>JAHRHZ010000017.1:53360042-53376121 GCA_024137785.1 Ginglymostoma cirratum
ATCTGAGAACTCTTGAAAACATTCTGGTGAGAAACCGGGCAAGCTTTGGGCAGGGCCTCCTGTTCTTACTGGAGGTGCGACTGAAAGTGGGAAGGACATTTAGTGAGACAGGAAAGTGGTGCATCTGAATCCTGCTACATTCCCACCTGCTCTAGAACTAGGATCTGGATGGAAAGGGCCATGGAGGGATTGAGATGGAGGACCAATCGTGATCATATTGAATAAAGGAGCAGGTTTGAAGGACTGAATGGCCTACTCTTGTTACAATTCTCTATGTGTCTTTGTTGCTGCCCGACCATCAATTGTGGCTAATTATTGACCTGGTCTGAACTGACTGCTGCTGGTATCAACCCAATACAGTGCCTAAGGCAATTGAAACCATGTAACAGGAAGTTTCTTGCAGGGGTTTTGGAGAGGGCATTTAGTGCCCATTTAAAAACAATCTTTCAGGAGATGTAGGCAGCATTGGCTGGGCCAGCACTTATTACTTGTCCCTAGGTGCCCGTGAGAAGGTGGTGCTGAGCTGCCTTCTTGAACCGCTGCAGTCCATACGCTGTGGATTAACCCACAATGCCATTAGGGAGGGAAATACAGGACTTTGACTCAGCTACACTGAAGGAATGGTGATATATTTCCAAATCACGATGGTGAGTGGTTTCGAGGGGAACTTGAAGGTGGTGGTGTTCCCATGTATCTGCTGCCCAAGTCCTTCTAGCTGGAAGTGGTCATGGGTTTGGAAGCTGCTCTCTGAGGATCTTTGGTGAATTTCTGCAGTGCATCTTGTAGATAGTACACACTGCTGCTACTGAGCGTCAGTGGTGGAGGGAGTGGATGTTTGTGGATGTAATGCCCAACAAGAGGGTGCTTTGTCCTGGATGGTGTCAGGTGTGTTGCTGTTACTATATTACTGACTCCATCGGATGAAAGGTTCAGCCTCAAGATCCATCCCAGAGGTGTGAGCTCAAATCTACACCGATGCTTCAGTGCACTACTGAGAGTGTGCTACATTTTTGGAGATGCCATCTTTTGAATGAAACACTAATCCATCTTCTTGAGTGTCGTTGGAGCTGCACCCATCCAGGCAAGTGGGGAGTGTTCCATTACACTCCTGACTTGTGCTTTCCAGATGATGGACAGGTTTTAGAGAGTCAGGAATGAGTTACTTGCTGCAGTATTCCCAGGTTCTGACCTTCTCTTTAGCCACTGTGTTAATGTGATGAGTCCAGTTGAGTTTCTGGTCGATGCTAACCTCCAGGATGTTGATAGTGGGGAATTCAGTGATTGTGACACTATTGAATGTCAAGGGGTGGTGGTGAGATTATCTTTTATTGTTGATGGTCATAGCCTGACATTTGTGTGGCATGAATGTTGCTTGCCACTTGTCAGCCCAAGCCTGGATATTGTCCAGATCTTGTTGCATTTTAACATGAACTGCTTCAGTATGTGAGGAGTCGTGAATAGTTTTGAACATTGTGTAATCATTGGTGAACATTTCCCACTTCTGAGCTTATTTTGGAGGGAAGACCATTGATGAAGCAGCTGAAGATGGTTGGGTCTAAGGCACTAGCCTAAGGAACTCTGCAGGGATGTCCTGGAGCTGCGATGACTGATCTCCAACAACCAAAACCATCTTCCTATGTGCTAGGTATGATTCCAACCAGTTTTCTCCTGATTCCCATTGACTCTAATTTAGCTAAAGGCTCATTGATGCCACACTTGGTCAAGTGTGGCCTTAATAACCAGCTCAGTTGATAGACTGGACTTTGAAAAGGGGAGGCCCATTAACAGCCAATCCTCTCTCCCTTACAGGTATGGCCTTCTCCCGTGGGTCGGTCCACAAGCCAGGGACTCTGCTTAGTGTTTTGCCTTCAGCACTTCTGTGATGATACAGGAGCTGCTGACCCTTTGTTTAGATGTCATCCTCAGTAAGGGAGACTCCTGTCCCTGCTCGAGTCTTCATTCCAGGGGAATGCTCGCTGCCGAATTATCCTATAGTTTGAATGGCCTTCCAGAGGAGAGGCAGTTTGGGTTTCTCACTGGCTTGCCAGCTGGCAACATGGCTGCTAATGCCTCAGCAAGACTGATTCATTTCCTACCCCGTCCCCCCCAACAAAATGCATATTGTGTAGCTCTCTCTCCTTTCATCTCTGCTAATATTGTAACTGTAAAAACTCAGGAAGTCTGACTGAAAAGCAACATCACTTCTTGTTGAACACCAAAATAGAGCCACTACTCAGTCCTGTATCTGCTTTCCTTTTCTTTCTTTCTTTTTACATCTACAAGTGCTCTTACACACAACTGAATATTATTTTTTCCATCACCAAAACACTGACATTTTGTTTTTAGCTATAATCCCACCACCTCCCCCACCACCAATAATTCACCTGTGTAGCCAATTAGATATTAACATACAAAGACCGTTCAGGACAAATCATCAAAAGTGAAGAAACGGTAGGGCGGGGGGTGGCCTAGGTTAACATAGAGACAGTAAGGACTGCAGATACTGGAAGCTAGAGTCAATAAATGTGGAGCTGGAAAAACACAGCAGTTCAGACAGCATCAGAGGAGCAAGTATAAAAAAAAATTTAGTCCTGATGAAGGGTTTCGGCCTGAAACTTGACCCTTGGATGCTGTCTGATCTGCTGTGCTTTTCCAGCCCCACTAAACTAAAATTGAGTTGGAAAGGGAGATAAAGCGGTGATCCCCTTCACAGCTCACCGCCTGGATCTGCTTATAGCCAGCCTGGCCAGGCCCAGGACCAGACCCATGAGGAGGTCCTCCAATCCGTCCACACCCGTCCATATCAAAGATCAGGAGCGTGGGGCTGGATGAAAAAAAAATTAAATAACTAAAATGGGTATGCAATCGCCTACAACCAATATGCACATGGTCCATGGTTGAGTCTGCTTCATAAAGGATTCAGGTGATAAGTTCCAGCCTGTTACCCAGGGACCTCATACTCAATGAGCTCCATGAAGAGATTAATTAGTGACTCCCCCAAGGGTCTTATTACTGTAACTAACCCAAATTATTAGAATAAAGGTTTATTTTCCTGCTAGCTGTGAGGATCCCAAGTAAAATGTGTTTAGGCATCATTAGTTTAACACAAAAGGCCGCAAAGTACTCATTGAAGAAATGAAAATGGTACACCAGTAGGAATATTTTCCTCAAGGTTAGCGCATGTTGCAAAATTGAGCAGAACACTTAACAGCCATGCTCTATATTACCTGCAAGTTCTTTACATTTACATTAAAAGCATAGGAAACTCCCAAATAGCCCATTTTCTATCACCAATATATCATGGAGAAAATGTTTTGAGGAACATGCCATTCAGAATGTAAGGTCAATACAAATGTAGTGAAATGCCAACCTCATATGGTTACAGGGTTGAAGGATGTAGCCACACGGTGTGCATAATGATAGGTTTGAAGAATAAAAAAGCTTCCTGATGAATTACTGCTGTGTAACGTGAGATTTTGTAATTTTTATTGTCTTGACCGTTACTGGGTTATGTCTCGAGTTTATTCAATTCACAGTCTTTGCATATTTATTAGGTACCTTGAAAGTTAATGTTTATTATACTGGGTCATCCTGTGCATGTACTGTCATAATAAATAAATAAGCTTTTTAAACATAAAATATGTCTTGGCATAGTTGGCGTATTGTGTGCAGGGAAGCAGAATGTTGGTAGTAAGCCAACGGAGGCTACTGCCATCTCAATGTAAGAACTGAGACAGGTTCACATCTTTGCTTATGGTGTGACTGAGGTAATAGGTATGCTGTATTACCTGTCTGGGATTTAGAACTGTTGAATGTGAAATGCATCCAAGAAGACCAGGGATAACAAGGTGTGGAGCTGGATGAACACAGCAGGCCGAGCAGCATCATAAGAGCAGGAAATCTTGATGTTTTGGGCCTAGACCCTTCATCAGAAACGGAGGAGGGGAAAAGGGTTCTGAAATAAATAGGGAGAGGGGGAGGCGGATAGAAGATGGATAGAGGAGAAAATAGGTGGAGAGGAGACAGACAAGTCAAAGATGCGGGGATGGAACCAGTAAAGGTGAGTGTAGGTGGGGAGGTGGGGAGGAGATAGGTCAGTCCAGGGAGGACAGACAGGACCAGAGTGGTTACCACATGTTATGACTCATAGTCTGTGACAATGTGAAGCTTACAGGCAAGTGCAGAACTATACACCTTCAACAGCTATTATTTAATTTAGCCCAAAGGCAGCAGAATGCACTGTCACTGAATCTGAGTCCATTCAGTGACATGTATCATCCATAGCTTAATGGTACCACTATACTCTGTTGCCGTTGAGTGAGAGGTTCAGCTTCAAGGTCCACCCCAAAGATGTGAGCGCAGAAACTATACTAATGTTTCAGTGCACTACTGAGGGAGAGCTACATTGTTGAAGATGACATCATTTGAATGAGATGTACAACAAGGCTGCACTTCACTCTCAAATTCTATGTCATTTTTTGAAGAGGGGCAGGAGAGTCATCCCAAAAGTTCTGGTTTTTTTTAATCCTCAACCAACATGACTAAAACACGGATCTGATTATGATCTCATTGTTAGTCGTGGGAGCTTGTTGTTTGCAATTTTGGCTGCATGTTTCCTACATTTCAAAGGTGGCTGCACTTCCAAGTATGCTGAAGTCACAAGGGTGCTCTATAAGTCGGGTCATGTTTTTGGAAGTGTGTAAGTAATTCAAGAAATTGCTGATCATTGTTATGGAAGTGTTATCACATCTCACGTGATCAATACCACACACTTGAGGAGACTCTCACACTATGTAAGTTTAATAATTTTATGAATTTTTAAAAAGCCTGCTACCCAAGTCATAAACCATTTTGTACTGGTGCAAAGAGCTTTGATATAATTTACACCAGGAGCAAAGAACACTACTTTCCATTGAGTGGGAAATAAAGCAATGAAAAGTTCCTTCACCACACTAACAGTTCACTTTATATACCTTTAAACAATCGATTTCCTTTGGAAAAAGTTCAAGTGCTACTTTTGACCAGTGAAAGATTAATTTAGTTCAGTTTGAAAAGTGTAAAACTTAGCAAGCTTTGAGTAACTTTAGAACAATTTTTCTAGTTCTGAATGTAATGACAAATGTGGTATTCATAATGTACATCTGTGAATTTAAAGGAAATGAGCATTAAGCAGCAGAATATAAGCAGAATATTGGTGTGAAAGAAAGGGGAGTAATCAAGAGGAATCACTATAAATCTTCATTTGCACCAAAAGGGCTTTCAGGAAGTAGAAAAACCCTTAGACCTGGTTAGTAACCCTAGTGTTAAAACTGATGTCCTCCCCATTAGGCCCTGTAAACTCATTAACAAACTGCAATTTAGGCTGTTTTATTTCTTCTCAATTATCCTATCATCCATTGTCTGGATCTGATTACCCTTTACAAGAGTCAAACATTATCTTGTAAATCATTTGCTTTAAGTCTAAGCCTGCCATTGCTATTGCCTCAGACTTGTTTAAGCTGCTAATAAATCAATTAGCATTAAACACGTAGCACTATCAATTTTATTTGGTGGGGGGGAGGGGAAGAGGGGGAGAGCAGTGGTGAATTACCTGAAAGCTTTCCTTGACTGATTTGGATTCTCCAATTGTCTTTCTTTGCAGTGACACAGATTGTTTGGTGGGACACAATTTGGGAACTAGGGATTATTTCGTTGTAACAACCGTTATGCTCATTAATATAATATGATTGATGCTACCAGTAAGACTATTTAATACCATCACAGCCCAAGCAAAGGACTTTGAGATTCTAATGTTGATTTTCATGGTTTAATAAAAGTAATAATATGAAATAGTTCAATAATGGCTGGGGGTGAAAACATCACAAACCGGAATCAAGCATCATAACAAAATCAACTTGCATTTATATAGCTTCTTTATTGAAGTGAAATGTCCAAAGCACTTCTCAGGAGCATTTTAAACAACATGAAAAAGTACCGGGAACAAAGATAGTAGGAACTTCAGATGCTGGAGAATCTGAGATTTCTTCAGAAAAAGGTCTAGGTCCGAAACATCAGCCTTCCTGCTCCTCTGATGCTGCTTGGCCTGCTGTGCTCATCCAGCTCTACACCTTGTATTCTGGGAACAAAGAAGCAAGTTTTAAGCAGCTCCGTTAGCAAGAAAAGAGAGTTAGAGATGGAGAGCTTTGGAGAACCAAAACTCAGTGCCTGGGCAGCTAAAGGTGCAGCTGTCAATCCCCTCACATTGAGAAAACTTGAAAATCAGTGAGTATACCCTCATTTATTGTAGAGTAATGGTAGGTGGCATTGCCTTGGCAACAGTTGCCTCTTTGTGCGATATAACCTTTATCTTCTGGTATGACAGAAACCAGTGAAACTATTGTTAAATGTACACGGACTAAACCAGGGCAAAGCTGACAACTACTTTTTATCGAAAAAGTGATGAACACATTGATTTTATAGCACTTTTTTCACCTGATTTCTGTGAAAGCACTATAAATATTTTCCAAATTTAAGTACCATGCATTGATTTTAAAAATCACATTTTAAATGTATGAAATAAACAGAAGATGTCATAATAAATACCTCTAGTCATTAGTTCTGACTGTATCTCACTTATGGATCTATATATCATATCTTGTTACTAGCTGTGACACATTTAGTTATTAAGAGTACTTAAAATATTGAAAGAAATGGTTTTTTCATTGGGTTGTTGCCATGTTAGTTTTGGGAACATTAATCATCTTTATTTTTCTAGCTGGAACAAAGCTTTTGACTAAACAAGGAGACCACTCACTCCCCCTATGGCTCAGTGAGCCATGCAGATTAGGAAGGAACCATCATCACTGTTGAATTACTTGATCGGAGCTGTCTGGCAGTAAAGGAGACTACAATTCACCTTTTCCAGCCCACTGCCACTCGATCTCTCTCAGTTCCTGCCTCTTGACCACCTTGATTTTCAATGCTCCATCATTGGCAATCATGCCTTTCATCTGCCCAGGCAATGAGCTCTGGAAATTCTCTCCATTGCTCTTCTCTCCTTTAAGATATTCCATTAACCTCAAATCTTTTGATCAAGCTTTTCAACATCTGTCTCAATAGATTCTTTACGTGGCTTTACGTCAAATTTTGTTTGGAAGCAGTCTTGCAAAGTGCCTTATGACACTTTATGACATTAAAAAAGATATATAAATGCAAGTTGTTGTAGGTTCAGGACTGGAAAGTCTGTCTGATTTCTCACTCCTGTTTGCCCTTCCAGTAAACATATGGGAAGGTGACCTAGTGGTGTTATTGTTGGATGGTAACTCAGAGGCTTAAGTAATGTTTTGCTGACCAAGGTTCGAATCCCACCATGGCAAACAGTGGAATTTGAATTCAATAAATATTTGGACCGAAGAGTCTAGTGATGACCGTGAACCCGTTGTCAATTGTCGGAAAATACCCAGCTGGTCCACTAATGTCCTTTAGGGAAGGAAATCTGCCATCCTTAACTGGTCTGGTCCACATGTGACTCCAGACCCATAGCAATGTGATTGACTCTTAGTTGCCATCTGGACAATTAGGGATGGACAGTAAATGCTGCCTGGCCAGTGACACCCTCATCCCGTGAATGAATGAAGGAAAAGAAAACAGCGGGAGGTGGATACTGAAAGCAGGATGCCAAGAATTTGACGATGGTGTTTCTGCTGGAGGAGGAATTTGCTGACACTGCCAAGGCTCAAACATGTATATTTTGGGTAAGATACAGGAGGTGGCCACCAACCCATGGCGCTGTTGCCCAGCATGTATCCGGACCTTCAGGAGAGGAAAATATGCACGAACGTCGATCAGTTAATTACAATACATTATCACAAATTTGGGAGTATGGTAATTTTCTCAGCCTCTGTTTAGAAGCTGAATGGAAGCAAACCTTTGGCAGGATATTTTATGGATGTATTGGGATAACACTGGAAAGTTAATTTCAGTTAATTCAGATAAAATTGAAAATGGACTTGTTCCTTTCTCTCCATCTATTTCATCATTCAACCAGTGGAAACAGAAGCAGAGAATGTACAGCAACAGCTGAATGATTCTAATTCTGAAGTATGCTGCCATCTCATGAGAAAAAATGATCACTTGGTGCATGGGTGTTAAAAGACAAGTAGAAAAGAAACATTTTAATTCTTGGAGTGGAAATTTACTTGGATCAAAAAAAAGGAAATGGTTTGCTCCATTGTAAAAAATAATGTAAGTGAGTGGCAAATTGGTCCATTTAAATTCTGTGCTTGGAACAAGAGTGCATTTTGAGTTGTCTCTGTGTATTTCGCAGAATAACAGGGTGCAGCCAAAAATAATGACAATAAGCACCAAATCTCAGATATTTGCCCCATTTGGTGATATGAGCACAGAGAAACCTGCGAGAATTTCAACGCGTTCCAATGTGGATATCACAGAGTGTAATGCCTGTTACAACAAACAGTTTTCTACCAGTGACTGATTGTTCCCTGTTCCTGAATGCTTGGGCATTGGCCAACGTTCTACTCCTTAAAAATAAAGGATCTGGAAAATTTTCACAGGCAAGAGAGATGTTTTGTCTGAAATCAACTATCCTCTCGAACAATGATTTGAAGGGTTGATGTGACCTTTCGCTTATCAATTTATCAGTGCTCCGTACAGCACACTGTGAACCATGCATGTTGTGCCATATGGCGACGAACTTTGGAGAGGAGCAGTTACTGTATTAAAGCAACATTTAAATAAACGAAAATGAGGTAGTCATTAAGTAGTTTATTCATAAATATGGGGATAACAAGTACATAAAGGTTTTGCCTGGTCAACAGCTGAGATTGAAGCAACTTTATTTTTTTACTTGTTTTTAAATGGCATTATTACAAATGAATTAAGCAAACAGATTATTTCCTGATGGGGCACCGTGTTGTCATATGGAACTTAGGTGTTCGCAACTACATAATAAAATGTGTGTCTTTTTCTTGGACTATTATTTCCCAGGTGGGAGAATTAGCTGCAAAATATTTCGGTTTCAATCACTTTCTTCTTCAAATCCTTTTAGCGAATTTGCATCCCACAGTTGGGAAGTTTGCTGAGCAACTAGCTCAAAAATCTCTGTTTATGCAAAGGTCTAATCAGACACGAGATATATGTGAGCAGATTTTAAGTTAACTTACCCTCTGTTTGTAATCTTCCTCCATTTAGTGTAACCTTGATGACCACCTTCCCTTGATAGTACATTGGAGATTGTGAAGTTTCTCTGGGGCTGTAACATTCCTTGGAACAGCTCAATTGGTGCTCCATGACCTTCACAGCATCACAAAAGCCTGGTTAGAAGAGCATGAAATCTATTGTTAAAACAACTTGAAAGTCTGTGGTAAAACCATCTATTTGAGCCTAATCCTTTTACCATCCTGTATTCAGTTATAAATCAACAATTTTAAAATTTATTAGAATCATCAAAAGCAAAGATTTTGTAATTTTAGTAAATATAAAATAAGAAGGAATAACATTTAAGTTTTTGATCTTTTCTTTCAAAATGCAAAATATGCAAAAATGTAAAGTTGACTTGAAACGGCAGGGTATGTGTCGGAACGTCTCACTTTGGGAAGGACAATTGGCTGCTCCATCGTCATAGCACAAAGTAAACTCTCAAATAAAGAGATGGGAAAGTGCTTCCCTTGTTTATAGGATACTTAATGATAATGAAATGCCATTTTCACCCACTCTATGCAAAGTAGGCCAGACACTCCATATATGTTATTGATTATGGCTTAACCCCAATTTAGTGAAGGCCTACTTTACCTTTTGCTAATCAGAATTTACAGAACACATTTTCAAAACAATGTCCTGAATGTCACACCATATTTCATTACCAGAGTCTGTGACACAAGCCAAAACAGACTGGCTACTGATGTCTTTGTGGCCAACATCCCAGTCTAGGACAGATCTTTCCCTGCGGGGTTCTTCTCCTGCAGTTTTCATCCTCTGATTCAACAACATATATCTTTATCAACCGGCTCTTGTCAGACAGCATTAGATAATTAATAGCCCATTTGTCAGACCTGCACAAAACATGTTAAAATTCCCAAAACACAATCAGGATAAATATAGCTGCCTTCTCTCTGAAGGCTTTTGTTCTGTCACACAGCCATCGCAGGCAGAAATTTACTAATAAACGAGACTGATTATTAATCACAACCACTGTTAATTAACTTACTGCAAGGATCCAGAGCTGTGTGTTTCTTTGCATTTTAACAAACTGCTAGGCGAGAGTCGATCAGTTTGCACAGAGTTGACCCTTTCTTGACTAAATGAATTTTGCACAGACATCAGAAAAGCGATGGTGAGAGACTTTGGAAGTCCAGGGAGTAGGATAAGGGTAAGATGAAATAAGGAGGGGTCAGAAGCTGTTCCAATATTTTAGATCTCTTGTCATTTCTTATTGAAATTACAAAACATTTTTCAAACAGTATAAATGCAAAAATACTATTACCAGGGTCAGGCTAGAAACCGTAATTTGTCAATGTTGCTCCCCTCTATCCCAACTGCAAATGTCCCTAGCTCTGCTCCTAGCTAACCATCCTCATGTGTAACTTGTAGTATGGTTATTATAAATTTACATCTACCTATTGACATTCTTAGCTCAGAATACTCCAATTTTAAGTTACAATCCAACTTCAAGGCATTCTTTACTTCTGGCCTTAGTCTTAGTCCTAGCCACAGCCTGTATTCCAGCCCACTGTCCCAGCTCCAAGATCTAGGATCGAGCCAAAAGGAATTCTTAATCCTAACACAATTTCTACAGATACCACTAATAATTTTAAGCAAGTGACAAACTAAATAATTTTCTGTTTTGGCAATTGATGTGGGTCGTGACAACGTATGACAGAGGTGTAGCAAAAGGTGGTAATATTTCATCCTGGCTGACCATTCGAATTGGACAATAGCAAATTGGCAGCTTATATCGCATATCACTCAATTTTCTTTTCCAGTCATTTCTACGGTAAAAGAAATTTGAGTGTGACATTAAACAGGCTGTCCATTCATGCATGCCAAAGATGAATTTATGCACCAGAATTTATTATATATTTACCAACAGAAGTTGTTGATGTTGAGTGTACTCTGGCATGTCTGAGTTTTGGAACTGGCCAGGAGAACCTGTTGATCTTAGCTTTTGCTGCTTTGTATTTCCATGTTCCACTTTTTCCAGAAAAAAAGTGCCAACCTGATCTATCTCATAAAACTAAATATCATTCACTGTGTAGACATCTCGAAGGTAGATTGTCATAATATTATTAAGCCCTGTTATTTTGCAAGTTTGACTTGTTGATCAGTTGCATTGGTAACACCCTTGTACTATCGAAGAGGATTAAACATTTGGAAAAACCTCTGACTTGAATTATGCTGAATTCAAATCTCAAGCTAGAAACATTTGCACCAAACCAGGACTGACAATCCAGTACGGAGTGGGTACTGCACTGTCAGTGATGATCCCTTTCCAATAAGTCATTAACCTGAGCCATCCATCTGCCCTTTCAAGTGAAAGTAAAAGATTCCATGGCACTTTCTGAAGAAGAACAGTGAATTCTTCATGTCCCAGACATAATTTATTTCTCAATTAGCAGCAGTAACATTAGATTATCTGGTCATTTACTTATTTCTTGCTGAGTGTTAAATGTCTGCTGAGTTTCCTTTCTTCCAACATCCCTGTCCTAGCCAAAAAATGCACTGTGACGGTCTAAGGTTCTGAAAAATGCCATAAGCACAAAAACCTTTTTGAAATTTTGAACAAAGACTCACTAGGATTGTCATAAACTTTACAAGATTCTATCAGTTTTAAACATCTCAAACAGCTCAACATCTTTAGCAGTTTCATGAATGACCTTCCCTCTACTATACGGTCAGAACTGGGGATATTTGCCAAAAATTACACAATGTTCAGCACCGCTCAGGAGGAGGCAATGGCCTAGTGGTATTATCACTGGACTGTTAATAATGGAAACCCAGATCATGTTCTGGGGACCCAGGGTGCAAATCCTGCCATGGTAGATCGTGAAATTTGAATTCATACATCAAAAAATATTCTGAAATTAAGTGTCAAATGATGACCATGAATCCATCCTCAATTCTGAGGAAAAACCCACCTGGTTCTCTAATGTCCTTGAGGGAAGGAAACTGCCATCTTTACCCAGTCTGATCTACATTTGACTCCAGACACACAACAATGTGGTTGACTTTTAAATGCCCTCTGGGCAATTAGTGGTGGGCAGTAAATGCTGCCTGGTCAGCGACACCCTCACCCTATGGATGAATAAAGGGAAAAAATAGTGTTCCAACTCCTCTGGAGTAGTCTATGTCCACAAGCAACAAAACCCGGGCAATATGTAGGTTTGGGCTGAGAAGCAGCAAATAATAATTGCGCCATATTAATGCAAAGGAATAATCATCTAAATCTAATCTAAATCTAAATCACCCAATGCCATTCAATGTCACTAAATCCCCAATAGTCAACATCAAAAAGTGAATTGGACCAGCCACATTAACTTTGTAAGTACAAGGACATATCACAGGCTGGGAATTCTGTTGCAATTAATTCAACTCGAGCCTCAGCAAAGCCTAACCACCATCAACAAGCCATGAAGATGATAAAATAGGCTTCACTTGCTTGGATGAGTGCAGCTCCAACACTGAAGCTTTATGCTATCTGCAAAGCCATCCAGTTGGTCAGGAAACCATTCACTACTTTAAACATTCATCCTGTTCACAACCGATACACTGGGGCAGTGGTGTGTACGATGTGCGAGATCAGAAGTCACATGACAGCAGGTAATAGTCCAACTGGTTTATTTGAGATGACAAGCTTTTGGAGTCTAACCCCTTCATCAAGTGAAGTGACGGAGAAACACAGACACAGAATTTATGGCAGAGAAATAAAGGGCAGGGAGATCAAAAGATCATACAGCTAGTGTGAGTGGAGTGTTGCATAATAAGTCTCTGCAGGTGATCAGAAGTGTCAGATGGTGTGAGTAAACTGTCAACAGCTGAATAACAAATGAGGGGATGACCTATAATCCAATTAAATGAGGCAGAGAGATAATTACAAAAAATTAAAAATAAGATGGTGCTGGAGACAAACTAAATGACTGGAATAACGCGATAGATGTAAGAGCTACATGCCAAGAGTCCAACCAAAATAATAAGCAATCCAAAACTGTGCAAACTGATTAAGGTGGAGAGATCATAACAATTTATCAAGATGATGGAGTCAAAACAGGACAGTAAGGAAGATGTTACAGATACAGAACAGTGTGGTGGGATCGCATTTTGTGTGAAGATCACGGTGAGGCCAACGTCATGGGTATGGAACTTGGCTATCAATCTCTGCTCAGCGATTCTGCGTTGCTGTGTATCTTGAATGCTGCCTTGGAGGATGCTCACTTGGAAATCGGAAACTGAATGTTCTTGATCGCTGAAGTGTTCCCCCACTGGGAGGGAACATCCCTGTCTGGCAATTGTTGCGCAGTGTCCATTCATCTGTTTTCATAGTGCCTGCATGGTTTTGCCAATATCCCATGCTTCGGGGCATCGTTGCTTGCAGTGTATGAGATAGACAACGTTGGCCGAGTCACATGAGCATCTGTCGTGTACATGGCGGGTGGTGTTCCCACATGTGATGGCAGTGTCCATGTCGATGATCTGAGCTGTCTTGCAGAGGTTGCCTTGGCAGTGTTGTGTGGTGTTGTGGTCGATGTTGTCCTGAAGGCTGGTAGTTTGCTGCGAACAATGGTCTGTTTAAGGTTTTGTGGTTGTTTGAAGGTGAGAAGTGGATATGTAGGGATGATCTTGGCAAGATGCTGGTCGTTATTGATGACATGTTGAAGGCTGCAAAGAAGATGGTGCACTCTCTCCACTCCGGGGAAGTGCTGGACAACGAAGGGGACTCTATCGGTCATATCCTCTGTCTGTCTTCTGAGGAAATCATTGCGGTTTTTGCTCATGGCCTCTTTAATGTGTTTAGGGTGGAAACTAGAGAAGTGCAGTGCCATAACGTTGTCCGGACTTGCGGTACAGTGATGTACTGAGGCGTCTGTCCTTGATGGAGATGCGCGTGTCCAAGAATGAGACTGATTTTGAAGAGTTATCTATGGTAAATCTGATGGTGGGATGGAATTTGTTGATATCTCTATATAGCTGTTTCAGTTATTCCTCACCATGAGTCCAAAGGAAGAAAATGTTGTCAATGTACCTGATATATAGCACGAGTCGGAGGTTCTATGCAGCAAAAAAGTCTTGTTCAAACCTGTGCATGAAAACGTTGGTGTATTCGGGCAGCAAACCTGGTCCCCATGGCTGTTCCATGTGTCTTGATAAAGAACTGGTTGTCGAAGATAAAGACATTGTCGTCGAGGGTGAAGTAGATGAGTTGCAGGATGGCGTCTGACAATTTGCAGTTGGTAGTATTGAGTACTCAGGCTGTTATGTGATGCCGTCATCATGTGGGATGTTGGTGTAGAGTGTCAAAATGTCCAGTGTGATGAAGAATATTCCCGGCTTGTCTGGTCAGTGGGTGCTAAGTTTCTGTAAGCAATCTGTAGTGTCATGATAGAAGCTGGGGGTTTCCCGTACAAGGGGTTTCAAGATGCTTTTAACTTAGCCAGAGAGAAATTCACACAGGGTCCTATTGTCTAATGGGACGTCCAGGTGTGTTAGCTTTGTGTATATTCGGAAGGCAGTAGAAGTTCCCTATATGAAAAGTACATGGGATGAGAATGCATAGGATACTCTGAACATCTGGATCAAAGGTCTTAATCAGTCTGTTCAGTTGATGAGTTTGTGATCAGCAGGATAGTAGTCTGTAGCGTTCCTGATTGTTCATTTGTTGGTGCACTTCTTTGCGGTAGCCTTTTCTATTCTGTGTGAAGATGGCTCCTCCTTTGTCTGCTGGTTTGATGACAATGCGGCGGTTGGCCTTGAGAGCACAGATGGTGTTGTGTTGTGCCTGGGTGATGTTCTGTGCTTTCTCGCGAGTGTAGCATGTGACTCTTATGCCTGTCATGTTATTCCAGGAATTTGGTTTGTCTCCAGCACCATCTAATTTTTTTTTTTGTGATTATATCTCTGCCTCATTTAATTCGACTGTAGAACAGAGAACATTACAGCACAGTACAGACCCTTCGGCCCTCGATGTTGCGCCGACCTGTGAAACCAATCTGAAGCCCATCTAACCTACACTATTCCATTATCATCCATATGTTTATCCAATGACCATTTAAATGCCCTTAAAGTTGGCGAGTCTACAACTGTTGCAGGCAGGGCATTCCACGCCCTGACTACTCTCTGAGTAAAGAATCTACCTCTGATATTTGTCCTATATTTATCACCCCTCAATTTAAAGCTATGTCCCCTCGTGCTAGCCATCACCATCCGAGGAAAAAGGCTCTCACTGTCCACCCTATCTAATCCTCTGGCCATCTTGTATGTCTCTATTAAGTCACCTCTTAACCTTCTCCTCTCTAACGAAAACAGCCTCAAGTCCCTCAGCCTTTCCTCTTAAGACCTTCCCGCCATACCAGGCAACATTCTGGTAGATCTCCTCGGCACTCTTTCCAGTGCTTCCACATCCTTCCTAAAATGCGGTGAAGCAATACTCCAAGTGCAGCCACACCAGAGTTTTGTACTGCTGCAACATGACCTCGTGGCTCTGAAACTCAATCCGTCTTCCAATAAAACCTAACACACCGTACGCCTTCTTAACAACCCTATCAACCTGGGTGGCAACTTTCAGGGATCTATGCACATGGACACCGAGATCTCTCTGCTCGTCCACACTACCAAGAATCTTACCATTAGCCCTGTACCCTGTATTCCTGTTACTCCTTCCAAAGTGAATCACCTCACACGTTTCCGCATTAAACTCCATTTGCCACCTCTCAGCCCAGCTCTGCAGCTTATCTATGTCCCTCTGTAATCTGCAACATTCTTCCGCACTATCCACAACTCCACCGATTTTAGTGTCATCCGCAAATTTACTAACACATCCTTCTACGCCCTCATCCAGATCATTTATAAAAATGACAAACAGCAGTGGCCCC
>JAHRHZ010000017.1:53376521-53424060 GCA_024137785.1 Ginglymostoma cirratum
TGTTGGCCTATCTACATACTGTGTCAGGACACCCTCCTGCACACATTGGATAAAAACTGACCCATCTAAAGTACTTGAACTGTAGCGTTTCCAGTCAATATTTGGAAAGTTAAAGACCCCATAACAACTACCCTGTTCCTTTCGCTCCTGTCCAGAATCATCTTTGCTATCCTTTCCTCTACATCTCTGGAGCTATTCGGAGGCCTATCGAAAAGTCCCAACAAGGTGACCTCTCCTTTCCTGTTTCTAACCTCAGCCCATACTACCTCAGTAGACGAGTCCTCATCAAACATCCTTTCTACCACCGTAATACTGTCCTTGACTAACAATGCCACACCTCCCCCTCTTTTACCACCTTCCCTGATCTTACTGAAACATCTAAACCCCGGAACCTGCAACAACCATTCCTCTCCCTACTCTATCCTTGTCTCCGAAATGGCCACAGCATCGAAGTCCCAGGTACCAACCCATGCTGCAAGTTCACCCACCTTATTCCGGATGTTCCTGGCGTTGAAGTAGACACACTTCAAACTGCCTGCCGGTACACTCCTGCAACCTTGAAACCTTATTCATGACCTCACTACCCTCAATCTCCTGTACACTGGATCTACAATTCAGGTTCCCATCCCCCTGCTGAATTAGTTTAAACTCTCCTGAACAGCATTAGCAAATTTCACCCCCCCCCCCAGGATATTGGTACCCCTCTGGTTCAGGTGTAGACCATCCTGTTTGTAGAGGTCTCACCTACCCCAGAATGAGCCCCAATTATCCAGGTATCTGAATCCCTCCTTCCTGCAACATCCCTGTAGCCACGTGTTCAACTTCTCTCTCTCCCTATTCCTCACCTCGCTAGCACGTGGCACGGGTAACAAACCAGAGATAACAACTCTGCTTGTTCTAGCTCTAAGCTTCCACCTTAGCTCCTTGAATTTCTGCCTTACATTCCCGTCCCTTTACCTACCTATGTCGTTGGTGCCTGTGTGGACCACAACTTGGGGATGCTCTTAAGGATCCCGAAAACACGATCCGAGACATTACGGACCCTGGCACCTAGGAGGCAACACACCAACCGCGAGTCTCTCTCGTTCCCACAGAATCTCCTATCTGTCCCCCTAACTATGGAGTCCCCAGTGACTGATGCTCTCCTCGTCTCCCCCTTCCCTTCTGAGCAACAGGGACAGACTCTGTGCCAGAGACCTGTACCCCATGGCTTACCCCTGGTAAGTCGTCCCCCACCACAGTATCCAAAACGGTATACTTGTTATTGAGGGGAACGGCCACAGGGGATCCCTGCACTGTCTGCCTGTTCCCTTTCTGTTCCCTGACTGTAACCCATCTACCTTTTTCCTGTACCTGAGGTGTGACTACCTCCCTGTAACTCCTCTCAATTACCCCCTCAGCCTCCCGAATGATCCGAAGTTCATCCAGCTCCAGTTCCCTAACGCGGTTTCCAAGGAGCTGGAGTTGGGTGCACTTCCCGCAGATGAAGTCAGCAGGGACACTAGTGGTGACCCTTACCTCCCACATTCTACAGGAGGAGCATACAACTGCCCTAACATCCAATCCCACTGTTCTGAATTCCCAAATACAGACTATTGGAAAAAAAAACTAATAACTTACCAAATCGGCGCTCAGACCCTTTTTGGTTAGAGGAGGAGGATGGGTGGGAGATACTACCGAAGTAGTGTTTTGGGTAAAGCAACCGCCCAAATATATTACCTCACTTACTCAGCTGTCCCGTGTCCACACCTGCTCAGCATGCGCTCCGCCTCTTCACGAGGTAAGTTTTTAAATGATTAACTTACCTTCCCGGCAGGCCCCTGGTCCTCGCTCTCACTGCTCCCACTGCTGCTGCAAAAATGGAGCTGAAACAACTGAAAGGTCGCAGTCACGTGAGATAAGACTTTTATAATCGAAAAGCTTACCTTCCCAGGCTGCCCTCGCGCTTCCTCCCGGACTCCCACCACTGAAACAACTCAAATGCCTCAGTCACGTGAGGTAAGACTTTTATAATCGAAAAGCTTACCTTCACAGGCTGCTCTCGCGCTTCCTCCCGGACTCCCGCTGCTGAAACAAGTGAAAGCCTCAAACAACTGAAACGTCATCCTTTCACTTGTCCTTGAGCTGCTGACACTTTACTCACATCGTCTGACACTTCTGATCACCTGCAGAGACTTGTTATGCGGCAATCCACTCATACCATTTGTTCAATCTTTTGATCTCCCTGCCCTTGATCTCAGTGCCTATAAATTCTGTGTCTTTATGTTTCTCTGTCACTTCACCTGATGAAGGGGCTATGCTCCAAAAGTTTGTCATTTCAAATAAATATGTTGGTCTACAAACTGGTGTCATGTGACTTCTGATTTTGTCCATCCCAGCCCAACACAGGCATCTCCACATTATGTGTGACATACACTCTAACAAATCGTCAAGCCTCATTTGACAGCACTTTCTAAATCTGCCGCTCTATAACCTACATTAATGAGGGCAGCATTACCTGGGAACATTATGTCCTGGAGCTCTCCTTCCAAGCCGCTCTAATTCCAAGCTAATTGGTTTGGAACTATATTTCTGTTTCTTTAAAGCCACTGCTCCCTTCCTCACTGTGCTGTGGGTGTACCTGGACCAGGTAGACTGCAGTAGTTCAAGAAGACAGCTCACCATCACTTTCCCCTGGGCAAGTAGAAATTGGTAATAAATGTTTCCTGAGAAAGTATAAAGAAAAATGTTGCATGTAGATTTCCCAAAAAATGGGAGATTTTCAACTTTACTGCCAGCTCAGCTGAGCACCACCCTTGCAGAGAGCTGGAATTAACATTTGTTGGTGAGGATTACATGTACCTTACAAGGCTCTCCATTCATTCACTTAAATGGGGCAAAATCCGACTGATGCTGCATCAAATGAACTCTGTAAAAATAATCTGTGGAAACATTAGCAAGGATCAAACCTGCCTTTAAATCACTGCAGCTTCTCTTCAGAAGTTTATTTAGTGTTGCGAGCATGTGAGAATATTACCAGGTGATACAGATATAAATATTCTGATAAATATTCTGATGTTTCCAGTCTGGCCATTTAATTAATGTGAAAGAGTCATGAGAATACTCACAGCTGATGGAATAGATTGGATCTTTTCTTGATAATGGCAAGGGACAACGATCTCCATGAGCCAGTCAGCAAGTACTCGACATTAACATAGTGAGAAGTGTGTAACCTGATCAAGACGTTCAGAAATCAGTTTGTTGTTTGCACATTGGTTGGTATACCTGTAGGTTGGAGAATATGGAAGAACTGGTAATATGGACAGTGTCAAAACTTTGAAAATTGAGGTTCTGGGACAACAGAATAATTTTGGAAATTGTACAGAGTGGCTTTCAGCAAATCAACAGCTTCTGCCTTTACCAGTCACATGGCAAGTGACTGGCACTGTCCATCCTGTTTGGTCACGTAATTCTTGAATATTTAGTAAGAACACTGGAAGCAAGTAGCTCGTTCTGCCAACACCACCAAACACCCCAACACCCCCACCCCCGCCCCGGGCCCCTCTTCCAATCCAATACGATTGTAACCGAGCTTCTTAACTCCATCCATTCACCTTGCCTTCATATCACTTCTTGACTGGCAGATATATATGGATCTCAGATTTAAACTTACTGATTGAGCTAGTGTCTACTGTTTATTATGGGAGTGACTTCCATATCTGACAACACTTTGCATGAAAAAAAAGTTTTGTAACTCCTGAATGATTTAAAGCACAGTTGGGCTTTGGGGGGGGACCAGAAATGGGAATAATCCCACTCACAAATTCAAAACAGAAAAATAGACAATTATGCACTATGCTAAAAGAAGATATAATTCAAGGAGTATCAATTGGGGTAAGTTTTAATTTGAGGGTTTTAAATAATTTGATAATGTGAATAGTTCCATGCATTCTCATAAATAACTGAGGAAGAATTCTGTTGAAGTGCACTTGCAATACCAAGACATACAAGGCTATGGGCCAAGTGCTGAAAAATGGGAATAGAATTGCTGTTTTTGAACAGCACATATCAATGGGCTGAAAGGCCTCTTTCTGCGCTGCAGGATCTCTATGACTCTGGCTGTATTCACTCATTATGTTTGGCCTGTGGAAGGAACCAGCTCAGTGAGTCAAATAGGCTTTTCGGCAACCAAACTGTCTTGTATTCTTATCTCCATGCCAATAAACCAATGCCAAATTCCAGATTTGCAGCTACTTGCAGGCTTTGGCCACTTGCAATTACACAGCAATGCTGTGTGCTGGGTTTTACCTTTCTGTTAAAAAAAAAGGTGCATTTGTACCTGAGACATTTGAGGCTTCATTAAAAAAAATGGTGATTTATTTCCAGCAAATTTTGCCATTTCATCTTTGATCCTTCAAGGGTACAAAGGGTGGAATTCCTAGAAATGACCTTCTGTGATGTGTGGGATGGGATAGTTGGTGGGAGGAGGAGTTGTTGGGGGAGGGGTGTTAGGGGAGAGGTGTCAGCAGTGTGGTTGTCAGGGGAGGTGTGTTGGTGGTCGGTGTTGATTTGGTCTGAAGAACCATCTGCCTTCTGCACTACGGGAATGTAAATTGTCAGTCTGATCAATACACTTTGGTTTGACCAGATTATGGTCTAAATTTCAGGCCCCCTTCAGTTGAAATTAATTTTCAGCATCCTCCAGCCCTGAAAGAGTTACAAAAAGAATATCGGAAACTCAGGTCTGAGTTCCAGCCTGTAATCAAATTGAGGGAATCTAGTATCTCCTATTGAGACTAATAGATAACTAGCCTTAACTATTACTTTCTAATATAAACCATAGGTTAAGACTGTATGTGGATTAAAAGCATCAGGGAGTGATTAGAAAATTGTGATTCAATTTGTTTGGGGAAAGAGCAGTTCAGATGGTTTTCATAAAAGATAATGAATATTTACAAACTGAGGAGCTGTCTCAAACTGCAAAAAAATTTTGTTGCTGCCACCCCAAAATTCTTTCTGAACACTTAGCTGAAGTTCAATGATCTTTTCTCTGAAGATGTGTTTCCAACTGTATCTGACAAAATAGGGCTTGAAATCAACAAAGATAATAGGTACTGCAGATGCTGGAGAATCCGAGATAACAAGGCGTGGGGCTGGATGAACACAGCAGGCCAAGCAGCATCATAGGAGCAGGAAAGCTTGACGTTTCAGGCCTAGACCCTTCATCAGAAAATGCTTGGCCTGCTGTGTTCATCCGGCTCCACACCTTGTTATCTTGAAAACAACGAACTCATTTTGGAAAGATATCTCACTGAGTGGCCAAAAAAACACTCTTTCAGCTGTAACTTCTGTATCTCATTATCATTGGCATTGGAAAATGACAACAGCATGATCCGGTACTACATCGAGATTAAAAAAAAATCCAGCAATAATCTTAAATGATATTCTTCATGAAGCAAAAGCTCTGAGAACTACTCCTTTGTAATGAATGCCCTGTTAATCAGACCACATGTTCTGAAATCACACATTTCAAAGCTACTGTTTTTGCCATATTGCCATTAGTAGTCCATTATTTACTCATTGTCACTGCAGGACTATTTGTATTTGTATAGCACTCATTACACAAGACATCTTTGCACACTTCACAGGAGGGAATAAGGCTCTTAAACAGATGAGGAGGTTCAGCAGGATGACTTTTGGGGACTTTAGAAAGCAAGGAGAAACTCAATCTGGAAACATGAATTTTGAAGAAGGTTTGACTTAATTTGATTTATTATTGTCACATGTACCGAGATACAGTAAAAAATATTATTTTGTGTGCTATCCAGAGAAATCACATGTTATGTAAGTACATCAGGATAATAGAACAGAATGCAAAGTATAGTGTTACAGCTACATAGAAAGTGCAGAGAAAGATCAACTCTAATATGTGAGAGGTCCATTCGTAAGTCTGGTAACAGCAGGGAAGAAGCTGTTCTTGAATCTGTCGGTATGTGTTTTCAAACTTTTGTATCTTCTGCCCAATGGAAAGGGGTGGGAGAGAGTATAACTGGGGTGGGAGAGGTCTTTGATTATGTTGGTTGCTTTCCTGAGGCAGCTGGAAACGTAGACAGAGCCAATGTAAGAAAAACTGGTTTTTGTGATGGCATGGGTTACATTCACAACTCTCTATAATTTCTTGTGGTCCTGCGCAGAGTAGTTGCCATATCAAGTTGTGATGGATTGGATAGGATGCTTTTTATGATGCGTCTTTAAAATTGAAAGAGCCGTGAAAGTTGCACAGTTGAGATGTGTAATAGTTAAAAGGTTGATGCCTCAATGGCTAAGCAGTTTGGACCCACGAAGATTTGAGTACAATTGTTGTGAAGTCATGTTTCAATTGAATAGGAGCTTGCTCCATCTACACCTGGAGGTGGGTTTTGGTCTCCTAATCTCAAGAAAGATGTATTGCCATAGAGGGAGTGTAACATAGGTTCAACTGACTTGTTCCTGGGATGGTGGGACTGTTCTATGAAGAGAGATTGGACAAACTTCATTCATATCCTCCAGAGCTTTGAGGATTGAGAGATGATCTCATTGAAACTTACAGAATACTTAAAGGGATAGACAGGATCAAAGTTGATAAGATGCTTCCTCCGATTGGGGAGCCTCAAACCAGGGTTTCAATTTAAAAACAAGGGAGATGCCATTTATGTCTGAGATGGAAAGGCTTAGAAGGTTGTGAATGCTTGGAACTCTCCAAAGCTATGGAAACCCAGCCTTTGAACGTGTTTACAATCAAAATTGATAGATTCCTGCTCATCAATACAGGATTATGGGGATAGAATGAATAAAAAGCATTGAAATGATCGATTAGCTATGACCTCATTAAATGGTGGAACAGGCTTGATGGGCTGAATAGCCTACTCCTAGTTCTATTTTCAGGTGGAGAGGAGTATATTTTCATCTGGGATATTTTGTGCACAGGTTCAGTGTTTCATATTCAATGCATGAATACTTCAAAAGACTTACAAAACAGGAGGGTTAATTTTTCTTGGATTTTATCTGCCCCAGTTTGGGGTGAGCCTTTACAGTTAACATCCGCAATGTGGTACAAAAACAGAAGTTGCTGGAAAAGCTCGCAAGGTCTAGCAGCATCTGTGAAGAAAAAGTCAGAGTTAACATTTTGGGTCTGGTGACCCTTCCTCAGAACTCCACAATGAGGAAAATGAGTTTTAGACACCTGCCTCATGGGCAATGACCTTCAGGTAAACTCTGGGAGTTGGATTAGAGTAGGCAACATGTGGTCAATCACAAGGACGAAAGAGTCAAGTCAAGCATACCTTGTTCTACAGACAGGTTTATTTTTAACAAGATATAAGCAGATGTACTTTTAGTCGCTTTTAGTGAAAAATTGTACAGGCATGTCCTGCTTCGAAGTGGAAGGGACACTCAACAGGAATGAAGGCCCTTATTAATTTTATCAGGCAGCCTAATGCTGATTATTGATGGTTGTGTGGGTAACATCTAAATTTCAGGCCTAACGCTTGGGCAGGTTGGACTCGTGCCTTCCCAGTGTTAAATCTGCATTTCTGGATGGTTTGGATGCGGCCATGGAGAGCTTTAAAGGACAAGTCTTTTAAAAGGGTTTCTCAGTCATTTCGTAGAGTGACGTAGAGCGGGAATAATGACTTGCTTCAGCATTTGACAAGAAACAAAGCCAGACCTTGATATCTGCTTTTGTGTCATGTCATGAGGGGAAGTTCCTTCACCCAGACTGGTGAGCCCATTGCCACAGAAGGCAATTGAGACCAAAACATTATGGTTATAGATGTAGTTCTTAAGGCTAAAGTGATCATAACATGAAATAACTCCAAGGAGGCTGGTATCCTGTCACCAAGTCACCCTTTATTTACATGTGCACAGTACATGGACTCTGACCAGCTCGCTCAGAGCCAGTCCCTAGAGTGACAAGACTATTTGAATCTCCTGTTTATATGTGTCAGCCAGGTTTTCCTGATTGGCCTAATCAGGAAACTCGTACCCAATGAGATCCATCTGGTCCTTGTTCGAATCAGTACATAATGTATGGGGAGGAAGTGGGAACAGGAACTGAGTTGGACAATCAACCATGATCATATTGACTGATGGAGCAGGCTTGAAGGGCTGAGTGATCTACTGCTGTTCCTATTTCCTATGTTTCTCTGATGTGAAGCAGAGTGGTTCACGGTCTATAACCCTGACCAATTGACAGTGTTCCACCATCTTCGACTAAGCAAAATCAAAGTCCCTCAAGATTTGCAGAGCTAATGCTACAAAATCAAATATAAATAGATCTGTGCTGAAATAATTTGTGAAAAAAAATGGTCTGTAATTGTTTGGAGAAGTCATAATCCTTTTTGAAAATCAGGTTCTGTATCATACTTGCTCTAGTACTAACATTCAAAGAATCTGCTTTCATGTAAATCTCGTCAGTCAATCAGACAAAATGAAGCATTTATGGGTTATTTCTATTTTCTTTTATTGATTTGCTGCTTTTTGAGTATTTTATTTCACTATATTTATTCATAACATATTACATGCAGTCAACTTTTTAAAGCTGTATTTCAAATGACTAACATTGGAATAATCTACAAAACAAGAGAGTTATTTTTAGGTGTTTGGCCATACAGAAGTTGGGTATTATTGAAAAAAGACACACTTTGTGGGAGCTTTCAGTCCTGCATGCTCCACGAACATTTACAATGTACATCAACGTAAACAGCAATGACAATTTATGGTCTATGAAAAGAAAGCTCAGATTGGTTAATAAGTGTTGTCTGTTTGGTAATGGTGTTATCATGGAGAATGCATCAGTTAACTGATAAGTGACAGTTAATGGCCAGACTTTATTTACTTTTAAACCAGACAGGTTAACTCTGATTGGTCAAGGCACTTCCTGAGGAATGAACCAAAGAATGGCTTTTGCCTATTTTGTATTTTTTAAAACAAGACACAATGTCTGTGAATGATCTTTCTGTCTGAGGGAAAAAGCACAGCCCGGTGTATTAATGTATGTAGCTTTCAGTACACACGAGCGTCCCACATTGTGAATCTGACTGACAATCTTAAATTAGTGTAAACCTAATTCCTAGCAGGATTCTTTAACAAATGTTGTCCAATCTCAGAATCATTCCTAACATTGGACACTATTTTAAGTTTTGTAAGCCTGGATTGGAGTGGTACTGCCTAAACATTGTTTGTCAGGTACTACTAAAAGGACATGCATTTTGACATAACCCACCAGGCTTTGGAATGTATGACTTACATATCTAGCAACAAATCAGCATGGAAATTCATGACCGGACTACACAACTGTGTGATGGGCACAATGTCTTTCTGGATCCCAACCTTTTATCCCTTACATGGTTCTGAAATATAGATGAGACAATTGCTAGATTTGAAATCATTGAAATCGCTTACGCATCTTAATGGGTTCCATCCTGTGCAGAATATCTTATCGACTTGACGGCAATATCCAATTAGTGGTGAACATCACCTGTGTTGCTACTTCATAGAAGCAGTGTGAAAATCAAGATTCGCTTGTTGCTTATTGTTTTAAGAGATCTTACTCTTCCAAGGTAATCTCAGGACTAAAAATGGTGATCTTAAGCCCGTTCTTGATTTCTCTGCAGTCAGAAAGAATATGCCTGTTTCAATTTAACAAAATAAACACCAGCCATTACTTGGTTCAATCCCCAGTATAATGCCTTGACCAATGAGAATCAACCTGCCTGGTTTAAACTTTAAAAAAAACTTGGCAGTTAACTGTCAGTCAATATCCATCTGGTGCATTCTTCAAGAAAGTGCATCAACAATTCTGCTAGCCATTTAACTGGCTTTCTTATAAATATCCTGATGAGTACAAGATGAAAGATATTAGCAAAATGTTTTTTTTTCAGCAATACAGCTATTTCTGTTACTTTTCAAAGGGCGTGCTTCAGATTTGGATCCCATTTAAGATGTAAATTATGCAAAATGACTAATTAATTTGATTTTTTTTCATTTTGTTTTATTCATTCTTTGAACATGAGTGTTGCTGCAAGATTGATATTTATTAGCAATCTCAAGTTGTCTTATGATGACTTTGGTGAGCTGCCTTCTTGAACTGTTGAACACTAACAGCTAAAAGTGTTTTCAAACTGCTGTTTGACAAAGAGTTCCAGTATTCTGACTCCGTATCCATGAAAAAATAGTGATATACATCCATGTTAGGATGATGTATCTTGGAAGGGAATCCTGAGGCAATAGTTTTTCCATGAAACTGTTGCAATGGCCTTTCTGGGTGATGGTGGCATCAGGCTTGAGAGGAGCAGTTGAAGAAGTCTTGGTAAGTTGCTGCATCACCATACACATTGCAGCTGCACTTATCAATGGTGGAGGGAGTAGATGATTAGTTCAATGTTTGATGAGTTGATCAGTTTGGAATTGAGATGTTTAACTGATATTACAGAAGTGCTAAGGAAAGGACCCAAACAAGTGGAGAGTAATCCATTCTGGCTTGGCTTGCATTCCATCATAGACCTGAAGTGGAAGTGTCAGTGTTGGACTGGGGTGGACAAAGGTCAGAAGTCATACGACACCAGTTATAGTCCAACAGGTTTATTTTAAAACACAAGCTTTCGGAGCCTCAGTCTTTCTTCAGGTGTTAGTGAGAGAGGCAGTATCAGACACAGAATTTATAAGTAAAAGATCAAAGGGTCACAACCACTGATGAGAATGTACTAAACAGACCTAAGATATTGTTAAATCTTTTATCAGTTAGAAGGTTTTAATTGATTAATATGTATATGTAAATCACTGAACTCCTTTCAT
Source organism: Ginglymostoma cirratum (assembly GCA_024137785.1). Lineage (NCBI taxonomy): Eukaryota > Metazoa > Chordata > Chondrichthyes > Orectolobiformes > Ginglymostomatidae > Ginglymostoma > Ginglymostoma cirratum. The sequence goes on from JAHRHZ010000017.1 coordinate 53,387,334, forward strand.
GTCGCCACCCTGAGAGAACTAAAGGTTTTATCAGTGTAAAGAAGAGGTGACATTTTAGGTCAGACAATGCATGTTAGGTGTGAGGCCTTGTTTAGTTTGTGTTCTAGTTTGAAGTCAGACTGGTTTTACTTCTAAAGTAGGAATTTATAAAATGTTATATTGACTGACTGTCTATAAATTGTGTGCTTTTTGAACTTTTGATCTTTTACTTATAAATTCTGTGTCTGATACTACCTCTCTCACTAACACCTGAAGAAAGACTGAGGCTCTGAAAGCTTGTGTTTCTATAACGTGGTGTCGTGTGATTTCTGACTTCATCATATGCCTGAGTTATGTTTTATAAGAAATTGAGATGTTTTGGGGAAATCAGAAGGTCAGACACTGATTGGAAAGGAAATTGAGGTGGAAAACCTATGGCTGATAAATCATCTAATTTGCACACCACACATGAAATTGAATATCACCTCACTGGCTTCTTGTTAGGATATATGTACCACTGGCGTGAGACAGCATCTGACACCTTGCTATGTAGCCTCTACTCATGTGTGAGTCTTAATAGTGAGTGTCTGTAGTCCATGCAACAACACCAAATCAATGTTTTAATGCAACCCTGTCTGTCCTCACCAGTCCACAGAATTTCAGTGCCGTCTTTTCCTAGACTATTTGATCATATATGTCACACTAAAATTTAAATTTCAACCTTGGGCAAATGTTCAATCATCTTTTGAACTGAGCTGAATAATACTGTTCTGGCAGTGACATATGGCAAAAATACGTTTCTAAGCTATAGCGCCACTAAAGGCTGGGCAATTCTATAATTATATATTCATTCTGTAATAATAGTTTAAATTAAATAATTTCCTTACAACCAGATCATCCATTGTACTCAGTATTTTACAAAAATCATTGATATATTCTCTCCCATTCTTCTTTCAAACACTATTAAAATCCATTTTACAAAATGAGTGTATCCCTCACCAGAAAGAAGCCAACTGAATTGTTTTGAGATTTTTATTTACTCCTGTCGAAATGCTATATTAAATATCTTTGAAGAATTCATATTTTCACTTATACTTGTTTGTTCTTAATAAGAATCCCATTGAATCCTGTGTAGCACTGACAGATAAAATACAAGTTCTACAGTTTACTCCAGCGAAGGTTGATCACAGTTTGTATCCATTAGCTTCTGCAACTGAAACTTAGAGAAAACGCTTTGATTTGTACTTCTCAAGCTATGGCATCTTTCACTATCTGTTTCAATTTCCAGAAGTCTGAAAACTTAGAAGTATTGTGAATTATGAGAAAGGTAGTGAGAAGCTTCAAGAGGGCTTAATGAGGATGGTGAAATGGGCGGAAAATATCAAATGAAATTGAATGCAGGGAAATGTGAGGTGGGAGGAATGAGAACACAGGATATAATTCTAAAGGCGTTGTAACAGCAAAATGACCTTGGACTATATATGCAACAAGCATTGAAGTTGTCAGAGCAGATTAAGAAAGTGGTTAATAAAGTGTATGGGATTTGTTTTTAAAAATAGGAACATGAAGTAAGTACCTTATAATAAATCTGCATTAATCGCTGTTTTGGCCTCAACTGGATAATTGTGTCCAATCCTGACACCATGCTTTCGGAAGTGTGTGAACTTATTTCAAATAGTGTAGAAAAGATTCATGAAAATAATGCTGAGGTGAGGATTTTGAGAAGCTGGGACTCTTCTCCTTGGAGAAGAGAATATTGATGGCAGTTTGATCAAGGTACTCAAATTGTGAAAGACCTAGACAGTTGATAGGAAGAAATTGCTCCCATTGGTGGAGGGATTGAAAATTGGAGCATTCTGATTTAAAATGTTTGGAAAAAGAAACAAAGGGGCATGTAAGGAAACATTTTTGTTCAGTGGTTGGGATCTGTAATTCTCTGCCTGAGAGTGTGGTGGAGGGGTGTTCAACTGAGGCCTTCAGCAGAGAATGGAATAATGATCTGAAGTGAAAGTATCTGAAGGCCAACGGGGAAAAGGCTGGTGAATGGCGCTCGGTGAGATGGTCTTCCAGACATCCATCCAGATACAATAAAACAAATGGCTTCATTCTTTATTGTAATCATTCAAATGATTCAGAGGGTGTCAGCTCTCCTGACACCAGGATCACTGTATACCTGATATGATGCAGCAAGATGCATTGCCACTGTCACAAGTGTAGCACACTCCCCTCAGCACGTCATGTTGTAAGGGGACAGATCTCAGTAAGATGGAAACTGAGAGCTTTATATCATTAGGTCACAGGCCATTTAATAGTGATGGCAGCCAGAGTATGTTCCCTAAAGTTATATTGCATATCTGCTGAGAGGTATAACACAACAATATTGATGTGTTTCTTTTCAGTCTGTTTACCTATCACTCCTTCCTTCCCTGTCACTGACCTGTCTCATGTTCAGCAATCATTGCATGTTTGACTGAATTCATTCAACAGTGGACAAGTTTCCAAATATATGAAGATCTGCATATCAACTCATGGTCAGGAAGTGGATGTTTGTCCTCTCTGTCCAGCTACAGGAAGCATTTCATCTCCTAGAATCCCTACAGTGTGGAAACAGGCCCTTTGGCCCAATAAGTCCACACTGAACCTCAGAGTATCCCAACCACACCTGTCCCCTTGTAACCCACCTAATCTACACATCCCTGAACACAACATGCAATTTAGCATGGCCAATCCACCTAACCTACACATCTTTTGGATTGTGGGAGGAAACCGGAACACCTGGAGGAAACCCACACAAACACAGGGAGAATGTGCAAACTCCCAAGGCTGGGATCAAACCTGGGTCCCTGGCGCTGTGAGGCAGCAGTGCTAACCACTGAGCCACCATGCCACCTCCTGGTCAAGTGAGTTTCTCACTTACACACTCACACCTGTGGAGAAGCAAATAATTTCTATTGGCCACTCCTTGGAACTGCTTCAGAGTTAAAGGAGATTGGCATGTGTGTTGGGCTCCAAATACAATGGATGTCCTCATTACAGTAATATTCTCTACTTTGAATCAGTGAATCTAATGTTCTGAAAATTAATATTGCAATTTAAATAGGTTTCTAATTTCAGAATTATAGATGCAGTCATTTGGAATGACATTAGTGATGAAGTGGTTGATGTGGGTATAATTATAACATTTTAAAGATGTTTGGTTGGATAGATGAACAGGAAAAATTTGAAAGGATATGGGTCAGGAGCAGGCAGGTGGGACTAGTTTAGTTTGGGATTATGTTTGGCATAGACTAGTTGGTCCAAAGAGTCTGCATAGTACAGCACAGTACAGGCCCTTCGGCCCATGATGTTGTGCTGAACTTTTACCCTAAACCTAAGGTCTATCTAACCTCCACCCCTACGTTGTACTATCGTCCATATGCCTATCTAGTAACCGCTTAAATGCCCCTAATGAGGCCGACTCCTCTCCGGCAATGCATTCCACACCCCTACCACTCTCTGAGTAAAGAACCTACCTCAAGTGTCTCCCCAATATCTACCTCCACTCACGTTAAAACTATGCCGCCTCGTAATAGCTACCTCCACCCTATGACTTTCTGTTGGTTTATGCTATACAGTTCAAAACGCTGTCTAAATATTCTCGGTGTACAGAGTGAATCTCCACAGATTTTCCACTGTCCTCGTATTTAAATTCAGTGGTGTCCCCTCAGTTACACTCCTGGTGTGACTTGCATCTCACCCAGGAAACACGCATTCCTGGGAGCAGTGGGACGTTAAATTTCCTGGAAGAAGCATAAATGAACTGGTTCTGCTAATTGAGGATCCATTTGCAATTCCTGTTGGTTGCAAGGTTCAGAATATTCTCTGTCAACTGCAATTTGTGCTGAAGTGAGAGAAGGCCCTGTGAAGTGGTGTCAGGCTTAGCTCAGTGTTAGTAGCATTCACACCATTTCAGTGATGACTGCGGGGGGCGGGGGGAGGGTGGTGGTGTTCAAACTCTCCTCCAGAGAATGAATACATAGTTTGGCTGCTCCTGCAGTGCAGTGCAAATAGGTGCTGTCTTTTGTATGAAATATTAGAGAATGCCCCATCTATGTTGTCAGGTAATGTAGAAGATGACAGGCAAATATTCTTTCCTCAGTCAATATGGTAACACAGTCAAGTGAACTGGTCATTGTCACATTGCTGTGACTGGGAGGTTTGGAGTACACAACATAGCTGCTGTATTTACCCACAAACCAACAGTGCTTTGATTCAAAAGTAATTAATTTAAACTGTCTCAAAAGAGAATAGGGTTGAAATTTTAAAAAATCCAAATCCAAAGAAACGGCCAATAATAGAAGCAAATAAAAACAGTAACAGTCACGATGAAGAACCTGGTTTTGATCTTAGTAAACTTATTTCTTCCTGGTCAATCTTCCTGGTAGTGAGTGAGAGCTTGCAGGAGGGTAATACATTCCAGGATTACTAGCTTTGCAACAATAATGCACTGTATTAGAAGTCCAAGGGTAGCAGAATCACCCACCTCCATCCCAAAACTATCACTAAACACATTAATGAGGCTTGAGTCATGAAACAACAAAGTATTCCTGTTCTCAAGGGCACAATCCTCTAAAAGCAAATTCTGAGCCAACCTCAATTCAGACACTTGAACCAGAATTTTATAATTCACAATCTCTCCCTGTGGGAACAGGAGGCATGTGGTGGGTTAGGTGGTAAATGGTTTTCCTCATCTACCTGAATCCGCTGGCATTTTACCAGTGGCACAGTCGGGGACTAGTGACCCACCTGAACTTGGGATAGTTGAAACCTTAGGTAGCCAGTGAATGGTCAGTTAAGGGCTGCCTCATACTGCTGCTCCTGCTGCTGGTAGTTTGCCAGAGGCCAGGGCTTCCCAGACAAAGTGAGGGTGAGCTCTGGAATTATGTTGGTGGATGCGGGTTGCTTCCTGTTGTCTGGGAACTCTGTGCCAACAGAGACGCCCCACCTTATTCCCACCACCTCTCTGTTCTCCTTATTTCTGACATCCAATCTCCAGCAGCAGTAACGATCACTGCGAGTGTCAATACATGGATTAAAGAAAGTACGTCATCAGATTGACAGCAGCTTTCAAAGATGGCACTTCCTCTTGGATGGGACCAAAAACCACGACCTTTGCCACATAACATTCTGTTATTTGTTAAATCAAGTCCTAACTTCTCAGCAGTGTGGAGTAGGCTTGTTGTCAAGTTTTCAGTCTAGGGCTGAGGCCACTACCTCCATGAAAAACTCTAACCACGAGTTTTGCCTCTGGTTCATAACCATGCTGTCTCCAGTGGTGCCTGCCACATACAACTTCAAAACCTAGGTCATCACAGCATCGGGGCTGAGCTCTTTCCTTCTCTAGACACAAGTCGATTGTCAAAATCACAGAGAAGAAACACATCTTACATTTCCCAGCAACTGACTATAACACAGAAAAGTATTCTTACATGCGACAGCTGTCTCAGGACTTCACTTCCAGCATTTATTTTTCAGCTAAAGAGAGGCCACTTTGCTTGTATCCTATCTCACCTCTTGAGTCTAAGGAGCAGGCTAAAGTAAAAACAAAATCAGGGTAAGCGTTGTGAAGAAGTTGAAGTGATAGTAACGCTAAATTGGAATTTAATGCAAATTTCAGATCTTTTGTCATTTTGATGTCGGTTCAAAGTTTACTCAGAAGGAAGTGATCGGCTATCCAAATATATGGATGGGTGTGGCTGCAATGTGTGCCAACAACAGAAAAAAAGGTAGCTAAAGCAATAAGGTCAGAAGAGAAAGTGAGGGACGAGATAAAAGTGGGAGTACAGACTTCCCAAAGTGTCAGACTTGGCTCAGTGGTTAGCACTGATTCTGAGTGAAGAAGTTATTGGTTCAACAATCACTCCAGAGGCTTGTGTACAAAATCTAAACTGACACTTTAATGCAGTTTCAGGGAAATACTGCACTGGTAGGCATTCTGGCTTTGCTAGTGATGTTAAGCTAAGATTCTATCCGTTCCTCTCATGTCACTGTAGAAGACACCACAGAAGAACTTTGATGAAGAAGTACCATTGCTGGGCACTGTGTTACAGCTGCATATTCTTCATTGTAACAATGATCACATTTAAAAAGCTGCAGGCACGCAAAGTATCATAATCTACTTTTACTCTGCGTTGACGCTGATTGTACTGCTGTGTATTTCCAACGTTTCCTATTTTATTTCAAATCTCCAGGGGAGTTTTACTTTTTTATTGCATGGGTTTTCAGTATTAATTTTTAATGATGGGGTAATTGTGTAACTCTTGAGCAGTAATATGTGAGCATACCTTAATCACTGAAACATTTAAGTCAGTATCATAGGGAACAAAAGCAAACAATTCTTTTTAAGGTGGTTTCTCCATGGAGCCAAGAGCAATACTCTGACTTGACTGGAGGAAAAGTACTAAAGCAGTCCAGTGACAAAAAGCTTTGGGAAAAACTTTTACCATATTATTGAAGTTGGTGAAGCAAAATGATTTCTTAAGTCGGACAAAGAAACTTGGCTGTGCTCAGGCATAATGAGATAAAGGTCAGGACTGTTTGTATCTGTATTGTCCTCTGAATAATAAGCTCCATAACTTTTTCTTTTGGCTAAAGTAACTAATCAACTTAATTTCCAAATGTTATCTGGCATGGAAAACCAGGGAGTAATGAACTGTAACTCCCCACAAATATCATTCCAGCATAATTTATGTCAGAGATCACATCGGCTACTGTTTTGGACTTGTGCCCACTATGAATATTTCTGTTGCATAACATGGGAGGTGCTTTAGATCATGGTTTATGTTGGGAAATATTCTGTGGAATGGTCGTGTGGTTTCCCCCCACAGTGTGGGGGGAGTACTCAGTCGTCCTTTATCAGATTTACCTACAGACTAGGTTGCATGAAAGTGAACAATTCAGCACATTTAATTGCACCCAGAGCTCTGAATTGAAGGCTCTTTGAGATGTCAAAGGTCATCATCCTTTATTGTACGTTCAGCTGTGCATGTGTTACAGGAAGCAATGGAATCGCCCCCATTGGCAGAAACCATTATCTGCTTCTGGAAGCACGGTGCGATATCTTATGTGATAGAAAAACAAACACTTCCTTTAACGCAGAATGTGACTTCCCCACTGTCTGCCTGAACCTCCTTTGTCATCTGTTGTTTTTCTCTTAAGCTGCTGTTGTCTGGAGGGGAGAAAGAGATTTTCCTCAGGATGTTAATTTCAAGGCTGACTAGTTTCTAGTCACAGGGCCTTGCTGGAGGTATCATTCATGGCATGCCTAACAGCAGCAGGGGACCATTTATCTCACCTGCAGGCTATACAGCTTGAGCAATAGGGCTGAGGGCTTTAGGAATCCTAAAGCCGCACCTGTGCCTCTCAATGTTTTTCTTTTCATGTCTTCTGGTTGTTCATTCTGAGGGGCAGAGCTTGGAATATCGAAAACGTGCCGTAGCTTTCACTTTCAAACCAGAGGTCTTCAAAGAAAGTTACAGTAACTCCCACTCCCACATTGATGGAGCAATTTAACTGTAAACCTACATAATTTTATCCCAGTTTTCCAGTTACTCAGCAACGTTGTAATAAAAAGAATTGAAGAAGGAGATGGGGGCTGGTGTGGTGTAGCACAAGTCAGAGAAGTTTTGAAGCAAATGAATATATATTTAAATATGTAAATGATATCCATATTTCACAGAGAACTAAAACAGCAGAATATATGCTTTGTCTATCCCCCTTAAATCTATTGGTGACCTTTAGTTTAAATTACAAATTATGCTCCAGGCTGAGCTTTGTCTGCTTGGTACTAATGAAAATCTACTTACTCTCATTGATGAATATACAAAATTTAAAAATGTTCACTGATGCAATAAGGTTATTAAAATATTATCACTAGATTTTAAACAATATAGAAGATTAATACACTCATTCTCATTTTCACAATGTCCTTGAGTGTGTGTGGATTATATTTTACCGTCAGTCCAACACGGTTCATGTAGTTGTGTGTGCATGTAATGCATGGCTCTTCATTTAACTCAATCTCCATGGTTTGTTGTAATTAAAATTGCGTCATTACATGGAATTACAACAACAACCTGTATTTATGAAGTACCATTAAAATAATAAAACATTCTGAGGCATTTCACAGGAAAGCCATAAAGCAAAATTTTGATGGACATCTTTCCATCAGGAAAGATGGCTGAACTTTGTTCAAAGACATAGGTTTTAAGATACATCGTAAAGGAGGAAAGAGTAGTGGACTATGATTAAAATTGGAGCAATGTTCAAGAAGCCAGCATTAGGAATATATGGATTTCTGTGAGTTATGGGGCTGGTGGAGATTACTGAGATATGGGGCAGTGAGGACATAAGGAAAAACAAGGATGAGATTGTTAACACTGAGGACTGCTTAACTGCATGTCACTCTAGTTCAGTGAGTGCAGGCACAGGACTTGATGTGGGTTAGAACTAGGGTAGCAGAGTTACATGGCAATGCACAAACCTTTCAGCAGCATTAGTCTAAATTATATCATGTCAGTTGTTAATATATGAGAGATGAACTTCCTCAATGGTTTCACGGACAAACAAACCACACTTGGTAGTGAGCCAAAACCCCCTGAAGTTCGCAAATTTGGTTTTCTGCTTTCCGCTGACTTGCCTGAGATGGTTTCAACAGTGTACTCATTGGTCTCGGTGCTGGTATAAGAAAGGACAAGGACAGCAAAGTTTTGGATGAAGACATACAATAGAATTCACAGCACAGAAAGAGGCCATTCAGCCCGACTGGTCTGTCTTTCTTATATTTAATCTTTATTGCACAGAATGCAACATTAAATTAAAAAAAAAACTGGAAGCTAATGCTTTGTTAATGAAGAACATTTACATAACAGCTGAAAATCTTTCCTTAAAGGTCCACTACCCAAGAAAAGCTGGTGTCACAACTGAGGCTCACACAATAAGAAGATAGAAGAATGATAAAAGTGTACTTCTAATCAGATGATAGTGTGCACTGCTGGTTAACAAGTAGTTCTTTCACTTCTGGGATCTAGTTTGAAAGTTATCCTGAAATGAAAGATTAAACTCAACTCTTGGTGGATTTACACTTAGACATGGTCTCAGTTGGGCACAAGTTGGCACCTTGTTTGCAGTCTCATGGAGGCAACTGTGTGTGCAGGAAATAAAGACACGCAGGCTGAAAGATTTTACAGATGCTTCATGGTGTTTGGACAGGTAGGTAATGTGGTCAAGTTGGTACTTATTGTGTCATTCATGGGATATAGATGGCGCTGACTTGGTCAATATTTATTGCCCATGCCTGTTGTCCTGGAAAAGGTGGCCGTGTTCTGCCCTCTTGAATTGTTCCAATCTGTGGAATACTCACCTTCTTGAAATGTGGTTTAGAATTTAAGAGAGAACTCTGCTGGAGCTGTATAAAAAGGAGACCATAGCTGGAGGACCAATTGTGGTTCTGGTCACTGCACTCTAGAAAACGTGAAGAAATTTGAGGATGATGCCAGGACTGGGAAGTTTTATTGAAACGGCAAGATTGAATACACTTGGGTTGTTTTCCTTGGAGCAGATTGAGGAAGCTGAAGGGCCAGGATAGAGTGATTAGGATGGCTTTCTTCTCCTTTGTTGAGGGAAGCAAAACCAGATGAATTAGTTTTCAGGTAAAAGGCTTAGATTGATTCAACGAAAAAGGGTTTCACACAGAGGATACATAGAACATAGAACAGTACAGCACAGGAACAGATCCTTTGCACCTCCCCTCCCTTGTCTGCACTACCATGATGCTATTCTAAAATAATCCCATCTGCCTGCACATGGTCCATATCCCTCTATGCCCTGCCTGTTCATGTGTCTGTCCAAATGCCTCTGAAACGTTGGTATCGTATCTGATTCTACCACCTCTCCTGGCAGCACTTTCCAGGCACCTGCCACCCTGTAAAAATTTTGCCTCACACATCTCCTTTAAACTTACCCCTCTTACCTTAAATATATGCTCCGGAGTATTTGATATTTCCACCTTGGGAAAGAGAATCTGACTATCCATCCTATCCATGCCTCTCATTATTTTATAGACTTCTATCAGGACACACCGTAGCCTCCAACACTGTAGTGAAAACAATCCAAGTTTGTCCAATGTCTCCTTGTAGCTGTTACACTCCAATCCAAGAAACACGCTGGTAAACATCTTTTGCACCTTCTCCAAAACCTCCACCTCCTTCCTATAGTATGATGACTTGAAATGTACTCCAAATGTGGCCTAACTAAAGTTTTATGCAGCTGCAACATGACTTGCCAACTTTTATAATCAATGCCCCAACCGATGAATGCAAGCACACTGTATGTCTTCTTCACCACCTTATCTACTTGTGTTGCCACTTTTAGGGAGCTAAGGACTTGAGCCGCAAGATTCCTCTGTTAATTAATGATCTTCAGGGTTCTTTCATTTACTGTATACTATCCTCTTGTATTTGACCTCCTAAAATATATCATTTCACACTTATAGAGTCATAGAGTCATAGAACACAGAAACAGACCATTCGATTCAATTTGGCCGTGCCAACCAAACATCCCATTTGCCAGTATTTGGTCCATGTCCCTCTAAACCCTTTCTATTCATATACTCATCCAGATGCCTTTTAAATGCTGTAGTTATACCCACCTCCACCACTTCCTCTAGTAGCTCATTCCATACTCATACCATGCTCTGTGTGAAAAAGGTGACCATCAGGTCCTTTTTAAATCTTTCAGCTCTCATCTTAAATCTATCACCTCCAAACCTAGTTTTGTACTTCCCTACGCTGGGAAAAAGACTTTGCTATTTGCTCTATCCATGATTTTATAAATCTCTGTAAGGTCACCCCTCAGCCTCCGATGCCCCAGGATAAAAAGCCCCAGTCTATTCAGGCTCTCCGCATAACTCAAAACTCTTGGCATGGCAACATCCTTGTCAATCTTTTCTGCACCCTTTCAAGTTTTTTTTCCTTTATTCATTCACAGGATGAGGATGTTGCTGGCTAAGCAGCATTTATTGCCCATTGTTATTTGTCCAGAGAGCAATTAAGGGTCAAGCACATTGCTCTGGTCTGTAGGCCAGACCAGGTAAGGATGACAGTTTCCTTCTCTCAAGCACATTCGTGAACCAGATGGGTTTTTCCCAACAATCAACAACAGATTCATGGTCTTCATTAGATTCTTAATTCCAGATATTTATTGAATTCAAATTCCACCATCTGCTGTGGTGGGATTCGAACCCAGGTCCCCAGAATGTTATCTTGGTCTCTGAATTAACAGTCTAGTGATAATACCACTCGGCCACCACCTCTGCAGAAAGTAATGAGCTCCATCTACCTCAATCTGCAACGGGGGACAGTACCCTTGTGACAAGTTTAACAGTATCTTTCCTGTATACAAATCTCCATCTGCCATTTCTCCACCAACTTTCCAACTGACCTATATCCTGCTGTATCCTTCAAGAATCTTCCTCATGATCCACAACTCCACCAAATTCCATATTGTGTGCAAACTTACTAATCAGACCAACTGCATTTTCATCAAAATCATTTATACATACAACAAAGAATAGATGGTCCCAGCTCTGATCCTTACAGAACACCACTGATCACAAATCTCCAGTCAGAAAAATACCCCTCCACAACTACCCTCTGTCTTCTATGGCCAAGCCAATTTTGTACCCAACATAACTAACTTACCATGGATCCCACACAACTTAATCTTCTGAACCAGCCTACCATGAGTGACATTGTCAAGTGCTTTGGTAAAGTCATGTAGACAACATACACTGCACTACCCTCATCAATCATTTTCACCACACCCTCAAAAATCTCAATCACAAAGCCATTCTGACTCTCCCTAATAAGGCCATTCTTTTCCAAATATACCAATCCTGTGCCAAAGAATCTTCTCCAATAATTTCCCTGCCCTGACATAAGGCTCACCCAGCCTATATTTTCCTGGATTATCCCTGTTGCCATTCTTAAACAAAGGAACAACTTTGGCTATTCTCTAGTCTTCTGGGACTTCACTATTGGAAAAAGAGGATACGAAGATCTCTGTCAAAGCCCCAGCAATCTCCTCTCCTGCCTCCCTTCGAATATGGGATAGATCCCATCAGGTCCTGTGAGTTTATTTATCTTACTGGTTTTTAAGACACCTGACAGCACTTTGCCTTTAATATTGGCATGCCCAGAGTATCAACATACCCCTCCCTAATCTTACCATCATCCATGTCCTCCTCAGTGAATACTGATGTGAAGTACTGATTAAGGACCTTACTCACTTCCTCTGGCTCCATGCATAAACTCCCTCCTTTGTCCTTGAGTGGATCCACCTTTCCCAAGCTACCCTCTTGCTCCCAATATGCATTTAAAATGCCTTGGGATTCTCCTTAATCCAGCCTGCCAAGGACATTTCATTGTCCCTTGTAGCCCTCCTAAATCCTTGTTCTTTTCTGCTTTTCAAGGGTCTTGTTTGATTTCAGTTTCCTAAACCTTACATTTGCTTCCTATTTCTTTTTAACAAAACTTTCAATATCTTTTCATCAAGGGCTCTCTAATCTTTCCATCCTTATCTTTCATCTTCACAGGAACATGCTGGTCCTGAACTTTGACCAACTGACCTTTAAAAGACTGCCATGTCAGGTGTGGATTTACACTCAAACAGTGGCCCCTGTTTTCTAACTGCCTCTAATTTCTCTTGCTCCTGTCTGGTACTGTTGGAATATGTGTTGCTCCAGCTTAACACTTTCATTCGAGGACAAGACATTCCCTTATCCATAGCTATGTTAAAACTAACGGAATTTGACCACTGTTCCCAAAATACCCTCTTACTGAAACTTTGATCACCTGGTCAAGCTCATTCCCAAATATAATGCTTAGTATGGCCCTTTCCCAGTTGGACTATCGAGATATTGTTTCAAGAGACCCTTCTGGATGCACTTAACGTATTCTGCCTCATCAAAGCTCCTCGCGCAAAGAGAGTTCCAGTCATCATTTTGGAAATTAAAATCACCCATAATGACAATCCTGTTGTTTTTACATCTTTCCATGATCTGCCTACGTATCTATTCCTATATCTCCTGCTGGCTATAGCCCCATCATAGTGATTCCACCTTTCTTATTCCTGGGGTTTACCCATTTTGCCTTGTTGGATGAGCCTTCCAAGATGTTTTCTCTCAGTACGGTTGTGATGTTTTCCTTAATCAGTAATGTAACTTCCCCACTCCTTTTACACTCCTGTCTATCTCACCTGAAACATCTAAACCCTGGGACACTAAGCTGCCAGTCCTGCTGTTCTCTCAGCCACGTTTCTGTAATGACTACCACATCATTGTCCCATCTGCTAATCCAGGCTCTAAGCTTATCTGTCTAACTTGTTATATCCTTGCATGAAAATAAGTACACTTCAGACTGCCAGACCCTCTGTATTCATCAATCTGGCCCTGCCTGTTCTTCATGTTAACTTATTTGACTTGAACTCTACCTTCTCATCAATCACTTCCACATGCTAACCTACTACTGTAGCTTCAAGCCCTTCCTCACTAGTTTAAACCCTCCTGAGTGGCGCTAGCAAACCCCCCTACCAGGATAGTAGTGGCCAGAGATGGATAAGGACAAAAGGGAGTACTCTGTATGATTTAGTCTCGGACACTTTGTAAGGATATTGTGGCAGCTCATTCAAGCCACATTAACTCAGCTTCTGGCTGGAACCTTTCCCACAAATGGAAGCTGCTAGAATGTGAAAGAAATGCTTCATTGCTCAGGATAGTCTTCCCCATTGATAACCACAAAAAATTAATTAAAATTATAAATGCCATAGCTTGTAAATGTTGGTATTCAGGCATTGGAGGACTTCAGCTTCAAGCTAGTTGTTGTAATTGGTGTGTTTCCAATATGGAATTATTAGTTATACATCATAAATACCCATTATTTGGAATCTGTTGCACATTGGGATGTCTACAAAATTTTTGTGTCTCAAATGTAGCAAATCTACATTAGCCGCTGATTGTAATCGTCTTTCACCTACCTGTGTGGAAGAGTGCCATGTGATAGGTAGAAATGGGGGTGTGAACTAATGAATGAAGATGTATCAAGTGAGTTATTTTAGGCTGTTAATTCATGCATCTGGAGAAGTTTCCATCCCTGAAACTCTTAGTATTTACACCATGCGCCCCCCCCCCAACAAGACACAATAAAAAATAATAGAATTGGAGCCATTAAATGTACGTAGCAAGTTCACATCTCTGTCTGTGGTTTGTTGTGAATGTGATCACCACTAACTAGATTACAATGGACCATGTCGGATCCATTTCAGCGAGAACAATAAAGACTGAAATCAGATGTGAGGGACAGAGGACTTTAGAATGAACACAGCCTTTGAGTTCATGTGATCTGCATGCTGGTATGTTAATTAAAGGTTAATTAATGTAAAGCTCATATATTTATTGCAATAGGTTGTGGATTTTTACTTGGGAATGAGGTTTAACTTTAGTCTCCAAAGATCAATGGTTGTGAAGGATCTCCGAGGTTTCAGGATTACAAGTGTTAGCATCAAGGCGTGGCTGCTGTATGGAGCTTACTTACATCTCTCATAAATTATGGCTCTAATGAAGTGGCCCATTTATCCTCAGTTGATGATGAATTACTTGCCTTAAGAGGAACCATGGAATAGGGAAGTAGATCATTTTCATATTTGGTGAGAGCAATATTAAGCATCTAGACCTTTGTGATTGCTTTAATAAATGAATAATCTGAAGTGAGGGGCTCAAGAGTCAGTGTAAAAAATAACCCCAGCTTTCCCGCACATTTGTCAACGTTTGCGTGCCAGAGTGCATCTTGGGTAAATGAGCAGTTAATGAGGACCTGTGTTATGGTTGAGATATTTTGGAGAGATTTATCATAGAAAATGTCTAGTTCATTCAGAACCTTAAGGCTTATGACTCAAAGGTAGAACTCTGAGCAACTGTGATTAATGTTTAGTAAGCGACTGGTCTCAATCAATAAACAGTTCTTCATAAAACAGGTGAAAGCAAGATCTTGTATGGAATCTTTAATATGGCAAAATCAGGCTCTAGGAGATCAAGTTGATTACATAGGATAAAGTATAAATTAGCAAACTGTTCAAATTTAGTGCTCTGCACATCACACTTGCAAGAGAATATTTTTGATTTTATGCTTTTAATCTTGCTGTGGTGCAGTTAAAAAAAAAAGCCTTTCATGAATTAACTAAACAAGAGAAACCAGAGGGAATTCCACATAATTTCTTTTTAAAAAAAGATGCAGCAAGTTAACAGGGTCTTTGCTAAGGAGGTCACTAACAGAATGCAATTTCTTCTTTCTCATTAAGGTAGTTTCTTAATTAAAAAAAGACAATTAATATTTATTGTTTCATAAAAATACATTTTATGTACATGTACAATATAGATATAAAATAAACAGGTTACTTTTTCGATATGACAGAGAAGGAAACAGCAGGAGTAATTGCTTGAAGGGCAATTTCACAGACATTGCTGGCAGGGCATTGAAATGCTTGCTAATATATTTAAGGGAATTTTCCCAGCACAATTCCTGAGGTGGACTATTTCGGTAAAAAACATATGTTTCCATTTTCTCCCTCCGCCTCCACTCAGGTCCCCAGACTCTGCTGGGGTCACAGAAACATTAAGGCTTTTGTCACCGTGATTAATAGTGCTTTAGATCATCCCTAATTCACTCACTAATGACTAAGGGTGTTTCTGCTCTCCAAGTAATCGGGTGATGTATGAGCTGATAGTACACCTTGTGGCAGAGGTGAAAATCATTTCAACGATGCAAATATTGTCACGGGAACAAATGTTTTCACTGTTATTAAAAATTAATGAATATTTCTCGGGAGTTGAGCAAGTGAAGCAGTAACGGAGAACAGGCCCTTTAGTGCTTGGCTGCATTTACAGGTTGTGTTCCATGCCTCTCTTACAGGCAAATATTGGAGTGCCTTTAAAAATGTGCTTGTTGAAAGTGACAATGTCAAAACAGAAGACCTTATTTTGCTACAGCTCTTTTATAATCAGTAAAGGTGAAATTGGAATCCTCTCCTGGAAAGAGGAAAAGCTTCACTTTTCTGAAGAGCAAATTGACTTAAAAATTCCAAAATCAAACCATCTGTATCTGATTCTGGTCTCTCCTGGTATTCTGATGTCTCAGTAATCTGTTTAACCTCAACAAAATACTTCTAAATCATTGTTCATGTAACCTGTAGCAAATGTAGTAAATGTTCCAGCAATTTTTGAAAAAAAGCTTTGATCGGATGTTCCATCATTAAAGTTGCTATTGACTATTCAGATAATTTTGTTCCCAAGAGACCATGGTGATCGAGGTGAGAACAAACAAAATTCCTGCTGTCCTTCAGAAAACTCTTCCAAAACAAAAAAAAAGGAATTCCACTTAATGGCCTCTCTCCCTTATGAGACCCAATGTTCCAGAGCAGGTCAAACCATTCAGTCCATTGTTGTAAATTTGGGTAAGGTATTTCTGGATTGGGAGGCAGGAAGTCTGAATTTGGTATTTGTAAGATGCTAAGCGGGAAGGCATTGTGTAGTCCTTTTAATAGATTATGTGTTTTTTCTGAGCTTAGAGATTTAAAATGGATATCTGTGAGTAGCAGCTGAAAGTTTGCAAGTACATAGAGAGTGCCTGAATTGAAAGATTTGTCCAGAAAGGCTATACAGTTGGCAGGCCAAGCAGCAGCTTTTTACCAAGATAACAAATGGTTGAGTTTAGCCAATCAATTTGAACCAGGCACTAAGATACCAAAAACCTATTAAATGTAAGCCTGGTTGTTTTGACAACATAGACCAATCCTATTGTAAGAAATATTGATATGTCATCAAGGGTATAAAAGAAGGGGGCAGTTGGACAAAGACCCCAGAGCGGTCACCTGCCAGTGCTAACAACCCTCAGTTTTCAAGAGAGAACCATTGGCTCTCACAGCCTCTTCTACATCTTAGAGGAAGCATTTTCTAAATAACGACAGTACCAATGGCACAAGTAGTTAATATTCCTGACAGAAGAATCAACAGAGAAGGCATAGAACATTCTGGAATACACATAACACGGCTGTAATTTCGAGAGACTAAATTCTTTTTTTATATATAAGTGGGATTTGTATTTCGTGGAACAACATACCTTCAGAATCTTGCTTTATTCAGGAATAGTTAGTGGTTAGAAGGGATTACTTTGGTTTGTTAGTAGTTTAGTTAATTTGATCATTGTTAGAGTTAGAGAAATAAATTGTTGCTTGTTGATTTTAGAGTGAGTGTCAAGGATTTATTTTAGGGGAGGCGATGACCTAGTGGTATTGTCACTGGACTGTTAATCCAGAGACCAAGATAATGTTCTGTGGATAACAAGCATGGGGCTGGATGAACACAGCAGGCCAAGCAGCATCATAGGAGCAGGAAAACTTGACGTTTCGGGCCTAAACCCTTCATCAGAAATGGGGGAGGGGAAGAGGGTTCTGAAATAAATAGGGAGAGAGGGGCAGGCGGATAGAGGATGGATAGAGGAGAGGATAGGTGGAGAGGAGGCAGACAAGTCGAAGAGGCGGGGATGGAGCCAGTAAAGTGAGTGTAGGTAGGGGGGTAGGGAGGAGATAAGTCAGTCCAGGGAGGACGGACAGGTCAAGGGGGCGGGATGATGTTAGTAGATAGGAGATGGGGGTGTGGCTTGGGGTGAGAGGAAAAACAGGTTAGGGAGGTGGAGATGAGCTGGGCTGTTTTTGGGATGCGGTTGGGGGAGGGGAGATTTTGAAGCTTGTGAAATCCACATTGATGCCATTGGGCTGCAGGGTTCCCAGGCTGAATATGATTTGCTGTTCCTGCAGCCTTCGGGTGGCATCACTGTGGCATTGTAGGAGGCCAAGGATGGACATGTCATCTGAGGAATGGGAAGGGGAGTTGAAATGGTTCGCAACTGGGAGGTGCAGTTGTTTGTTGCGAACTGAGCGCAGGTGTTCTGTGGATATGGGTTTGAATCCCGCAGATGGTGGAATTTGAATTAAATAAATATCTGGAATTAAGAGTCAAATGATGACCGTGAACCCATTGTCAATTGTCAGAAAAACCCATCTGGTTCATTAATGTCCTTTAGGGAAGGAAACTGCCATCATTACTGGTCTTGGCTACATGTGACTCCAGACCCACAGCGATGTAGTTGACTCTTAACTGCTCTTTGGGCAATTCAGGATGGGCAATAAATGCTGCCTAGCCAGCGATGCCTTCATCCCATGAATGAATAAAGAAAAAGAAATTATTTAACCACGAGAAGTTGCTGAAAAGCAGGTTACACCACTTTTGCAGATTAAGGTGTTTCTCTTGGAGTCTTTCGGTTTTAGTTCTCAGAGAGGGGAGGGTCGTGTCAACCTCTTCTTTATAACAGATTGGGAGCTTGTCATCCGGGATCTAAACAGATTTGGACATGTTTGAATAAATTTAGGGTATGAAAAGTCCCAGCAGATTTAAACAGACTTGGAGACTAGTGTCCTAGATTTTTAAGTAAAACTTAATTGAGAAGTGAAAGATCTGTTTAAGTTCCATTGCTTGTTGTTGGTTAAATCAAAAGTGGGGAAATGGCTCTTAATGTTGGTAAACATGTTCTGGGGATCGAAGATGCTTCCCAAGTTTACCAAGAAAGTTTACAAAGACAGAAAAAGGTGACACTTGTAGAATTAGCAAGCGGGCTAAAATTGGGTTTAACTTGGGATAATAAGAAAGCTGAAACTGTAACAGAGTTAGCCAAGCATTTAGGTATGTCAGAGAAACAGTCAAGCGCAGTGGAGTTAGAAAAAATTAAATTGCAAATGAGACAATTGGAGTTAGTAAGTGAACTTAAAAGGCGGGAGTTAGAGGACAAAGAAAGGGGAAGAGTCCTAGATGAAGAAAAAGAAGGGGAAAGAATGTTCAAGTGGAAAAGATGAAGTTGGGACTTGAAGCAAAAAGGACTTCAAATAACAAGAATAAAAGTACAAGATAGAAGTGATGATGAGCAATCTCATCATAGCCAACAGCCTGGTAGGGATATATACAAATATTTCCAAACATTACCAAAATTCAATGAAAAAGATCTAAAAGCCTTTTTCACTTCCTTTGAGAAATTGGATAAACAGATTAAATGGCCAGAGACTGTGTGGGTAATGTTAGATCAAGTTGGTAGGCAGGGCCAGTGAGATGTTTGCAGAGGAGGTGTCAAGAGAATATGAAGAAGTAAAACAAGCTATTTTATGTGCCTATGGTTCAGAAATGTAAGAAAAGAACCAGAACAGTCATATGGAGTTTGAAAGAATTAAACAGCAACTTAAACAGATAGATGAGAGTATTAAAGATAGAAAAGACAAATGAGGCTCTTAGAGAGATTATTCTGCTAGACGAGTTTAAAAAACTCACTTCCAGAACTGAAAAGAATGCATGTTGAAGAAGAGAAAGTTAAAACAGTGAGAAGAGGTGCAGAGATGGTGGATGAATATACATTAGTGCATAAATCAAACTCTAACTTCCGACAGCAATTTTATTCTATGATGGATAGAAATTGGGAAAAAGGGAGATCCTTCAATGAAAAACAATCAGTAGATCCCACCAGGAACAGTTTACCACATGTGAAAACAGAAACCCAAGAGGGTGGCAAAGATGTGAAATACCTCAGGTGTGTTCACTGCAATAGGGTGGGACACACAGTCACAGAGCTGGTGGTTTAAGCAGGGCACTGGGAAAAACAAAGTGGTAACACATGCTAAACCAACGCGATTATTGAAGGTAGTGAGTGAAATCCCAAAAGAAATTGAGGAGCTACAGGTGAGTGCACAACCTAGTCACAGGCTGGATAGTGAAATAGCACCTGATCTTTTCAAAGACTTCAGCTGTATGGGTAAGATTTACTCAGGTAGAACAGGGGAAGTAGGTAAAGAAATTAAAATATTGAGAGATACAAGAGCTAGTCTGTCTCTAAGAGTAAGAGATGAAAATATTCGCACTCCTTCTGATGTATTGCCCTAGACAGTGGTATCAGGAATAAGTGGAGAGAGGTGTAGTTCTCCCCTGTGTAAAGTAAGGCTAGAAAGTCAGTTAAAAGCTGGGGAAGTGATAGTGGGAGTGATGGAAAAATGAGCTATTCCAGGAATACAATTTATTCTTGGAAATGATTCGGCTAGATCTCAGGTAGGAGTGATGCCCATTGTAATGGAAAAGCAAAAAGAAAATCAAAGAACTGGGGATTTTAAAAGAAAAATACCCTGGAATTTTTCTGGGCTGTGTGGTGACAAGAACCCACAGCCAAAGTTAAAACAAGAAGGGAAAACAAAGTAGAAAGGTGAAAGAGTTGAGGTCCAGTTAGCTAACACTCTATCTGATGTCAGGCAGAGGTGCTTAGTTCTGAAAGATTAATGGATGTACAACAAAAGGATGAGACGATAAAGGATTTTTATCATAAAGCCTACTCAGGAAAGGAATCGGAATGTATTCCAGAATGATATTACCTTAAGGATAAAATCTTAGGGCAGAAGTGGAGATCCTGGCAGGTTAGTGCTGAGGAGAAATAGGTGGAAGTTCACCAGATGGTGTTACCAGTAACATACAGAAGACAAGTATTGCGGGTAGCACACAAACTGCCTGTAGAGGGTCAGCAAGGAGTGAGGAAGACTCAGGCTAAGATACAGAAGCATTTTTATTGTCCTGGATATTGTTAAACTTTCCCATACCTGTCATGCATGTTAGATGGTAGGAAAGCCACAGGCAGTAATAAAACCAGCTCCTTTGATGCCAATTCCCACATCTTAGGAGCGTTTTATGTGGGTTATAATTGATTGTGTAGGTCCCCTGCCCCCAACCAAAAGTGGGACCAGTATTTGCTAACCATAATGGATGTGTCTACCAGGTTTCTGGAGGCAATTCTATTCCAGAATGTCAAAGCAAAAAAGGTTCTGGAGGAGTTGCTTGCTTTCTTTACCCATTATGGACTATCCAGGGAGATTCATTCAGAGCAAGGGCCCAATCTTACTGCCAAATTATAGATAGTTTGAACGTCAAACACATTAAATCAAGTGTGTGTGTATTATACTGAATCCCAGGGAACAATAGAAAAGTGGCATCAGACCCTAAAGGCAATGTTGAGGGCTTATTGCCAGGATTACTCCAATGATTGGGATAAATGTATCCCATTTGTATTGTTTGCTATTAGAGACGTTCCAAATGAATCGACTCAGTTTAGTCCATTTGAATTGATATTCGGACACCGAAGTAAGAGGGCCTTTAAAATTAATTAAGGAAAAGTTGATAGACCTGAAGTCAGAAATCTCACAGTTGGTTATGTACCTGAGGTGAGGGGAAGATTAAACAGAGTAGGACAATTAGCTAGACAGCATTTAAATGGGGCACAGCACCTAATGAAGTAAGAAATCTAAAATTGGTATATTTGCTCATGAGGATAAAATATTAGTGCTGTTACCAGTGGTAGGAGATTCCTTCAAAGCAAGGTGTAGTGGTCCCTATCAAGTTAAATAAGGTGAATTATCTGGTAAAGATGCCAGATGGGAAAACAAATTATCAGGTATGTCATGTGATCATGCTGAAACATTACTATGACAGGGAAAGGGAACTGGAGAAACAGGTACTAAAAAAAACTCAATATCCACCAGGAAAAAAAAAATCAACCATTGAAAAAGAGTTATTGGGTTTGATAATGGCCTTACAACATTTTAATTTTTATGTTGCAAACAATGCATCAGAGATGGTTGTCAATTCTGACCACAATCTTTTGACATTTCTGGAAAGATTTAAGGATGCAAACATCAGATTATTTCATTGTAGTCTCATGATACAAGCATTTAATTTACAGATTGTACATGTTGCAGGTTGTGGAAATATTATTGCAGATGCTTTATCATGAGTTTAGAAGAAAAATACTTTTATATAAGTAGAAATGGTCATGTTCAATGTTATATATGAATAGAATTAGGATAAAATTCTAACTCTAGATTAATGAGCAATGGACTGAGTAATATAATGGAGTTAAGGTTTTACAAGAAAAATGAAGCCACTTTTTCACCATAATGATTCATTTTTTTCTTATAGGGCAAGGTGCTCCTCTTTGGGTATTTCAGTTTTAGTTCTTAGTGGGGGGTGTGGACATTCAACTAGATCTTGGTTGAGCCTAAAACAGGGATCAATTTCACATCATATAGTACATGAATTCAGCCACATTGGTTGTTGGTGAAAGTCCAATGTGTCCACTGTATTGATAATTACAAGGGAAACACCACAGAACACTATAGTGTCTGGCAATGAAGAAATTTCTCTGTTCAGGGACAGTAAAAGGTGATAGTGCTAATTGGTGGTGATGATCTAGGAGCAGGAAAAGAGACCTAAGTGGAAGCTTACAAATTATCAAAAAAAAAACAGCTGGACAAGATTCACCAGGACATTGCCTTGGATGGAGAAAGTTAGCTGTAAAGAGAGACTGGATAAGCTCAGACTACTTATTTTGCAGTAAAAAAAAGGCTTATAGGGGACCCAATTAAGGAGTATAAGGCTATGAAGGGCATGGACTGGGTGTATAGGAGGTAGCTGTTCCCTTTAGTTGAACAGTCAGTAACAAGGGGGCACAATTTTAAGGGGAAAGTTAGGAGGTTTAGAGGGGATTTGAGGAAAACATCTTTCACCCAGATGGGTGGTGGGAATGTGGAATGCACTTCCTGGGAAGGTGGTAGAGGTGGGAAACCTCACAACATTTAAAAAATATGTGGATGAGTACTTGAAATGTAATAACATTCAAGGATATAGATCAAATGCTGGGAAGTGAGACTAGTGTCGATTTGGTGTAGTTTTTTTGTTGGTGCAAACTCAATGGGCCAAAGGGCCTCTTCTGCACTGTATGACTCAATGATTCTAAGATCATCAAGAAATAATACTTTTATAATTGACCTTTGTGGAAGTGGAAATTGGTTGGTGGTTTTATCACCAGTTTAACAATTTAACCTACTTAAAAGTGGGTATTTTAAGTGGTGAGAAGTGTGGTTTGGTAATTTAACTTAACCAACTGTGCAAGGCCATGTCATTCAAATGATTAGAATACATCCCTCATGAATATTGACTAAGACCCTTAAGGAGGCTGGGAGAAACTTAAAGAGCTACGACCGCCCAAAGGAGAATGATGCTTTCTAACATTCAAGGCAAACATCCTTTCAACTTGCATTGTCTCAACCATGAAACTCTGCTTTCAAGACTCTTTAAAAACAAGCTCAGGAAACTGAAGCTATCCTGTGCCAAAGTGGCTCAGTGGGTTAGCACCACGTCCTCACAGAGCCAGGGACCTGGGTTTGATTCCACCCTTGGGCGACTGTCTGTGTGGAGTTTGCACATTCTCCCCTTGTCTGTGTGGCTTTGCTCTGGTTTCCTCCCACAGTCTAAAGCTGTGTAGTTTAGGTGGATTGGCCATGGTAAATTGCCCACCATGTCCAGGGCTGTGTAGGTTAAGTGGATTAGCTATGAGAAATGCAGGATTTTTGGGTTGGGGGGAGGCAGTGGATTTGCGTGGGATGCTTTTTGGAGGGTTGGTGTGGACTTGATGGGCCAAATGGCCTGCTTCCACACTGCAGGGATTTGATTCTGTTCTATTCCGTATTAGGTATGGCTGTGACATTAACAGCCATTGGAAGAACAATTCATCAGGTGGAAATAGATCCTTTTCCATTTGCCACATGCAACATAACTCAGTTGCAGTTCCTTTGAAATACAAAACTTCTGATGGTATTTTTTGTTGACTAAATGCAGGATGAAGCATTCCCGTTGTATATTGTAGTATTGGGTACCAGAGTGTGCCTGGGTGCTGGTAAGTAGACATTGCTATCTGGCATTGCAGAGTTAGAGAATTATCAATGAATCTGGCATTCCCCCCTTACTGGATGACCATAATAAGACCATAAGGAATAGGAACAGAAGAAGGCCATTCATCCCGTCGAGCCTGCTTTGCCACTCAATAGGTTCATAGTTGATCCAACATTCCTCACATTCAGAGATAAAAGGTACTGCAGATGCTGGAGAATCCGAGATAACAAGCATGGGGCTGGATGAACACAGCAGGTCAAGCTCCTGTGATGCTGCTTGACCTGCTGTGTTCATCCAGCCCCATGCTTGTTATTCCTCACATTCACTTTCCTGCCCTTGATTCCCTGCCTATCAGGAATCTGCCTATCTCAGCCTTAAATATACACAAGAACTCTGCCTCACAGCTGTCTGTGGTAAAGAGTTCCTCAGTGGGGGAGTTAATGACTGTCTTTGTTAGACAGCACAGGCAGATGTAAAGTTAACTAACTACAGCAAAACAAAAAGGCCCATTAACAAGGTACTTATAGCACCTGCCAGTGCTTTTAAATGATCTCTTTAAATGTGTTTCTGAACAGCATTTAGAGCAGTGATCAATGGCGAACTGAATGCTTGGTTATAGGTGGCCTTGGATTCACTTTTGCAGTTGTAATTGTGAGGAGGTTAGAATGTAGTGTCTCCAATGGTTACATGTACAGAATGCTCTATATCAACTTGTTGGCCTTTCCACCTGAAACACAATCAAAAACCTGAACATAAATTGTGGCCCAAATTGTTCTAGCTTTCAGACAGTTTGCTTTTGTCAGGTTTCCATTGAACTCATTTCTGTGTCCAAACAAAAAATCAGCCAAGTACCAGCATTTTAGAATGCAAAGAGTTTTTTTAAAAAAAAACTTTGATTAATTTAAGGTGGTGAGCTAATGTAATTTAATTAATACATATGAAAATAGGTTTTAACACAATAAAAATGCAACTTTAATCCAAACGTAGCCCTCCACCCTGTGAATAATGACTTTAAATAACTGAAACCGACTTTTAAAAAATCTATGCAGAACTATTTCTTAGTTGAGCTCTGAGAAAATTCACTGGACCCTAAAAGCTAACTCTGCTTTCTCTACACAGATGCTGCCAGACCCCCTGAGTTTTTCCAGTGATTTCTGTTTTTGTTTCTCATTTCCAGCATCTGCAGTTTTTTTTTTTAATTTTCTAGTTATGCTGATATTAAGTTGTTTAATGAATATAAATAAAACTTCAAAAGCTTTTAAAAGTTACCTATATAGTGTCCTTTTGCCTAAGAATAATGGCATCATTTTAAGAACTTCCTTAGAGACACGCAGAAATGTGTAATTAGTGGAGACTGATTGGATGATTAATTCAGTCTGAGGACATGGCCTGTTCAGAGCATGAAGCTGGTTTCTAACGTATTTTCTAAAGAAAGCTAATATAGAAGATCACAGAAATCTGACTTGTAGTTAATGTAACTTGATTTTCCACAATCTTTTGTGTTTTTTAGCAGTTTTCAGATAAATTCCACTGTTTAAAAGAAAGCTCACCTTAGCAGAAACTCTTGACCTTCCGATTTTAACCAATTTCTGCATTAATTGATGAGAAGTAGTAGTTTGGGGACCCAACAAGGGTAGTACAGCTGGCCTTCAGTCTCTGGATGAATAAGTATGGATTTTGCCGGCATTGGTTGAGGACATGCGCACAGTTGAATGTAGTAACCTGTATATTGAAACTACCGATACTTGAGTAACATGAAACATAGCCTGGTAATTAACAACTGTGCCCAAAGAAGACAAAATATCTTGAAGGTGAAGGAGAATTTGAGAGTTGGGGAAGGGGAAAGAAACGTGAAACAAAACGAACAGAAAATTTAACATTTTTCTTAGTGCTGCTATGCAGAGCCACATCTGTCTGCAATTGTTAAATGGCTTTACCTTGCTTCTCAGTGTTTTGTGAATGCAATTCTGGAACATAGGTTGAATAAAGACATCACCTCTGTATTATGGGTAATAGATGGACCACTTAAAGAACAAAATCAGCAGTCTTATATTGAAATTAATGGCACACTATCTCAGAAAGTCATTTAAAGGTTAGTAATGCTTTGTGTTTTCCAACCATTTGAAAAAAAATCGCATATTGAAATGTTAATGCCTGGTAAATAGCACAAGTAAATATACAGCATTCTCCAGAAGGTACAGAAGCACAGGGGCCGGTTGGAGGCAAATGTTTAAACAAATCATTGAAGGTGACAGGACAGAGAGAGGGAAATGCTAAGAAAGGATCCTTTTTAAATAGAATACAAAACCAAGGACATGATAATGAACATTCATAAAACACTGGCTCAGCCTCAGCTGGAGTATTGCGTCCAGTTCCAAGCACCATTGCGAAGACTTGAGAAGAAGTGTAGAAAAAAATTCACAAGAATGGTTCCAGGGATGAGAAATATCAGATGTAGGAATAGATTGGTGAATCTGGGAACACTCTTCGAGAAGGAAAAGGTTGAGAGGAGATTTGATTAAAGTATTCAAAATCATGAGAGACCTGGAGACAGTAGGTAGAGAGAACGTCGCAGAATCACAGAAGGATTATCACGCAGAAAGAGGCCACTCTGCCCATTGTGCCTTTACAGGCTCCATATCTAGTGCCAGTCCCTGCCCTTCCCCTATATCCCGCCATGCCATTATGATTCAAAAGGCCACCCAATGCCCTCGTGCATGTTTCAATTGAACCTGTCTCCATCATATTTCCAGGTAGCGCACTCCATGCACTAACAATGTGTGTGAAAACATTTTCTCTCACATGGCCCTTGCTTTGTTTGTGCATGTTTTAAATTTATGCCCCACTAGTTCTCTGTTTGTTTTACAAGTGGAAACAGCTTCACCCTGTCCAGTCTATCCAGCCTGCTCATGATTTTGTAAACTTCAATCTGATCTCCTCTCAGCCTTCTTCTCTCTAAGATCTTGTTTCTGTTGGAAGGATAGGAAACCAAAGAGCATAAATGTAAGGAAATGAGTGCAGGAAGCAATGGCAATATGAGGAAAACCATTTTTACCCAAGAGTTTTTAGGATCTGCTATAACTTACAACTACCTTACTGTTTCTTCACTATTGTTAGTTCAAACTGCTGGGAACTTCCTCCCAACAGTATTGTGGGCAATCCTTCATACATGGACTGCAGAGGTTCAAGCAAGCATAGGACCAACTTCTTAAGGGCAATTAGGGATGGGCAATAAAAGGTGGCCAGCCAGCAATGCCCATGTCCCATAAATGAAGCAAAAATCACAGCCTGAGAGTGAGGTGGTGGTAGATTTAATCTTGGCTTTCAAAAAAAGAATTGGATCATTATCTGAAGAGGAAAGCTCTGCAGTGCTACAGGGAAAAGGTGATGAACTCGGGCTAGGTGAGCTGCTCAGGGAGTTGGCATGGGTATGATAGGATAAACAGCTTCTACCCTTGCTGTAAACATTTTATGATTTTCACACTCATTGGAAACTTCAGCCAAACTTTCCTTAGTCCAACACTCTAACTTTCTCCACTCTTCATTAAAAAAACTCCCCAAAACTTAGATCATTAGCAAAAACAAAAAGAACACTTATTCATGTTCATAGTGCACATATTCTCAAAACATTTAATTCTAAGCAACAGTGGCATTAGTAAAAGTGACATCAAAAAGATTAAACTCAAAACATGGTTTGAAGTTAGATCTGAAGATTTGCTGAATTCCAATTATGCCGTTGAGCCTTTTAATCTCTCATCTTTGTCCTCGATTTATTTATTTATTCCTCTCCATTGAAAAGTCACCTTCCATCAGTCCTTATCTACTAAAAGACATATTTCAGAAGAAATAAATAATGTTATTTGCATCCGAGTTATTTATGTTCCTCAAACCGGCCACTGAGAATTGCTCTACTTGAATCACTTTCAGTAAGAGGACCTGTTATCACATGATTGGTATTAGACATTTGTTATAAATCTTGCAGTCGGCTCTGTTCACTCAGCAACAAAGGAACCAAAGGGAAAAGAAAATCGATCGAGGCCAGTAGGAAACAAATGGTCAATCTTAGACCGTCACACAATATAAAGCTAATAGATTTGCAAACCCTTGTAACTGGAAAATGGACGATTGTGATCTTTATTCATTATTGGAGAAGTGCCAGAGAGAGAGATAGAAAGGGGAAGAAGAGGCAGAGAAATGGAATAACTTAACTCCAGTTTTCATTTTGCTCTGAAGTAAAAATACAAACTCAAGCTTAATGTGATATATATGCAGTTGATAACCAACCAACAAATTGATCAGTCAGAGATTGATTCAGGTCAATTTGGACCTGAGGCCTTTTCAGTTGGAGTGAATATTTTTTTGTGGATTTAGCTTGTATGACAAAGGATTTCTTTTTAATTTTGATATTCAGCTTGGCAATAACTTCTTTATGAGCCAAGTCTGGCCTGTGATTTTACATAGCCATCGCGTTGAGGCCAAACATATGGCTCATTGCCCTTGTAATGCAAGACAACTGTTACAGAAAAGTGTGAAAGGCTGGGCATTGTTTAGCTTCTCATTGTATTTACATCAGAACTTTTATTGGAAAGAGGTAATTATTTAAAACTGTTCCAAATGAAAACCTTTTCTTCATCAAAGAAATATAAATTTGTAGTTATTGATGCAAAAATCTGGAGGAAAGCGATTGAAATGAATCCTTTCCTATCAAACTACACAAATCAATGGAGTATCTCCCTTGGAAAAAATCCGTTTTAACTCAAATAATTAGCCTTTTCAATTTAAACTCTGTTATTTTACAGCTCAGTGGTGGTATTTCCCTACATATTGTCTTGTTCTGGAGCTTGGCTGTCAATCAAGGGCCCTGGAATAGTGAATTACTTAATCTTTGATAGTGTGCTAAACCCAAAATAGCAGATTAGACATTCTACAAGGAAAAACAAAAGTTTAACACAAACCATGTTTGCCTTTCATTCACCTTCAGCATATTCACACTTTATTTGTGTTGGCCGGGAAGGTAATAACAGCGATTTAATGAGAGAAGGGAAAAATCCAGGACGGAACAATGCAGTGTTCAACCTCATGTTGTGCTAAATCAACAAAGTGTACCAGAAACGACAGAGGGACAAAAATGTTTGATTTCAATTAATTTTCTCAAAAACCGTTAGCAATCTTCCAGATTCCACACTCAGAAGTCACACGACACTAGGTTATAGTCCAACAGGTTTATTTGAAAACATAAGCTCTCGGAGTGTCAGTCCTCCTTCAGGTGTTAGTGAGAGAGGCAGTATTAGACACAGAATTTGTAAGTAAAAGATCAAAGGATCACACCACTGATGATAATGTATTAAACAAACCTAAGATGCTGTTAAATCTTTAATTAGTTAGAAGGTTTTAATCAATTAGTATGTATATGTAAATCCCCGAATTCCTTTCAAGTCACTGCCCGAAGAGAACTAAAGGTTTTATCAGTGTAAAAAAGAGGTGACATGTTAGGTCAGACAATGCATGTTAGGTATGAAGCCCTGTTTAGAATCTGTTTGTGTATTAGTTTGGAGCCAGACTAGTTTTATTTGTAAAGTAAGAATTTATAAACCGCCATATTTACTGACTGTCGATAAATTGTTTGCTTTTCGAATAAAATAGATTGCATCTGCAAATACAAATTCACCCCATAGATACACGTGTGTGTGTGTGTGTGTGTATTTGTGTGTGTGTGTGTGTGTGTGTGTGTGTGTGTGTGTGTGTGTGTGTGTGTGACCTTTAGTTCTCTCAGCACAGTGACTTGAAAGGAATTCAGGGATTTACATATACATATTAATCAATTAAGACGTTCTAACTAATTAAAGATTTAACAGCATCTTAGGTTTGTTTAATACATCCTCGTCAGTGGTGTGACCCTTTGATCTTTTACTTATAAATTCTGTGTCTGATACTGCCTCTCTCAGTAACACCTGAAGAAGGAGCAAGGCTCTGAAAGCTTGTGTTTTCAAATAAACCTATTGGACTATAACCTGATGTCGTGTGATTTCTGACCTTGTTCACCCCAGTCCAACACCGGCACCTCCACATCATAACATTTCAAGCTAGAAGAGCCAACTGATTTCAGTGGAGCCACAAATGCTCAGTACAGTGGGGGGGGAGCTGATGTTTCAGATTATTGTAAGTGAGCTTCAGGCCTCTGATTACAATAAATGGGCATGTGAATTACATTTTGTATGAGAAGGGGAAAGAATCTGGATTGCCGAATATAGTAAAGAGAATCATGTGGCTGATTGAGGTAAATAGGATAGCTTTCCCGATTGACAGAGGATCAGAAACATAAAGTCCAGATTTAAGATAACAAGATGTAGAGCTGGAGGAACACAGCAGGCCAGGCAGCATCGGAGGAGCAGGAAAGCTGACGTTTTGGGTCGCAAACCAAGCGTAGGTGCTCCACAAAGCAGTCCGAGCCTCCGCTTGGTCTCCCCATGTAGAACTCGCGACAAACGACAACACCTCCCAGCCACGAACCACTTCAACACCCCTCCCACTCCCTGGATGACCTGTCCATCCCGGGCCTTCTCCAGTGTCACAATGATGCCACCTAGAAACTGGAGGAATAGCACCTCATATTCCGCCCTGGAAGTCTACAACCCAATGGTCTCAATGTGGACTTTACAAGCTTCAAAATCTCCCCACCCTTGACCTCATCCCAAGATCAGCCCCCTCTCAGCCCCGACTCCTTAACCTGTCTGTCTTCTCTCCCACCTATCTTCTCCTCCCACCTCACTGACCAATCCCCACCCCCACTTCCTACCTACACTAGCTTCATCCCCGCCTCCTTGACCTGTCTGCCTTCTCTCCCACTTGTCTGCTCCACTATCTACCTGCTATCACCGCCCTCCCCCTCTATTTATTTCAGAATCCCCTTCCCCTCCTGCATTTCTGAAGAAGGGTCCTGACCCGAAACATTAGCTTTCCTGTTCCTCTGATGCTGCCTGGCCTGCTGTGTTCCTCCAGCTCCACACCTTGTTATCTCAGACTCTAGCATCGGCAGTTCCTACCATCAAGACCAGATTTAAATAAGACGGTAGAAGAACAGAGACAACAGAAGATAGCTTAATTTATGGATTAAAAGGAATTTAAGAGCCTTAGCTTTTAAAATCAATGCACAGATTTGTAAGAATATGGAAATAAAGATGAACTTTTATAAAACACTGAAGTATTCAATCCGATTTTAGGCACCACAATTTAGAAAGGTTATGAAGGCTTTAGAAAAGGTTAATAAAAGATTTACAAGAATTGTTCCAGGGATGAGCCAGAAGTGCTGAGTGGATGATCCATCTCAACCTCCTCCTGAGGTCCTCAGCATCACAGATGCCAGTCTTCAGCCAAGGTGACCTACTTGATGTGATATCAAGAAATGTCTGAATATGCCAGATGTTGCAAAGGTTAGGACCCATCAACTTTTCAGCAGTAGCACTGAAGACTTGAGCTCTGGAACTTGCTGTACCGTGAATCAGGGACAAAAACAGAAGTTGCTGGAAAAGCTCAATAGGTCTGGCAGCAACTATGAAGAAAAATCAGAGTTAATGTTTCGGGTCCAGTTCTGAGGAAGGGGCACTGGACCCAAAACATTAACCCTGATTTTCGATACTGGAGTCAGAGAGAACACACGTGGAGCTGGAGGAACACAGCAGGCCAGGCAGCATCATAGAATCCCTACCATGTGGAAACAGGCCCTTTAGCCCAGCAAGTCCACACTGACCCTCAGAGCATCCCACCCAGACCCATCCCCCTGTAACCCACCTAATTTACACATCCCTGAACACTATGGGCAATTTAGCATGGCCAATCCACCCAGCCTGCACATCTTTGGACTGTGGGGGGAGACCCACGCAAACACAGGGAGAATGTGCAAACTCCGCACAGACAGTTGCCCAACAGTGGAATTGAACCAGGGTCCTTGGTAATGTGAGGCAGCAGTGCTAACCACTGAGTCACCATGCCACCCCGAAACATCAATTTTCCAGCTCCTCTGATGCTGCCTGGCCTGCTGTGCTCTTCTAGCTCCACACTGTGTTATCGCTGACTCCAGCATCGGCAGCTCTTACAATCTATGAGATAAGAGGGACTGCCTTTTACATTAAACAACATTTGACTATGTGTGACATCAAGAAACTCGAACAAAACTGAAGGTCAATAGGAATTGGGGACAATTCCCCATGGATAGACTCATACCTAACTGTTATAATCAGGGGACTGGAAGTAAATTGGTTCCCCTCTTTTTAAACACCTTTCAGTCGGTTGTGACAAATACGTATATTTTTAAGCAAAACTATCATACTTCAATTAAATGTGTCATTAATGAGATCAAAATGAAGGAGCCAATTATAAAGTGTCATGAAGTTAAAGAAAGCGGAATTTTATTACATATTGACCTTAATCACAAGAAGAGAAAAATGCAAAATATAACACAATCGCAAACACTGGTAATACGAAAAGCAAAGAACAAAGAAAATTACAGCACAGGAACAGGCCCTTCGGCCCTCCAAGCCTGCGCTGATCGAGATCCTCTGTCTAAACCTGTCATCTATTTTCTAAGGGTCTGTATCCCTTTGCTCCGTGTCCATCCATGTATCTGCCCAGATACATCTTAAAAGACACTAACGTGTCTGCGTCTACCACCTCCATTGGCAACGTGTTCCAGCACCCACCACCCTCTGCGTAAAGAACTTTCCACGCATAATACTTTTAAAAGATAAAGGCAGCGCACTACCGCTTTCTCAAGGGCAACTAGGGACAGGCAAGAAATGCTGGCCAGCCAGCGACGCTCACATCCCACAAATGAATTTTAAAAAAGTAATGCAGTGGGAGAGATGGAGGCTATAAAATTGTTAACCACTATCCTCAGCAATGGTGACATTTGATGATATCTTTGAGTTCTCGGCGAATGGTTGTTTTCCCAATTTGTGTTTTTCACCAGGCACTGCATTCTAAGATAAGAGAAATAGGCAAGAGTGGAAGAGTTTTATTTTCCAGTTTATACTGACAAATCTATTCTCCTTCTCTCTGCCCTGATGATTAAAGGCATCAGACCATCAGGCCAAAAGACCATAACGCATAGGAGCAAAATTAGGCCATTCAGTCCATCAAGTCTGCTTCGATCATGGCTGATATGTTTCTCAACCCCACATTTGCTTTATCCCTGTACCCCTTAATCCTCTGACTAATCAAGAACCTGCCTATCTCTGTCTTAAACTGTACTCAATGACCTGCCCTCCACAGCCCCCTAGAGCAATGAGTTTCATAGATTAACCACTCTCTGGCTGAAGAAATGCATCCTCATCTCGATTCTAAAGGTCATCCTATCACCCTGAGGCTTTGCCCTTGGGTCCTAGTGCCTCCTACTAGCGGAAACATCTTCTCCACAATTCATTCTATCCAGGCCCCTCAGTATTCTGTAAGTCTGACTCAGATTCCCCCTCAGCCCTCTGAACTCCATTGAATACAGACCCAGAATCCTCCATTGCTCTTCATGTGGCAAGAACTGCATCCCCAGGATAATTGTCATAAACCTGCTTTGGATCCCCTTCAATACCAGCATGTCCTTCTTTAGATACAGGGCCCAAAACTGCTCACAACATTCCAAATGTGGTCTGACCGGAACCTTATACAGCTTCAGTAGTACATCCCTGCTCTTGTATTCTAGCCCTCTGGAAATGAATACTAACAATTCATTTATCTTCCTAAACACCAACTGTGTCTGCATGTTAACCTTATGAGAATCCTGAACTAGGACTCCCAAGTCCCTTTGTATTTCAGATTTCCAAAGCCATTCCCCATTTGGAATAACAAGGTGTGGGGCTGGATGAACACAGCAGGCCAAGCAGCATCATGGGAGCAGGAAAACTTGACGTTTCGGGCCTAGACCCTTCATCAGAAATGGGGGAGGGGAAGAGGATTCTGAAATAAATAGGGAGAGAGGGGGAGGCGGATAGAGGATGGATAGAGGAGAGAATAGGTGGAGAGGAGGCAGACAAGTCGAAGAGGCAGGGATGGAGCCAGTAAAGGTGAGTGTAGGTGGGGGGGTAGGGAGGAGATAGGTCAGTCCAGGGAGGACGGACAGGTCAAGGGGGCGGGATGATGTTAGTAGATAGGAGATGGGGGTGGGGCTTGAGGTGGGAGGAGGAGATAGGTGAGAGGAAAAACAGGTTAGGGAGGTGGAGATGAGCTGGGCTGGTTTTGGGATGCAGTTGGGGGAGGGGAGATTTTGAAGCTTGTGAAATCCACATTGATACCATTGGGCTGCAGGGTTAAATAGTTTATGTCTCTATTCTTCCCACCAAAGTGCATAACGTCACATGTTCCCACACTGTATTACATCTGCCATTTCTTTGTCCATTCTCTGTCTAAGCCCTTCTGCAGTATCCCTGCTTCCTCAACACTACCTGTCCCTCTACTTATCTTTGTGTCATATGCAAACATAGAACAATGCCCTCAGTTCCCGCATCCAGATCGTTAATATGTAACATGAATATTTGTGCTCTCAACACTGACACCTATGGAACTCCACTCCTCACCAGCTGCCGTCCTGAAAAAGACCCCCATATCCCCACTTTTTGCCTTCTGCCAGTCAGCCAGTCCTCTATCCATGCCAATACCTTGCCCCTAACACCACGGGCTCCTTTCTTATTTAGCAGCCTCCTGTGTGGCACCTTGTCAAAGATCTTCTGGAAATCCAAATAGATTATGTCCACTGGCTCTCCTTTATCCAATTTGCCACCTAGGTTGATAGGATCGTTAAGAAGGCGTACGGTGTGTTAGGTTTTATTGGTAGAGGGATTGAGTTTTGGAGCCGTGAGGTCATGTTGCAGCTATACAAAACTCTGGTGCGGCCGCAATTGGAGTATTGCGTACAGTTCTGGTCACTGCATTATAGGAAGGATGTGGAAGCATTGGAAAGGGTGCAGAGGAGATTTACCAGGATGTTGCCTGGTATGGAAGGAAGGTCTTATGAGGAAAGGCTGAGGGACTTGAGGCTGTTTTTGTTAGAGAGAAGAAGGTTAAGAGGTGACTTAATAGAGACATACAAGATGATCAGAGGATTAGATAGGGCGGACTGTGAGAGCCTTTTTCCTTGGATGGTGATGGCTAGCACGAGGGGACATAGCTTTAAAATGAGGGGTGATAGATATAGGACTGATGTCAGAGGTAGATTCTTTACTCAGAGAGTAGTAAGGGCATGGAATGCCTTGCCTGAAGCAGTTGTAGACTCGCCAACTTTAAAGGCATTTAAATGGTCATTGGATAAACATATGGATGATAATGGAATAGTGTAGGTTAGATGTGCTTCAGATTGGTTTCACACATTGACGCAACATTGAGGGCCAATTGGCCTGTACTGTGCTGTAATGTTCTATGTTCTATGTTACATCCTCAAAGAATTCTAACAGATTTGTTAGGCATGACCTCCCCTTGATGAGGCCATGCTGACCCAGCCCTATTTTACCATATACTTCCAAGGACACTGCAATCTCATCCTTAATAGTGGACTCTAAAATCTCACCAACAATCGAGGTTAGGATAATCAACCTACAGCTTCCTGCCTTCTGCCTCTCTCCTTTCTTAAACAGGGGAGTTACATTGGCATTTTCTCGTCATATGGGAACCTCCCTGTGTTTTTTTCTTTTGCTTTGGTGCTGTTCTTGATTTCTCTTGTCAGCTATGGTTGCCGCATCCTTCCGTTAGAGTGTTTATTCATCCTTGGGATGAATTTCTGCTATGCCTCCCGAATTACCCCCAGAAATTCCTGCCATCGCTGCTGCACCATCTTCCCTGGCAGAACAAGGAGAGCAGATGTGTAGGAACACTACAACTGCAGGTAACCAGACCTCCTGACTTAGAACTGTATCATTATTCATTCATTGACTGTTCCTGGGTCAAAATCCTGGAATCTCCTTCCCAACAGAACTGAGGGTGTAGCCACATGGACAGTTCAAGTGTGTGTCTCACCTGAAGGACAATTAGTGAGGGACAATGAATGCCAGCTGAGGTAGTGACACTTCCATCCCAATGGAAAGTATAAAAGAAAGTTCAAATTTATTAACTGAATGCCAAAGAGATCTGATAAAAACAAACATACAGCAAACTCATCTGTAATGTAACCAATGAGGAATGTTTCAGAATACGCTGAATAAACTTACTATTTCACTGACGTCCACATTCCCATCCTAAGCTTCTAGGGACATGGGTTCAGATCCCACATAGCAGAATAAGGCCTCATATATTTGAAACAAAGATGAGGAGGCATTTCTTCTCTGAGGGGAGTGAATCTGCGGAATTCATTACCATAGAGGGCTGTAGAGGTTGGGTCATTAAGTATATTCAATGCTGAGATAGATTTTTAATCAGGAAGGGAATTAGGGTTTTATGGGGGAAAGGCAGGAAAGTGGAGTTGAGGATGATCAGATCAACAATGATTGCATTGAATGGTAGGGCTGACATGATGGGTTTAATGGGCTACTTCTGCCCCTATATCTTATGGTCTTAAAAAATCTGAAGTTAAAATGTAATGCTCACATTGCATGAACAAATGAAAATCTGCAAGATTCCGCAAAACTCCTCAGCTTATTGTTGCATCGGTCATACCACTTGCTTCAGTATTTTTGGGTTGGTCTCTGGTGCCTTGTCCAATATTCCTGCAATATATCAGACAGTGCGTCTCAGCATGACAGCATAATATACTCCATGTTCTTCACCCTCCATGACCAACAATAGATGCTGAATAACAATTCAATGCATGAAGCCCTTGCTAATTCCCTTTCCCTGTTGAAGTCTCATGATACACACAATGATGTGGAGGTGCTAGTGTTG
>JAHRHZ010000017.1:53424460-53544780 GCA_024137785.1 Ginglymostoma cirratum
AGGAAAACTTGACGTTTCGGGCCTAAACCCTTCATCAGAAAAATTTAGGCCCGAAACGTCAAGTTTTCCTGCTCCTATGATGCTGCTTGACCTGCCTGTGTTCATCCAGCCCCATGCTTGTTTTCTTGGATTCTCCAGCATCTGCAGTACCTTTTATCTCTGATACACTCCGAAAGCTTGTGTTTATAATTAAACCTGTGAGACTATAACCTGGTGTGTGTGATTTTTGACCTGATACACATAGCATGTAACATGATTGTTCTAATATGATAGCAAAATACTGCACATGCTGAAACACTGAAATAGAAACAAAATCTGCTGAAAATATTTAGCAGGACATGCAGCATCTATGGGGAGACAAACAGATTCAGAATGAAAACCTTTCATATACCAACAGAAGACCATCGTTTTGAAATATAAATTCCACTTGTCTCTTCTGGCCTGCTGAGTATTTCCACCATTTCTTCGTCTTAGTTTACATTTTATACAGAGCTGTGCCTGTCTGTTTTCTTCATAATCCAGTGGGCTTGATCAAAAGTGACATTAGGACCATTTAGTCCTGAAACCAACCCATTCACTCAATGTCCTGCTGAAGGAATGGGTATGTATTTTAGCACAAGACATAAAGAGGGAAACGTTACAAAAGGCAGCAAGGAATATAAAAAGTGTTAAATATGGAAACTGTTCAGTTGTACTTATGCCTGTGGTGCTCACTAAAATCTTTGACAATTCAGTACATAAGGATTACTAGGCTCTGATGAGCATGTGTGTCAGTTGTTTGGGAGGTAGATATGACAAACGAAAAGAATGTAATGTGCAGGCTTGGAATCAGATTACCAGCTCTGAGTAAAATCAAAACTAAGGACAATTCTCGAGTTACCAAGCAGTTCAGCTCTTCACAGTAACGCCACTGTTTTCAAAGAATATGAACACCAGAACATGTAAGCAGAGTAGCACAAGTCTTCTGAGGATAAAATGAAAATGACAGTGCAATCAAATAAATGGAATTGTCCAATTTGTGTAGCCTTTTTGCCATATTCCACATGATCTGAAAAATACAAGAAGAATGCTGCTTTAACTTCCAACCTCGAACTCGACACTCATCTGAATGTGTATATAAACCATGCAAGAAATCAATGTACATGTTCACTAAAACAAAAATTGACGATGAGATTGTAGTTCTCTTAAATTTTGTTCCACTATTCAAAGCAGTTGTATGTAATATCATCACAGGAAAGTGACCTTTTCACCTGTAGAATTATTAATGTGATTATTTATCAAATCAGGCTGAATACTTTTGTTGAAATCCTAGCACATTTCAACTTTACCACATGCTATGTGTGAAAAGAAAGGCAGAGAGAAAATTATATAATTTATAATAGAGAGGGAGGCAGAACTGAGCTTTGATGTGACATTGGCCAATCTGTGAAAGTCTTGGCATTGTTGCAGCTTTGCATTGGCATCCTGGCATTTTAGCAAGGACTACGTTGCTAAGGAACTGAAGTTTTCACACTTTAACTGACCTTTTGCTTTCATTGATAAGACCATTAATTAATGTGAATTCAAGAATCAGTGACTGTAGGAATTGGTAGGCCCTGAAGTTGACTCTAATCATCACAAACATACGTCCTTACTGTATGCTTAATAATATCAATCAATTTTTTAAAGAAATATTGCACATACCACAGACAGATACAAGAAATAATCAAAAATAATTGAAAGCAATACAGTAAAATCACTTTAATTTCATACAAGCAGAAAATGAGTTAGAATATAACAAATACATTAGTCATTGAACAGTCCAATAATACATTGTTGATGATGATTCAATAGGCAGTGAAGAACAAAGCTAATACCTCTTGGCAGAACATGAAGTAATCAGTATTTGTGTCGATGTTTCAGGCTATGATGATGTTTCTCATCTTTCACCAGAAAGAAATGGTGCTGGCAAACTGCTTATTGCATCTCCCTAGATTAAAAACAAAACAGAAAAAATGTTTGTTGTGAAATCTTTTGTAAACCTCTCTTTGAATTTGGCATCTCAAACAACATCCTGTAATCATATTTCTAAACTGCCTACAGTTTGAAGTTACAGTTAATTAATAGTTCAGAGATGTTAAACCAGGTACGCAGACATTCCACGTCAGGTTAATGTAGGGCCTCCTAATTCAATGTTTTCCATCAGCAGAGATGCAAGTCTGCAAGAGGTCATAAGAATGTAGGAAGCATGAGTCCAACAGGAACCAACGAACTGAAGAGATCAGTCACTTGCAGAATCTTGCATAAGAATGTTAGCGTCAAGTACTGGGCTATTATTATTCCTATTAAAATTTGTATTTGTCATTCATTGAAGTGGTAAGCAGAAATTACAGCCCAAATGAATAAGGTGGTGAAGAAGGCATACAGCATGCTCACCGTTATCGGTTGAGGCATTGAGGATGAAAGTTGGCAAGTCTTGTTGCAGCTATATAAAACTTTAGTCAGGCCACATTTGCAGTATTGTGTGGTCATCACATTACAGGAAGGATGTGGAGGCTTTGGAGAGGATGCAAAAGAGGTTTACCAGGATAACAAGGTGTGGGGCTGGATGAACGCAGCAGGCCAAGCAGCATCATTGGAGCAGGAAAGCTTGATGTTTCGGGCCTAGACCCTTCATCTCAGGTTTACCAGGATGTTCAGTTCTGAGGAAGGGTCATCAGACCCGACACATTAACTTTGTTCTTTCCCTCACAGATGCTGCCAGACCTGCTGAGTTTTTGCAACAACTTTGTTTTTTTACCTGGATGTTGCCCAGATTGGAGTGCATTAGCTAGAAGGAAAGGTTGGGCAAATTTGGGCTCTTTTCACTAGAGCGCCAAATGCTGAGGGGCAACCTGATAGAATTGTATAAGATAATGAGAGGCATGGATAGGGTCAATAGTCAGACTCTTTTTTACAGGGTAGAAAAATCAATTACAAGGGGCCATAGGTTTAAGTGAGCGTAGAAAAGTTTAAAGGAGATGTGTGTGGCAGGTTTTTCACACAGAGTGTGGTAGATGCCTGGAATACTCTGCTGGGGAGATGTTAGAAGCAGATTACA
The DNA here is from genome assembly GCA_024137785.1 of Ginglymostoma cirratum. Lineage (NCBI taxonomy): Eukaryota > Metazoa > Chordata > Chondrichthyes > Orectolobiformes > Ginglymostomatidae > Ginglymostoma > Ginglymostoma cirratum. Next base: position 53,427,540 of record JAHRHZ010000017.1, read on the forward strand.
AAATTTAAGAAGCGTTTAGGCAGTCACATGAATAGGCAAGGAGTAGAGGGACAGGGACTGTGTGCAGGCAGACGGAATTAGTTTGGAATGACATCATGGTCGGCACAGACATGTTGTCCCAAATTGCTTCACAGCTAATGGAGTACTTTTCAAGTCCAGTCACAGTGGTAACGTAGGGAAATGTAGCCACAAAAATGTGAACAGCAAACTCCTACAAACCACAGTGAAGTAGATGATTAAATAGATGCTGGAAAGGCGCAACAGGACTAGCAGCATCTGAGTGGATCATTTATTTTCAACTGAAGTTGTCTTTGTGATGTTTAGTAGTGACAGTGCTACTGAGCTAATGCTAATCTCTATTACCACAAAATAATTTGTGTTTGTAAATCTCCCTTTCAAATGAGACCTATTGTCATAGGCACTTCAATATAGGAAAATCCTGTTACAAGCTGCTCACTATAATTAACTCTCCTACTAAGCTGGAATGGGAGTAAACCTTCCAAACCCTCAAGTTTATTCCAATATTCAGTTAGGTTATGATAGATACATTCTAATTACCTATTTTTGTCTTATAGCCCCATGGTACTCTTACCTGATGTAAATTATCGATCTTGATAATTGCAATTGACTGAACACACACAGAATTTCAAAGGATGGCCATGTGGCCTGAGTTCCAGTTTCCACTATCCTTTGTATGAAAAAGTGCTTTCTGATTTCAGCCTAAAATGAACTCGTCCTATACTCCCATTGACAGACGTTTCTACATATCCAACATATTGTATGTATTTCCAGTAATGAGGAGGATTGCCTGATTTGGAAAATTTCTTGAAGTGCCAGACTTGTCTCAGTGGAAAGGCCCCTGATGTTCACTCCAAGTGGTGGGGGCATGGTGGGTACAGAATGGAGATGCTCCCTTTGCTATAACTCACCTAGTAACGCATCGTAAATGGAACTCTGTCATTCCAGGAATCAGACTAAATGATAAAGTTTCTATAAGTTATTTACTGTTCCCCAATTTACCTGACTTTCAGACCAAGGTTGATAGAAAGCGCAGACAAAGTTTCAATACTAAACAAGAATTATTATTAATTGTAAGTAATTAGACTATAGCTACAGGTAAAACCATTGGTATATAACATTACAAAGTGAAACTATAATTTCATTATTACCCACACTCACACTCACACTCAGGGAAAATAGGTTGTTGGTAGAGGTAGTAAAACTGAAAATTCAGTTTCGTGGTCTTTGCTTCTGGTGACTTTCTTAGGAAGTTTCCACTTGTTTGTAACAATTACCAAGTGACTGATACACTGTCCCTGGTGTCTCTGATGTCACAACAACTGCTGCAAGAAAGGGAACTGGTTTCCTTCACATTTAAACTGCAGAGAACAGGCAGCTGCTTCTGGAGAGAATAGTTCTATGTATCTTTATCTCTCTTTCTCTCTCTATCTCTCTATCTCTCTGTGTTTCCAGTCCAACCTGTTCACTTGTAAACAACTCACGTGCTCTTAATCATCTACATATTGGAAGAGCACATAGCTGCAAAAACAGAGCTCACAAAGCTGTTGAATTCCTGGCAGTGAAATTAGACAGCCATCCTGATAACTCCCTGGTTTTAATAACAAATCTTTCTCAGTGATATTTTCCATAAAACTTCTTGACCTTTGATGTAACAAGCCACTAATTGTAACACCTCAATTTACAAGGGCCATGTTTGAATTTCCACATCAGCTAATTGAAGACCTGTAACCTTGAAAAATGACCACAACTTCATAGCTTCCTGTCCTGAACAGAGTACTGCGCCTCCCCCTCTCTCCGTATTTATTTCAGAACCCCCTTCCCCTCCCCCATTTCTGAAGAAGGGTCTAGGCCCAAAACGTTAGCTTTCCTGCACCTCTGATGCTGCTTGGCCTGCTGTGTTCATCCAGCTCTACACCTTGTTATCTTACTTTTATACTCTATTCATTTTGAAATAACAGCTAAATATTCCATTTATCTTCCCTGTTACCCGCAGAATTTTAGATGCTAGCCTGTTTTGATTCATGGATGAGGATTCACAAATCCCTGTGATCTGTAGATTTCTGCAGTCTCTCTCCATTTGGACTAAGGAGATAAAGATTCACCCTTAAAATGTAACCTTCCCAATTGCAATTGTCTGAATCAAAATGAGATGAAAACGGAGAATTGGCAAATTGTAACGTATCAAATAGCACCTGTGAAAAGAAAAGATGGATTAGCAGTTCAGATGAAATCTTTCATCTGATCAGCAAGTGAGAAAAATATGCTCCTTATAAACTGAATTTATGCTTCATAAGATCAAATGGCCATTCTGTTGGTTCTAATGTCAAAGTATCAAGCAGCCAATAGCAACCACAAAATAAACCTGCTGCTTAGTTACTCTGAGCCTTGTCACCAGGAAGGTCTGGACCACTGACCTTAGTAACTCTGACAAATTTACTTTGAGGTTACTGAGGGTTCAGTGAAACTCATCCATGGGACCCAGCAACACTAGACAGTTCTCAGACAGTATAAAAATATTTTTAATATGTGACAGCCTTTAAATCAGAAGCAGTATATTAAAGAAATTTTGTAATTGCTTTAAAATATTTAGGAAATCTGACATTGTTCTTAAGAATCTTTGAAAAGGACCTTTAATGCATTAGATGAATTATATTGGGATCAAATGTAATTTTCTTGCATGATAAGAAATACTAAAAATAAATCTGATCTTTTATATTTGATCTAGAAGCAATATTATAGGACAAAATTAAAGACCAGAAGTCATCAGGCAAACAGACACAAAAGAGTTCTGGACATAGAGGACGTAGAGTGATCAACATACACATGCATATATAAAAATATGCTACGTTAAAATACATCTATCCAATTCATGGAGTGCTTACGAGCAAGCCAAGTCTTTTACAAGAGGACTGCAGATGCTGTAAATCAGTAACAAAAACAGAAATTGCTGGAAAAACTCAGCAGGTCTGACAGCTGAACCAGTTCTGAGGAATAGTCACTCGATCTGAAACATTGACTGTAATTTCTCTCCACAGATGCTGGCAGGGCTGTTGAACTTTTCCAGAAATTTCTGTTTTTGTTCCCTTTACAAAATGGCAGTTTGCTGTTTGGCATTTGGAAGACAAAGTAGAATTCAAAAGGTCTTGGGAAACAGGGTACAATTGTATTTAAAAGAGATTGAATTGATGTGAACAGTCAAGGCATATAAAAAAGTGGAGAGTTTATCAGAGAGGAACATATGGTGAACAGTGTATTGATGGTTTGTTGGTCGAAAAGGAACTCTGGAAAACTATGCCATCAGAACTGATATGACTGAAGTGAGAAAGGATATGAAGATGTACACCTTGTTCTGTTAGCTGAATCCGGAGTCCTCAGATGGAATATTTATGGGAAAGACCAGGAGAGTATTACAATTTAGAAAAGTTGAGTGATAATCGTTTTCAGCTTACAAGACAAATGTTACTTTTCGGGGATACTTAAATACAATGGGACCAACAGTGTTTGAGTTAAACAAAGACTTCCTGACAACAACTCTCAGACTCGTTGAACTTTGCTACATATCTGTAACTGCAGGGCAGCCAGAGACATCCAGAGCTTGTGAACTGAAAACATCTTCCCCTCTCCCATTTCCTTCTTCCTCCCTTTCTCTCCATGTTGGTGAAAAGGCAGAAAAAAACAAGAAAGCTTAAAAGAAATAATTCAGACAGGAAAAGTCCTAAGTCACCAGATCAACCATCAAAGCCAGCAGTAACTCTTACTTTACGGACAGCAGTAGTGTGTCATCATTGCTGAATTCTGTGAGAAACTGTGAGAGACAATTTCGCCCACCCCTGAGATCTGGACCTTTGATCTTCGGAATTTTGTTTCCTGGCTACAGTTTGGTTTTTCACCTTTAACATGCATCAAGCAGTCTGCCTTCTGTCTGCTGTAATCATGAAGGAAAGTGTGTGTGTTAGCGTTTGGAAAGGAGTATAGTTTAAGTTGTGTAGCAGTAGATTAGAAATCCTTTCTTTTATACAGAACATAGAATATAGAAAATAGAACAGGACAGCACAGAAACAGGCCCTTTGGCTCATGATGTTATTGCCAAACATGACACCAAATTAAACTATTCCCTTGTGCCTGCCCTTGGTCCATGTCCCTCCACTCCTTGCTTATTCATGTGCTTATCTAAAAGTCTCTTCAAAGCACATATCATATCAGTCTCCACTAACACTCTTGGCAGCGCGTTCCAAACTCCTACTACTGTCTGTGTAAAGAACTTGTCCCTCATGTCTCCTTTGAACTTTCCTCATCTCACGTTAAATGCAATCCCCCTAGTATTGGACATTTCACTCTGGGAAAAGGATTCTGACCGTCAACCCTATCTATGCATCTCATAATTTGATAGAGTTCTATCAAGTCTCCCCTCAGCTTCCAACACTCCAGAGAAAACAATTCGAGTTTATCTAACCTCTCCTTATAGTTCATATCCTCCAATCTAGGCAGCATCCTGGTAAACCTCTTCTGCACCCTCTTCAAAGCCCCTACATCCTTTCTGTAATGTGTCAACCAGAATTGAATGCAATGTTCTAAGTGTGGATTAACCGAAGTCTTAAACAGCTGCAAAATGACATCCTGACTCAAGTACTCAATTCCCCGACCAATAGAGCTAAGTATGCCATACACTTTCTTTAACACCCTATCTACTTGTGTGACTACTGCCAGGGAGCTATTGACTTGCACCCCAAGATCCCTCTGAACATCAATGCTGTTCAAGCCCCTTCCATTAATTATATACTTTTCGCTAACACTTGATCTCCCAAAGTGCACCCAGATTAAACTTCATCTGCCATTTCTCAACCCGTATTTGCAACTGATCTATATCCCATTGTATATGACATCTGTTAACATTAAGTGTGTTACAATAAATAACATTATTTTCCTGTTAATAATGAAACCTGGTGTGAATAACTTTTACCTGAATAGCAGTCACTCAAGTAAATTGGTCGCTTTGGTGATTTCATTGAATCTTTGTGATTCCTTGTGGGGCAGTGTGGTATGGTTACCTGCTCTCGTCACTTAAGTCCTTACATTATCGGAAAGCATAAATGCACAAGGACTGTATTTCGCTGAAGTTATGGGGAGATGGGAGCATTGTTGGAATGAACAATGTCCATAGTTACACCAACGGTGACTCCTATACCATAGCGGAATGTGAGATGAGGGTGAAGTGAGATCGGAGAAGGTGTATGATGCAGGAAGGTCTGGTCAGTCTGGCTGACTTCAGCGATGCCACTAGCCATAGCTTCACTGATGGCCATTCCAGTTATTCCCAGAAATGTGTCTGCCTTTAATTGATCAGCTTCTGTTATGATTGATTACACCACATCTTACCTTGCAAAGATCAAGGATGAAGTGGATCAGTGAATGTTGTTAGGATGATGTGCATGCCACAGTTGGACAGCTGCCATTGTGTGTAGACTATGGTTTTGGGTTTTCAGCCTCCAGCAATACTGAATGTGAGGGTGAGAGGAAACTATAGGCGTGAGGTTAAAGTTGTGGTTTATAGATAATGTTGGTTGGTGGGTGAATGGGTTGTGATGAACAGTGATGCTGGTTGTATTTGGCAGGACATGCCATGAGATGATGCATTCAGTCACTTTGATCCAACAAGTAAGTTATAAAATATCTTTTAGACAGCATTCAGGCCCCCGGGGCCAGTCCACCAGAATTGACTGCACTCACCTGAGGGAAAGAAATCTTTTTTTGTCTGTTTTGTCTGTTCTCTTGTCTCTGCTCCTTACATCAGATCTTGCTCGCTTCTTCAAAAAGTTTCATCCACCGTTGCAGCCAGAATGCATCTAGCTTTTATAAGGTGCAGTTTGGCCTTTCTTTTTCATTCATTCATAGGACAGGGACATCACTGCTAAGGCTAGTGTTTATTCCATATCCCTAATTTGTCCAGAGCATAGTTGAGAATCAACCACATTGTTGAGAGTCTGGAGTCACACGTAGACCAGACTGGGTAAGGACAATGGTCTCCTTCCCTACAAGATATTAGTGAGCCAGGTAGGTTTTTCTGTTTATGGATTCATGATCGTCATTAGACTTTCAATTCCAGATTTTTATTGAATTTAAATTTCACCATCTGCCATGGCAAGATTTGTACCTGGGTCCCCAGAACATTACACACAGTTCTGAGGAGGGATCACCAGACCTGAAACGTTAACTCTGAATTTCTCTTCACAGATGCCGCCAGACCTGCTGAGCTTTTCTAGCAACTTCTGTTTTTGTACCCGATTTACAGCATCTGCAGTTCGTTTGGTTTCTTTTCCCCAGAACATTACTTGGGTCTCTGGATGAATAGTCTTGTGATAATAACACTAGGCCATTGCCTCCCCTCCAATTTTTAAGAAGAGTCATTGGACCCAACATGTTAACTCTGCTTTGCATCCATAGATGCTCCTAGGCTTGCTGAGTTTCTCCAGTCATTTCTGTTTTTGAACCTTCAAGTGGTGTAAACTCGACACCAGCTTTGGCCTGTTATTGAAGTGTACTGCGGCTTTGCAGTGCATTCAGTGTTTCAATGAAACCACAATCATTTTACTAATTTTAATTTGATTTCAAGAAGGAGTTGAAATTAACACTTGGGTCTAAAGGAACCAAAGGATATGGGGATGAGAGTGGTAACAGGCTATTGATTTGGATGATCAGCATGATCATAGGGAATGATGAAGGAGGCTCAAAGGGTCAAGAGACCTACTTCTACTGCTGTTTTCTCTGTTTCTATATAAGGTTTAATGATGATTGCGTACTGTTCCCATCACTTTGATAGGATTTAGATAATCAAACATTGTAATCCCACAGCCAATTCTGGAGGCTACCTAATTTTGCCCAATTATGTCTTTAAAGGCACTTATTACACTCCAGTTAACGTAGCAGTGCAAAGCAATTTCTTGAAGCTGGATACTGAACCTAATTTAACAGTGAAATTGAGCAGACTGAGACTCTGGAAAAGGAGGAGATGCTAAGTTTCACTTCAGAGTAATTTACTCCATGGTATTTAGCACAGCTGAGTCTGAAGTATAAATACAATCAAGTGTTTGTACACTGACACTGGAAACAACAATTCTGAAATATAAGTTTGAGCTAGATGACATTTTTGTGAAAACTAAGATTATTGTTGGACTGAAATCTGGAAAACATGTATAATATTGTAAATAAGGCCCTTATTTTAAAATTCCTCGTGTCACTAAACTACAAGCTACCCTCACTTTGACCTGATCCCGAGAGAATTTAACATAAGCACATTCTCCAGAGAAGTAACGGGCAATAGGAGAGTATGAACTCTTAGGCAGTGATTTTTCAGTCGATAAATATTTAATGGAGTATGGGTGCTGCTGGATAAGAATTTAATAATGGAATTATAATCTAATATAATATTCGATAGATACATGAGATTGAGAATATTTGAATCATCCCAGAGCACACGAATAGATTCTACTTGTTACTTTTATGATGTAGGCTGGAGAACCAAATTTAATATCCCCAGTTATTTATTTCAAAGATGAGATTTATTTAAGATTTTAACTTAAAGTGGAATGAAAATAATGTCGTGTGGGTGGTGTTAGATTCCATGTTATTAAAATGAGTAAATTTGGGTGAGATCTTTATTTAAATAACTTGATACACAAGGTTTAAGAGTTTCAACAGTTTGTAGAAATGCCTGAGAACGGTCCACAATTAACTTTTGAAAGGGGTAGACATTTAGAAAATTAGACATTTAGAAATTGCCCAGTGCCATGAATTGGACATGAGGGTCATTTACCACAATTCTAAATGTTTGTACACCATGCCATATGTTGCTGATATACTTCAAGATGTGGACGGCCTATTATTGCACATGTTCCACAATATGTCTCTGAAGAAAGGGAAAAACAAAGTATAGATCCATTCAGAAAGATCAGCACAATATGGATCTTTCATTCTTTCTCCAGTCAGGCGTTTCAAACATTCAACAAATAATAGTTTACCAAAGATTTAACTGCAACCTAGTATTTTCTACTACCTGATTTCTCAGTCTATCAATCTTTCATTTATTTTTTATTTCTTATTTAACTCCCTTTTTATCTCATTTCTTCCTCTCCCATTGCCATTTTTGGTCATTTTTATTTTATTTTGTAGCTCACTGCACTTGCCAATCGTTTTGATTATCTTGATTGTTTAGAAACCCAACCATGTTATTTTTTTGCACTAGTCCAAATATTTCCTTATTTACAACTCTGTCAAATGATTTTGGCTCTTTTTTGCAATGGCTCTAAAGAAATTGGTACAGCAAATAGCCTTGCCTGTAACAAATTGCATTGGAGAAACCCTTTTGTTTCTGATGAAGCATTGGTACAGTTTTTGTTTTCTGTGGAAGTCAGCCAGAACTCCAAGTCAAAAACCTCTCCAAGGGTTTGTTCAAGATGCCAGTGTCAGAAAGGATTAATGATTAGTGTTCTCTGATCTCGAGTCCTGAGTTCGGCAGCTTGATAACATCATTCTGGTCAGTTGGAAACTCTCAGCCCCCTGTGGATCTGGAGTCTGAAGTGGATGTAGCCAGACATTACCTGCTGAGGATGAGTTGCCAGGGTCCACAACAAGCACCCATCCTCTTCTAATGGTCTTCAGCAGGCAGCCTCTGCTCACTTTCACATGCGAACGGTACACTTCTGGCAATGCACCACTTACCGTCTAGAGGAAGCTCCCACTGAGTAGTTTTAAATTTCACCAGGAAAGCTGTATGTTAAAGAGACCTGTTGTGACATGTCATGTAGAGCCAGGGATGCATTAGCTTTGTCATATCGCTCATCATCAGAGATGTCCGTATGTGGAAATGGCTCTGATCTCTGGTTGCTTTTTAAAAATTAGTTGAAATATCTCCATCACCTTTTTTCTGATTGCTAATTGGAATTAAAGGTGAAGTATTTCTGACAAGGCCAACTCTTGTCAGCATTTATATTTTTCAAAATGCATCATAGAAACCCCTCGTTGAACATAACAAGAGCTCCAACTGATGGAGGGATAAATCCACAATGTCTGATATATGAAACTTAGGGACACTTAGAAACACTTAGCACTGATCCATCCATTTCTGTATTATATTGGAAAAGCATATTGTCATTTTACATTCAGTGCCTGGGATAATCCATAAATTATATGTTGATATATGTGGCTGATCCTGGTTAGGAAATGTGGAAGGGAATTCAGCACGTTCTATGCCACTCCCAGCACACGCGCGCGCACACACACACACTCACACACGCACACACTCACACACGCACACAGGCACACACATAGCTGCACACATGAACATGTGCACACACATGTAAACACATGCACACACACACACAGGCACATATAAATATGCACACATACAAACACAGGCAAAGCACGTACAAAAACACATGTGCATGCACACAAACATGTGTACAGTCACAATTTTATAGATACATAGACCAAGTAAATATAAAATGTTAAATTATTCAGTGGAATCTTTTAGCAGAAAGCAAATTAATGCCTTGTCACATCAGAATGCTTAGAGATATTTTAGGATTTTATCACTCATCTCAACAAAAATAACTTGAATTTATATAGCCCCTTTAAGGAAATAAAACATCCAAGATGGGACACTCATGCTTTATTGAGTGTAAGGGAGCAAACTTTGCCTTTGAGTGGCAGGAAGAAATATCGAGCCACATGACTGAAAGATTGATCAAAGAGATAGCACTTAAGGGGTGCCTTAAAAGAAGAGAGAGAGAGAGAGAGAGACAGGGAGAGAGACAGATGGAGAGTTGGAGAGGCTTCGGGAGAAATCTTAGACCCCAGGTAAGAAGCTACCATGTGGAATGGCTAAACTTGGAAAAGGTCAAAAATCAGTCCAACAGGTTTATTTGAAAACACAAACTTTCGGAGCTCAGCTCCTTCCTCAGGCGTAATGTGAGAGAGAGGGTATAAAACACAGAATTTATCAGCAGAAAGGTAACAACCCTAAAACTGGGCATCTCTTGTTGAATCTTTAATCAGTTAGGAAGGAAACTACTGATTAAAATGCAAAATCCAGATTCCTCTCAAATCATTGTCCCGAGATAATTAAAGGTTTTATCAATGTGTACAAGAGGTGACATCCCAGGGCAGACAATGCATTTTAGGTGTGTGGTCTTGCTTAGAATCTGTCTGTGTTTTTAACTGGGTTCAGGTTTTGTTTTGAGCAAAACAGAATATATCTGCAACTACACAGACACCTTGGATGAAATAATTTGTGTGTGTGTTGGTGTGTGTGTGCGCGCGTGCGTGCGTGCGTAAGGAAGAGAGAGAAAGAGACAGTGTGTGCGTGTCTGTGTGTGTGTGTGTGAGAGAGAGAGTGTGTGAGAGTGTGTGCGTGACAGAAAATGTCTGTGCAAGTGTGCAAAAGAATGTGCCTGAGTGTGTTTGTGTGAGAGAGTGTGTATGTATGTGTGCGTGTGTGTGTGGGGATATATAGGGCGGTGGGGTTACATGTTGCAAGACATAATCCCAAGATCACAGTTGAGGCTGTCCTCATATGTATGGAACTTGGCTATTATCCTCTGCTCGGCGATCCTGCTTTGCTGTGTATCCTGAAGGCCGCCTTGGAGGATGCTTACCCAAAGATCAGAGGCTGAATGTCCTTGAATGCTGAAGTGTTCTCCGACTGGGGGGCGGGGGAGCACCCCGTCCAGTGATCATTGCATTGTGCCCATTCATCTATTGTGGTAGTGTCTGCATGGTTTCACAGATATATCAATGTCTCAGGGCATCCTTGCCTGCAACGTGTGAGATAGATAACGCTGGCCAAGTCACATGAGTATCTGCCGTGTACGTGGCAGGTGGCGTTCCCATGTGTGATGGTAGTGTCCATGTTGATGATCTGACATGTCTTGCAGAGGTTGCTATGGTAGGGTTGTGTGGTATCATGGTCGATGTTGTCCTGAAGGCTGGGTAGTTTGCTACAAATAATGGTCTGTTTAATATTTGGCAGTTGTGTGAAGGTGAGAAGTGGAGGCTTGGGGAAGATCTTGGCGAGGTACTCATCATTGTCAATAATGTATTGAAGGCTGCAAAAGCCATGGTGTAGTTTCTGTGCTCTGGGGAAGTACTGAATGATGAAGGGTACTCTATCGGTCGTATCTCGTGTCCGTCTTCTGAGGAGGTCATTACAGTATTTCACTGTGGCCCAATGGAGTTGGCAATCGATGAGTTGAGCCTCATATCGTGTTCTTATGAGGGCGTCTCTAAACACCTTCAGGTGTCCGTTGCTTTCCCCCTCAACCAACCTCAACCAAACCAAATGTGTATGTGTAGGGCTTGTTCGTAGGGGATGGTTTTTCAAAAATACGTTTAGAGTGGAAGCTAGAAAATGCAGCATCGTGAGGTTATCCATAGGCTTGAGGTAGAGTGAGTTACTCAGAAACATTCAAGAAGCCAGAATTAGCAGAGACATCACAGGGGTTTGTGGCTGGACACAATTGTAAGGATAATTTGTAAGGGATCTTGCTGTGAGGCATTATGGGTGGGGCTCAGGAATAGGAAGGGTGAAATCAAAATATTGGAAGTTTTCTATTGCCCTCCTAACAGCCCAAGTGAGACCAAGGAGCAGATATGTAGTTAGATACTAGAAAGGTGTGAAAAAAGCAGGGTAGTTGTGGTGAGTGACTTCAACTTTCCTCTTATTGACTGGAAATCCCTTAGAGCCCGAGGCTTGGATAATTTGTTAGGCAGCCAGGAGGGATTTTTGAGTCAGCATGTTGACAATCCAAAAAGAGAGGAGGCCATTTTAGACTTGGTCATCGGGAATGAGCCAGGACTGGTGATCGATGTTTCAGTAGGAGAGCATTTTGGGCTTAGTGACCATAACTCCATAAGATTTTGAGTAGTCATGGACAAAGACATGAATGGCCTTCAAGTGAAGGTACTTAAATACATCCAAATTAGACAAGAACTGGGGAATGTGCACTGGGAGCAGTTACTTGAGGGCAAATCTGCATCTGGTATGTGGGAGGCTTTTAAAGACCAGTAGATTGAAGTGCAGGACATGCGTGTCCCTGCAAAACTGAAGGATAGGAATGGCAGGATTCTGGAACCATGGATGACAAATGAAATAGTAAACTTGGTCAAAAGGAAAAGGGAAGCATACCATAGGTCTAGGCAGCTACAAACTGATGAAACCTTTGAGGAATATCGAGAAAGTAGGAAGGAACTTAAATGCAGAATTAGAAAGGTTAAAAGGGGCCATGAAATGTCTTTAGCCAACAGGGTCAAGGAGAATCCCAAGGCTTTTTACGCATATATTAGAAGGAAGAGGGTAGCAAGGGAAAGAATAGGTCCCCTCAAGGACGAAGGGGGGAAGACATGCGTGGAGCCACAGGAAGTGGGACAGATCCTTAATGAATATTGTGTATTGATATTCACCGAGGAGAAGGACATGACTGATGTTGAGGTCAAAAATTAGTGTGTTAATAAGCTAGAAAATGTCAATATATTGAAGATGAAAGTTTTGGTTATCCTAACTTACATTAAGGTAGACGCGTCCTCGGGACCAGATGTAATCTATCCTCGGCTGCTGCAAGAGGCAAGGGAAGAAATTGCGAGGGCATTAGCCAATATCTTCACATCCTCTTTGACCACAGGCACAGTTCCTGAGGACTGGAAATTAGCAAATGTTGTCCTTGTTTAAGAAAGGATGCAGGGATAATCCAAGAAACTATAGGCCGGTAAGCCTGGCGTCAGTGGTAGGGAAGCTCTTGGAGAAGACATATGGAGAAGATATATTCGCATTTGGAAGAAAATGGACTGGTTAGTGAGAGGCAGCATGGTTTTGTTTAGGGAAGGTCATGTCTCACCAACCTGATTGAATTTTTTGAAGCGGTAATAAGGGTATTTAATGAGAGGAGGGCTGTGGATGTAGTTTATATGGACTTTAGTAAGGCGTTTGATAAAGTCCCACATGGCAGATTGGTACAAAAACTAAAATCACATTGGATTCAGGGTGGCATGGCTGGATGGATGCAAAACTAACACGGTCATAGACGACAGAGGGTAGTGGTGGAAGAGTATTTTTCAGAATGGGGACTGGTAACTAGTGGTGTTCCACAGGGATCAGTCTTAGGTCCTTTTCTGTTTGTGGTATATATAAATGATCTGGAGGAAAATTTGGGTGGTCTGATAAGTAAGTTTGCAGATGACACAAAGATTGGTGGAGTTACTGATAGTGCTGACGATAGTGAAAGGATACAACAGGATATGGATAGATTAGCAACTTGGACGCAGAAATGGCAAATGGAGTTTAATCTAGACAAATGTGAGGTGATGTATTTTGGAGGATCAAATTTAAATGTGAATTATATAGTAAATGGCAGAATCCTTATGAATATTAACACTCAGATGGATCTGGGTGTGCAGGCCCACAGTTCCCTGAAAGTGGCAATACAGGTGGCCAAAGTGATTAAAAAGGCATATGGCATGCTTGCCTTCATCGCCCGGAGCATGGAGTACAAGAGTTAGCAAAACATGTTGCAGCTATATAAAATTCTTGTTAGGCCGCATTTGGAGTATTGTGTGCAGCTGTGGTCACCACACTACCAGAAGGATGTGGAAGCTTTGGAGATAGTACAGAGAAGGTTCACCAGGATGTTGCCTGGTCTACAAGCCATTGGCTATGAGGAAAGGTTAAAAAGACTAGGATTGTTTTCACTGGAAAGATGGTGGCTGAGAGGAGACCTGATAGAGGTCTACAAAATTATGAAAGGGTGGATAGTCAGAGGCTTTTTCCCAGGGTTGAAGTTTCAATTACAAGTGGACACAGGTTCAAGGTGAGAGGGGTAAAGTTTAAGGGAGATGTGTGAGGAAAGTTTTTCATACAGAGAGTGGTAGGAACCTGGAATGCACTGCAGGAGGAGGTAGTAGAAGTGGGCACATTGGCAACATTTAAGAGGCACCCAGATTATTACAAGAATAGGGGGAGAATAGAGGGATAATAGAGGGATACAGACCAAATATGGGCGGAAGGTTTGTTTTTTTTAGATAGTTAGGGCATGATGATCGGCAGAGGCTTGGAGGGCCAAAGGGCCCATTCCTGTGCTGTACTTCCCTTTTGTCCTTTTGTCCTTTTGTTGAAGAAGGTTAGTGAGACCATGGAGGGGTTCAAGAGCAAGAAAAAGATTTTCAAAACCAATGTGTTGTTTACCCAAGAGCTAGTCAGTCAGGTTGTTGTTTCGGTGAGCTTTGGTGTGAGTTTGGACCCAGTTCGTGGGATTTGGTGTGAGTAGAGTTACACAGTGAGTGCAGCAATTCACAGCAGCACCAGTCAAAATTATGTCATGTCTTTGGACCTGAAACATTAACTCTGCTTTCTCTTGAAAGATGCTACCAGAGCTACTGAGCTTTTCCAACAATTTCTGCTTTTGTTTCTGATTTCCAGATCTGCAGTTTCTTTTTTCATTTTTTAAAAAAAATTATATCATGTTAATTTGTGAAATCTTCAGGATGAGCTCCCTAATGACTCAGTGAGTAAGCATTCCGCCCACATGGGACTGTGCCACATACTCCCTTAAGCGTCAAATGATGTTTTCTGAGCTAATTGCTGCTTGATCTTAGCTCAGGTGACTGCAGTATGACTGACATCAGCATGCTTTTGAGGGGGTGTTAAAATAGCCAGCATCGTTGGTATCAGGAACTGCTGCTTGAGAAAATGTGTATGTGTGAATAACAGGAGAAGACAAGGATCAGGCTTATCTGTGACACACATCATGGTCAAATAGCCAAGTGAAACTCACAATCAAATCTCACATGGAAAGAATAACCAACTGAGCAACATAATAAAAAAAAGAACTGCAGATGCTGGAAATCTGAAACAAAAACAGAAATAGCTGGGAAAATTCAGCAGGTCCGGCAGCATCTGTGGAAAGCAGAGTTAACATTTTGGGCCTAATGACCTTTTTTTCAGAACTGATTGTAGTCAGGAAATGAAGGTATAAATGCTGAAGAAAGAGGGTCTGAAGGTTGTAGCTTTAACAGAAAACCTCTATAACTGAAAACCAAAAGAACTGCAGATGCAGTAAATCAAGAACAAAAACAAAGTTGCTGGAAAAGCTCAGCAGGTCTGGCAGCATCTGTGAAGGAGAAAACAGAGTTAACGTTTCGGGTCCTGTGACCCTTCCTCAGAACTGATGGTGGCTGGGAAAACGTCAGTTTATATGCAGAAAATAGGGAGGTGGGCTTCAACCTCGATAAGTGATCGGAGAACAATTGCTGAATTTGAAAAAATTTTATTCGTAGAGCTGTTGGTCCAGTATCTCTGGAAATTCATACATGTACTTAACTTGCAGATTTCCTGAAATAACCGACATTCAAAATCATGATCCTACATGAGTCACTATATTCAGGAACGGAAGGGTGTAAAAGGAAAACAAAAAAAAATCAGAAGCTAAATTCACTGCACCATGAATTGGAAGATATTAATTGTACATGCCGATAATGTAATCCATGGAATGTTTAAAAGGGGAGTCATAAGCCAAGATTGCACTTTTGGTCACTGGGCATAAACTAGTTACAAAATTCCAATCATAATTGACATGATAAATCACACACATTGCACCCCTGAATTTCTGTTATATGCTCCTGGTAGGAGAGTTTCCCACCGGAAAGATCAAATTGAAAAATCAACTCCTAACATTCAATGTTGTAAAGCAGTCACCAGGTTCTGGGTTTCCACTACTTTTGCGCTGCTAACACAGTGGTACTGGCATGTGTTCTTGAAAAAATGTTTGAAGATTTTTGTTAGCTTGCTTATAACCACATGATTCAACAATATAACTTGTATCGAAACATGTCATACTTGTATACAATAACATGTCCTTAGTGTTTCTCAGTTGAAACAGGAGTTTGCCAAATATTTTGAGTCCTCATAGTTACCAATTCCAGACCTCCTAAAATAAATCTTTTTTTGTTGGAGGTAATCTTACTAAAAGTATTTAAGGGAAATAACAAAGGAATTAATATCTTGTAAAAGTATTTGTGCTGAATTTTACTTCACATTGGTGGGATTAAATAAACCAAAACTGGCATTTAACCTCTTCTGTTACAAACTGGCATGAAAGGCTAATGTCCAAATGTTTGAATGTGTGTGTTTACAGAATTGTTGGGAGCCAGTTATCAAGGTTAGTGACGCAGAAAAATGAAAGAATTGCAGGTGCTGGAAATCTAAAGCAACAATAGAAATTGCTGAAAAACTCAGTAGTTCTGGCAACATCTTTGGAGAGAAAGCAGAGTCTAAACTCTGAAGAACGGTCACTGGACCTGAGACTTTATCTCTGCTTTCTCCCCACAAATTCTGCCTGATCTGCTGAGTTTTTCCAGCAATTTCTGTTTTTGCTAATGAAACAAAGTTGGGCTCAGCAGAAAAGGATAGACTTCCAGATCTATTCATTCTAAACAAAACAAGCTGCTTCTTCAGCAAACTGAGGTAACAAGGTGTAGAGCTGGATGAACACAGCAGGCCGAGCAGCATCAGAGGAGCAGGAAGGCTGATGTTTTGGGCCTAGACCCTTCTCCAGAAATGGAGGAGGGGAAAGGGGTTCTGAAATAAACAAGGAGACAAGGGGATAGAAGATGGATAGAGGAGAGGATGGGTGGAGAGGAGAGAGATAAGTCAAAGAGCCGGGGAAGGAGCTAGTAAAGTAGATGGAGCTAGTGAGTGTAGGTGGGGGGGTAGGGAGGAGATAGGTCAGTCCAGGGAGGACGGACAGGTCAAGGGGGCGGGAAGAGGTTAGTAGGTAGGAAATGGGTGTGGAGCTTGAGGTGGGAGGAGGGGATAGGTGGGAGGAAGGACAGGTTAGGGAGGCAGGGACAGGCTGGGCTGGTTTTGGGATGCGGTTGGGGGAGGGGAGATTTTGAAGCTTGTGAAGTCCACATTGATACCATTGGGCTGCAGGGTTCCCAAGCGGAATATGAGGGGCTGTTCCTGCAACCTTCGGGTGGCATCGTTGTGGCATTGCAGGAGGCCCAGGATGGACATGTTGTCTGAGGAATGGGAGGGGGAGTTGAAATGGTTCACGACTGGGAGGTGCAGTTCTTTAGCGCGAACCAAGCATAGGTGTTCTGCAAAGCGGTCCCCAAGCCTCCGCTTGGTTTCCCCGATGTAGAGGAGGCCACCCTAACCTGTCCTTCTTCCCACCTATCCCCTCCTCCCACCTCAAGCCCCACCACCGTCTCCTACCTACTAACCTCTTCCCACCCCCTTGACCTGTCCGTCCTCCCTGGACTGACCTATTTCCTCTCTAACTCCCCACCCACACTCACCTTTACTGGCTCCATCCCTGCCTCTTTGACCTGTCTGTCTCCTCTCTATCTATCATCTCCTCTATCCATCTTCTATCTGCCTCCCCCTATCTCTCTATTTATTTCAGAATCCCCTTCCTCTCCCCCATTTCTGAAGAAGGGTCGAGGCCCGAAACGTCAAGCTTTCCTGCTCCTGTGATGCTGCTTGGCCTGCTGTGTTCATCCAGCTCTACACCTTGTTATCTCGCATTCTCCAGCATCTGCAGTTCCTACTATCTCTTCAGCAAACTGCTGGTTTGAGCGTTCTTTAAAAACGGAATCTGTGATTTCAGTGATGGAGTGAAGTGATGAAGGAATACTGAAAAGATAAGTCTTGCTTTGCAGAATGGGAGGCAGTGATGAAGACGTGGCTTGTTGTATTGATCACTTCATCATCTTGATTGGTGTCATAGCAGTAAAACAGCATTGATCAAGGAGCATCAAATTGAAGCAAAAAAAGGGGAATAATCTAAAAATCAGGGAGGTATAAGTGTGAAGCAATGGGTAACAAGAAATATTGTGGTAAATTGGAGCTTTATGTTTTGTCTTTGAATAGTCTTAAAACTTGACATTAGGGGATGGTTCTTTTTACATTGGGTATAATGACAACATAAAACCATTCCTGATGAATGAGCTTTTAATTGTCATACAATCAGCACACAGTTAAAATTGTTCCCTGTCCATGTGCTTGAAAGAAGAGTTTCAGAGAAATGTTCAGATAAATGAAACTTAGCTGTATTGTCTCATGGCAGGAAGAAGGGGTTTGGATGACTTTCACACTGAGAATAGAATTGTGAATTTAGACCTTTAAATTATACATTGGGAGCAGCAGCTGATAGCACTTGTAGGTCACAGGGCCATTGATGACACTGTGACAGCGATGATGACTTACACTGATTTCTATATCTTCAGTGTCAGAAACCAAACCAATGGGGTGTCTAGTAGAAAAGATTTATATCTTCTGTGCACAGAGTTGAAATTAGGTGGAATATGTAAGAGGTTTGGCTGTGGCATTTTTCGCCACACAACTTGCAAAGAAACTGCCCCTTAGAGAAACAAAACCACCTTGTGCTAACTGATCGTTAGGCATTAGATTGTACATTCTAATTTGTATAGGATTTCAAAAGGGCCTCAATGATTTTTAATAATACTAAACAATAGAATCATATGAATCCAGTACTGTGTGAAACTGTGTGTGTCTGCAAAATGATACTTTGGGAGTTGGTTTAGTTTTTATCATGAAGGGACAGTGAAAAACAAGAGAATGACCACCTCAGACAGTTTGTTCAAGGTGTGATTTTGAATGCTATAATAAACACTTTCTAAGATTACACAGCTGACAGAATGGTTAAAAATTAAGGAGAAAATATTTGAGCTCTTTATTCAGTCGGTTAATGTAAGATGCTATCAACATAAAGTTTACAATGTCACGATGGAACTCATATATATTGTGATAAATAATATATGCTTCTATAATATATATACATTAAAGCTTAGAATGTTATACTGTGGCATCCATTAATAATTTATGAATGATTTTTTTCAGTAATGAATCTGAAACATGACAGACCAGACTTTTCCTTTTTCTGCTGGTACTGGCAAATTTGGTCAATTTCACATCAGGTTCCTTCCTACATTTCTCCCAGTTTAAATTCCCACAGTGACTCATTCATGTTTCACTGTCGATGTCTGTTGACACCCAGAGTAATTTTAATTTTCTCCCCTTTTCCCAGGTTTCCTCTGCTACCCTGAATGACCCCAATTTTTCACTTCAGTCCCATGTTTCTATTGATATTCAGTGACCTCAATTCCCTAATGTTGCTTCAGATTACCATGACTCTCTAAATCGACTGCAATATCCTCACTTCACTCCAGATTCTGTGAAATATCAATCATAATTTTTACTGTGATCTTTTGGTTTGCAATCTCCAACTCGTTCATTTCTGCTTTATCTTTCTAATTAGGTGATGACAGCCTGTATGATGGGTATTCTGCTATTCTACCAGTAGAGGAGCCTAATGCTGATGATGAGACAGGGCCTCTGTCCCTCAGTGCACATGATCTTTCCTCACCTGCCACATCTAATGAAGACTTTACACCGAAGGAGGGCTCTCCCTACAAAGCTCCCATCTACATTCCTGATGATATTCCCATCCCACCAGAATTTGAACTCCGTGAGTCAAGCATTCCAGGTGCTGGGTTAGGAATATGGACTAAGAGAAAGCTGGAAGCCGGTGAAAAACTTGGCCCTTATGTTGGGGAAGAGCTATCGAGCTTGAAGGATCCTTCTCATGGCTGGGAAGTAAGCACGTATTTTAATTTCTCTGTGTTTCAAATGCCTATATATGTTCAGAGTGGCTTGTGGTATGTGCAAAATGTTTCTGATTTGTGTTTTGACACTCTTTCAGCAGTATTTTTTTAAAAACCATTATGTGTCTAGTTTTTTTTTTAATGTGTTTATTCGCTTAATGTGCTGAGAAGTCATGGCCCATTGCTGCTCATGTGTAACGTATAGTTGATGTGTTCATGGCGAGTAGTCATCTGACTTTACATGTGCTGGGGTAAATTTTCAGTTCAGCTATTTGATGCAGGATTAATGTTGCAAAACAACATGAACCCCTTATCACAAGTTTCCAATTGAGCTTCTATTAAAATCAGTGGAAATGAAATCAGGACATTTCCATTGTGAGCATCTCATTTACAATGTCAGGTTTCTGCCCAGGTACCTGAATGCATGATAGTGCAAATGATACTTATTACCACCCTTAGTGGAAGCTTCCTGGTAGAAATTGTTTTTGGAACAAATGTACTCCGATAACTGCTTTCTCAAAATCTTGTTCACTGGAACAGTGAAGTGGTACCTCACTCAATCTGCTGCAACATGATTCATTTCAAAGTGTTGCCTCCTTGATAAGTTTTTCTTGCTTGTATTAAACACATTTATCAAAACTGAGCATTATCTGTTAAGAAACAGAACTATTGCCGAATGGCAACGTGCACACTGATCAATGCAGCCTGATAATTACTCAAGTGTGGTTTGGTGTGGAGGTGTTGTAATCTTCTCTTGTCATTACCAGCATTGTCAAAGTAGCAAAAATAATTCTCACTTTTATTAAAAATTGAATAAAACCATAGGCTAGTTATTCAACTGATTTTTGACAAAACACCTGAACATTGTCCTCAAAACAATAACATACCAAGTAAATTATATTCTCTAACTGTCCACAAACCTAAACTTTTCATTGTTCTACCAGCGAAGTGGTGCCTCCCCAGTAACATTTACAAAAGTGAGCGAGCTTTCATGTGTGAAGCTGCCAGACTAAGGAATGATTACACAGTGTGGCCATACATGTCAGAGAATAAGCTGCCGGAACTGTATAATGATTCAGCATTGCTTTTCTTGTCATTTCACCTTATTATAATTTCTACATTACATTTCATTGCGGTTAATTTCATGTAATTCTCGTAAACGTGAAGACTCAAAATGGAACTTTATTACATTTTGAACAATACTTAGTAAAGTATATCCAAGAAAAAAACTATTTTTCCATTTTAACTCTGCTTTCTGACAGACTAGATACTCTTTCTGGTACTTCAGTAGGGACCAACTGTAAAAGATTCAGGAATGCTTGAGAAGAAAACACACAATCTGTTGCATCCCCAGTACCAGGATTACTATTAATGTGAACAGTCACTGAGACAGGGGCACTGCATCCAAACAAACATTCAGAACTGGAAAAGCAACAAAAAGGCTAAAAGGAACATTTGGGCTCCTTGCCTTCAAGTGTCATTTTGTCACAATGATCTCACATGCTTGTGATAAAATACTAAAATATGTTTGCCATCACCTAATCTTTTTGCACCCAAATAATAAATCGTTTGGCAAACACATATTGATCAAACCTCTTAAGCTTTAAAGGGTCATTGCAACTATATCAAACAGCAAAACAACCTAGAAGCAACGTGGATACATTTATATTACGAGGACATAACTAGTACTCATGGTAAAGCACAATGATATTATTTTCACAAAGCAATGCTCTATTATTGTATGATGATGTGATACAGGCCATTGTATGGTGTGTTGACAATATAATAGCAAAGGAAAGTGCATCAATAGTCTATTGCTGATACCTGTTTAGCTAACTATGACTAGTTTGAAATAGGCCAACAGTCACAAGTCACCAGGTTATAGTCCAACAGGTTTATCCGAAATTACAAGATTTCAGAGCGGTGCCCCTTCATCACTTCAACAAATGAAGGAGCAGGGCTCTGAAAGCTTGTGATTTCAAATACACCTGTTGGACTATAACCTGGTGGCATGTGACTTCTGACCTTGTCCACCTTAGTCCAACATTAGCACCTCCACACCATAGTTTGAAATAGCTGCAGAATTCACAGTGGGATTGTATATAGTTTGATTTCTCTATGAATTTAACTCTGTACATTAATCAAGATAAAAGTAATCACAATTTGACATATCAACATAAACTAGTTGTCTGGTCCAATCTAAAATCAAATGATTTAGATAAATTGTAGACAAAAACCAAGCTCTGACATTTGACTTTTGAATAAAAGCTCAATGAGTTTTTCTTTCCATATCTATCTTTTTCTCAATATTTCTCATCAGAGAGACAATGCTAATGTACAGAATTGATTGCGTGGACCTGGGTGTGGAGTATTCAGTCATACAGTGCATATCTTTTTTGTTGTTCCATAATTTTGCAGTATTCAAATATGAACTGTCCAAATCCATGTCAGACTTCAACGGCCAAACTGCAATTCATGGGATACTTTATTACTGCACCTCATTGAAACTATTTAATTGCTTGATTGGACTAGAAATAAAACTCTGAAAAGAAAGTTGCTTGAGATGAGTGGCAGGAATGACAAGTAATAAATAAGCAGAAAATAAAGACAGAAGTTTGAAAATGAAAATGGAAACTATGACCCGACAGGGAATCACTTGAATGAGATTAGAGTGCACTCGCCCTACTCCAGACTCAGGTCATAAATTTAAGCTTTTATCTAATTTTTAAGGCCAGCGCAAAGCATTATCTAATCAGGTATTGGTTAGTTGAAGTACAAATCGAAGAAAGGGGTGGGGGGGAGGTCACAAGAAGAGAGCAAAGGTCAAACCTCTTTGCAGTTTGTCACCAGGGGTTTACAGTGAACCTGCTGAGATCCCAGTCCAAGTGTGCAGTGTCGCCCAGAGAAGAACACGTTGTGAAGGAAACGAATTGACCACATCTTAATCAACAAGAAAGAAAATCTCCCAGAACCTTAGTGACTAGTTTATCTGCTAAATTCATTGGAAAACAAACTCAGATCCTGTTAAATGCTGTCAAGATGCTATGAGCTATCTTGGTAAAGGTCATTGGTTTTTGTAATAGGTTTAAGTTCTGTGAGCACTTCCAATCTTATCTCTGGCTTTACATTCCATATTGATTGGTCTCATCATTTGCCAGCTTTGAACATACTAACTGTTATAATATCAGGCTAATAGGTGTACATGGGGTTGGTATGAGCTCACAGAGCCACAAAGATTTGAATAGGGGTTCACACAAATCAAAAATTCACACTCTCAAAGACTCCTGCAGAAAGGTGGCAAACGGTGACAGCAAAACACCTTCTAAATTATTCAACACATGAGGGAATTAGTTATAAACAACATAAAAAGGGAGTTGACAATCAAGCAATTTACAAAAAACAATAAATCCCAGATATTTACGAATTATTGTGAATATACTTACACTTGAGTTTCAATCCCAAGTCTATTAGCATAGGCTGTAGTCAGGCAGTGCCTAGTTACAATACAACAGCAAAAGGCATTTATTCTGCCTGTTTCAAGCTAGGTTAAGGCAGAGCTCAGTGTCAAGGTACTTCAGGCCCACACCAACACATGAAATTTGAAGGGCTGGATTTTCATCCCTTAGGCGTGTCGTGGAAGTCAGAAAATTTCCAAACTTGGCACACCCACCCGTGGGGAATGTATGCAAAGGCAGGATTTCAATTTTGGATGGGGTGGGCAGGGAAGGATAAGAACTGGAATTTGGCCTATGGCACCTCAAAAAATATTCAGAGGCAGCCTCAGTGAGGTGCTCAGTCAGGCTAATGAAAAGACCCACCTCACTGATCAGGGATATCATCAAACATAAACAACAAAACAGAAATAAAAACCCTCTGGTTCCTACCCCCCTAACCCCCTTTGGCTCTTAATTTTCCTCTTACACTTTCCAAATCAGTTCATACTATCTCATTCCCCACCCAAAGGTACATCCATTACAAATATGCTCTTCCAGCCACAATCAACACCCTTTAATATCCTCCATGCAAGAATTTACTTCTCTATCCTCACATAGTGTCCTGGCCTACAATCCATGCAACCAATGGCTCTCCAACCACCCCCAATGGCCACACAACTCCCTTTCCAACACATGACTTCTCAATTTACATGGTATGCACTCTGTATTCAACCAATCAACCCCACATCATTCATTCATAACTTTGCTACAAAAGAAATTCTTTTACTACAGCCGTGTAGCAGTGTGTACACTGATCAGCTGTTTAAAGTGACAAAGCAGAAACTGCAAGCACTCAGCACCTCTTTATCTTGTGTAGATAAGCATTGAGCCATTAAGAAATAGATGTAAGAGGAAGGCGTCAATCTAACAACGTTTTCCCTTAGGTACAATTGTTTCAAAAGATAAATAGTTGCCTGGGATTTGGTCAAGAATATATAAGGCTTGAGATTCTTATTTAAAATTCCCATGAAAGAAATAAGAGAGAAGTTATTGAGTGAACGAGTGTTGGAAAATGGAACGTGGGTGTTGTTGGAAATAAGAGATTGCATCTTTTACAGTGAAAGTAGATTTGAAGCCTTTGCACTTGAACATTACACATGAACACACACACACACTCACACAGGCACGCGCGCACACACACACACGCACGCGCACGCACTCACACACGCACGTGCACACACACACACGCACACACACGCACACACTCAGACACACACGCGCACACACACGCACACACACACACGCACGTGCACACACATACACTCACACACACACACACGCGCACACACTCACACACACACGAACACACATACACGTACGCGCACACACACACGCACGTGCGCACACACACACTCACTCACACATGCATGCGCGCACACACACACTCACACACGCACACGCACACACACATGCACGCGCACACACACGCACGCGCGCACACACACACACTCGTGCACTAGAAAATGAGTGAATTGCTCAAAAGAGTAATTCTTAAAAAAACATACAAATTATGCTGTGAATTTTGTGAAGAGTGGATGTTGCAATGTTAAATGGATACTGTAATATTAATATTGGCGATGAAGTATTTAATTTGTCGATTCTTGGCTTCTCAGTGAGCTGACAGGTTTTTTTCTTGGATAACAAGGTGTAGAGCTGGATGAACACAGCAGGCCAAGCAGCATCAGAGGAGCAGGAAGGCTGACATTTCGGGCCAAGACCCTTCGTCAGAAAGGTTTCTTTCTTGGCTCCTTTTTGGTGGTGATTTCACTGGTTTGCTTGTCTTCTAGCACTCAGGGTGAGATAGTGTCTGATATTCTTCTAGGCAGCACAGGGGTGTCAAACGGAGGAAGTGATGGTGCAGTGATATTATCACTAGACTATTAGCACAGAGACCCAAAGAGTCTTCTGGGGACACTGGTTTGAAGCCTGCCTCGACAGATGGAGGAATTTGAATTCAATAAAATAATTAGAACTAAGAGTCCAATGATGACCATGAATCCACTGTCAATCATCAAGAATAACCTAAAAAAACCCATCTGGTTCACTAATGCCCTTTAGGGAAGGAAACTGCCATCCTTACCTCGTCTGGTCCATTTCTGACTCCAGACCCACAGAAACGTAGCTAACTCTTAACTGCCCTGTGGACAATAAATGCTAGCGCAGCCAATGATGCCCACATCCGATGAATAAGCTATCTTCAAGCTGTCACCTTCACAGCACACTCATGTTTCAATCACATGAGCCCGCAGTCACACACAAATCAAGAGTTGTGGTTGGTTCCACTTTTTTAATGTATATTGCTGCAAAAGTAAAGCTCCAAAATACCAAAATGTTTGAGACAGAATCTGCAGGAGATGGTTTTCTGATGAAAGGGGAAGGCAGCCCCTCATTATCTCTTCCTTCTAAGTTTCTCTGTTTGATGTTTCCCTGACACACAACAGGTGTGACATTCCATGGGCTCACACAGAGCTTTTCCAGACAACTATTGAATATATTCCTGCACTCATATTTTGATCGTCTTTAAAAGACATTGACTACAATGAAAAATCATAAATAATCTGGAGTTACAATCCATCATCATGACAATGCCACCTGTATTAAACACCTGTTGGGCTTCCCAAATGGATAATTGGAGTCTGTGTGTTAGTTGAAGAATGTGGATTAAAAAATTCAAATAGAATTATCTTTCCCAATAACGAAGGCACCTACCACATCGTGACATAATTGTGGTGAATATTATAGATTCAGTTAAGGGGAGGCTAGACACATATGTGATAGATAGAAGGATGGAAGGTTATGATGGTGGAGGTAGATGATGAAAGATAGGAAGAACCTTGGGTGCTGCGTAAACCCAGGCAGAGACTAATTGCATAGATTGGCCTGTTTTCCAGCTGTGTATTGTGTATGTTCTATTACTACCTTAGTATGTGTCTAAAGTAGCAAAATATACATTATGGATGTCAGAGACAGGGTGAATTAGAGGATAAAACTTTAACTGAGCTCCATTTCTGCTCTCCTGCTTTTTGTTAGTTTTCCCATGTCTCCAATTCAAGTGTAAAGTAGAGTAGTGTGCACACAAGAGACATAGAATCATGGTGGGGGAAGCTTTTCAATGGTGACACCCTCCTCGAGCTGTGGCCACATTGGGAAGCACGTCATCACAGCCACAAGTTTCCTTCCCAAGTCCGATGTCATTAACTTTAGACTTATTGAGAGCACAGTAATGGCATGAATGTTTCCAAATACAAATTTACCTTGTAAATATTTCATGTTGAATAATTTTCTTTAGATTCCTATGTGTATTGACATCGTTTGTTGAGACTTGGTCTGAGCTAAATGTCCTGCATGACTCAATATTGGCACATGTTTCTCGGTAGCATGCATTGATGGTTATAAGGTAATTAGGAACTTTACTGCGAAAGAAATAACTGTAGGATTCTTTTTGTGCTCTGTCCTCACTAAATGTTCATGTTAGTGTCCAGTGCTGTCCTGATCATTCTGTGGGGGACAGCTGAATTCACAAACTCATCTGGCCCTCTTCTTGTGGTTTGCAACAGACATTGCACAAGATCACATCCAGTGGGGTTAATTAAAATGTTGTTGGTGAATTTAAATCCTGTGAGGACTCTCCCAATTTGTGTCATGCAAATCTGTTACACATAGAAAACCTCACCAGCAGCTTGGGTTCCAAGCCTCCACATACACACCTCTGGGTTCATCTCAAAATTTGAACCCACTATTGGGAAATTCCAGCTCCAACCTCATCAGGTTACCCACCCCACTCACCATCTTTCCCCCTTTTGTAGATCACATGAAGTGTCCCCTCGAAGACTGAAAGAGCAGGAATGTTCTAACTGGTTACAATGAGAGCTTTTTGTTGAGTATGAAAGTCTTCAACTCATCAGAATGATTTCGAATTAGGATTTAAATCACCTTTAGGGGAATCCATAGCGATTGTACAGGTAGCTTTACAGTTCCATCTGGAAGATTCATTAAATCTGAGACAGGTTGAAGAAAGTAACCTCAACAATTTACAGGGTGCAACTAATTAAAATAAAAACCTAATGATACAGTGATGCTGTCATTGAGAATCAGCATATCCTCTGACGATCATGTCAGCACAACATTCCAGAGTTTTAATCAAATAATTGTCTACCAATGATTCCTACTTTGATGTAACTGAACTCAACTTTAAATACCCAATCATCAATATAGGCGTGCCAGCAACTTCACTCCATCCTTCCTTTGCTAAATATCTCAATGTGTTTAGTATTCAGTTTATCAGACTGTTACTTTGCTTATAACTCACTATCCCAGGAATTAAAATTACTTTTTAAATTTTTTTATAGATGCTTTAATTTATGGTAACTTTACTTCAATGCACTTAGAGCAGTTATGAGACATTGGTCCCATGAGAGGAAGAAGAGAGATAAATATATTTTGGTCTAAAGGAGGAGGAAGAAAGATAAGAACTCCAAAAGTCTTCAATATGTTTAATTGCTGCCCTGACAGGCAGCCATAACTCTTTCCATTAAGTAAATATGTTGTAAAAAATGTATTATGAAATGCCACATTATTCAAGGAGGACTCTTCCA
This sequence comes from Ginglymostoma cirratum, assembly GCA_024137785.1. Taxonomy (NCBI): domain Eukaryota; kingdom Metazoa; phylum Chordata; class Chondrichthyes; order Orectolobiformes; family Ginglymostomatidae; genus Ginglymostoma; species Ginglymostoma cirratum. Next base: position 53,455,318 of record JAHRHZ010000017.1, read on the forward strand.
GGCACTAAACACAGTAGATGCCATTAACACAGACTGTCAATATGCCACCAACACTGGGGCCTGTAAAATTAAATTGATTTGGTAAATGTAAGCAAGATAGATCTGTTTGCTTTCATCATCAATTTCAGATAGGAGAACAGGTGATGTCACCAACCTGGGAGTGATAAAGATGATGGGCCATCTGGAAACTGGGCAGATCGATGGTCGGTGTGTTGGGGCTACATGGTGATATTGTGCTGGCTGGCCACAAGGGATACCAGCATTAACAACTTTTCAATAATGTGTTGATAAATTTCTCTACTTTAATAATACAGAAATGGTGAGTTATTACTGTGATTGCCAATATAAATAATCCAAGTTTCAGCTGTTGAAGCATTTATTCTGGCAGGATTTATTTTAATAATACACAATAATAACGGATCATTCAGAATTGTCAACATATTTCAGAAGGTACAATATGTACTTTGTAGGCAAGGGCTCCTCCCCCAATCTAGAGGGGAAAAATAAATTTATTGACATGCATTTGTATAATTGCTGCAGTAACGTCTCACACCAAGGACTCCAGCCACAATCAGAATACCAGAATGTTTGGTTACTTTTCATCTGAAATTGTAGTTAATGTTGTCAAAAGTCAAAAGGTCTCAATTGGTCTATTTGTTGATAAACTGCACATTTCACTGGTGCTGTTGTAACATGTCACATTTTAGAACAGCATTGCCAATTTTGAATCTCATCTGAATCTTTGCAATTTCCCTCTCCCGCTTCAATTTACTGCCAAGTACATCTGGCCAAAAATGCCTTTACCCCTGTGAGACATTCTGGCCTCTGTACTTTGCTCTTCATACCTTGCTCACAATCCTCATTATGGAAATGAATAACCTGCATTGAAGTAGCACCATTCAAATATTCCAAGTCCCAAGAATATCCAGAGACCTAAGCGGAAAAGAAACATATGCTTGAACTTAAGGAGGAGAAAATAGAGAGGTTCTGATCAAAAAGCTGTTGCTTTGATTAAGGAGAGGCAAACGTATTTAGGTCTCAATTTTTGTATCTGGTCAGGAGCCCAGGAATGGGACATTTCCTAGCTCTACAAACCTGGCCTGGGAAAAATTGAAGTTGGAATGTTCATTCTAACCTGGGGAATTCCTTGAAAATTAAGCGGGGTGACCCCCAGTGGAAATAAGGATGGAGAGTGCCAGATGCAGAATTGTGTTAAGCAGAAGACTCTGGCATTGAGTCCAAAATGTAAAAAGAAAGAATAAAACATAAAACAACCCCTCACACATCCTTCCCGTACCCCATCTATGCCAACCAATGCAACTTTGTGTACCCACCCGCTATAACCCTTCATACCTGATGCTAACTTGTGACTGTGTGACCATACCCAGGTCCCTCAAAACCTCCATGCCAAACAAAGACTATGTACCCACCCCATAACCCTCATACTATCTAATCCAACCAAGCACCTGTATCACCTCTATGGCCTTTTATAACTCCTTGACAACTTAGTGGCAACTCCTGCCAACCTTGATCCCCACAAAGTACTCTTTGGCCTTACATGCACCATGCCGATTCATCCAAAATCCACCATGGACAGGCTTCATGAATCATACTGTAATTAAGTAATATGAACTTCTAAGGGCACAATTTCCCCCTTCCTCTGAGATGCTAAGAGAGGAGTGAAGAAGGTGATGAGTACCTCTCCATGGCCAACTCCAACAGTGTTCCTCAGGGATCGGTATTGGGGGTCCACTTTTGTTTGTCATTTATGTGAATGATTTAGATGAGAATATAAAAGGCATTGTTAGTAAGTTTGCGGATGACACCAACATTGGTGGCATAGTGGACCGTGAAGAAGGTGATACAATTAATGGTAGAGCTCAGGGAAGTGTTGTTGAACAGAGAGATCGAGAGGTTCAGGTACATAATTCCTTGAAATTTGCCTCACAGATAGATAGTGTGATTAAGAAGGTGTTTAGCATGCTTGCCTTCATTGCTAAGGCCTTTGATTATAGGAGTTAGGATGTCATGTTGAAGTTGTACAGGATACTCTTCTGGAGTACTGTGCATAGTTCAGATCATCCCACTATAGGAAGGGTACTGTTAAACTGGAGAGCGTGCAGAGAAGATTTACTGGGATGTTACTGGGAATGGAGTGTTTCAGGCAGGCAGCGGGGACTAGTTTAGTTTGGGATTATGGGCAATATAGACTGGTTGGACCAAAGGGTATGTTTCTGTGCAGTATTATCTATGACAACATAACTCACCCAAATAATTCCCCTTCTCACCACCTCATCAATTACATGTTGGGTAAGAAAAGCCAAGATGTTCTTGAATCACAATGAATAAAGCCCTAAACGTAGCAATTTAATGGCCGTTTAAAGATTTCAACTCAGCACATCCCCAGTTACCTGCTTTCTGACCTGAATAACTAGGGCAACAAACCTGGCAGATTAGAGGTGGCCGTCCATTGGCCTCATACTGGAGGTAATCAGAGGCATGGAGGGAGGAGAGGGGCTGGCCTGTCCACCTGCCCTTGCCTCCAACCCGCCGAGTCTCGCACCTTGTAACAAAGACCTGTCTTCACCCCCTGAAGAGTAGGCCTCACCAATTGTCTCTAAAACCCAGGAGCTTTCATCCTCTGATTGTTCAGCAGCTTCTGGCAAGTTGGGGCACCATTGTCATGGCTTGTGATAGGCAAAAAGCTTTTCCAATCATGCTGGTTGACTTCTAACAAACTGATTAGCACATGATACATTGACTTTTCTTGGCAATGGGGATAGTGAATTAATTGACATCTAACACATCCACCTCTGTACTTCATCACAAAAGTGGAAACTTGCAGACTTTACCAAATTGACAAAAAAATTCTCATTCATAAAAGACTATTTCTACATTTCTTTAACTACTAATGCCTAATAAAAACATGCATTTTGTACAAGTGCATCGTTTCTCATAAGAAGAAACACTGGAATTCATTATCCCACTTCAAAGAGTTTATAGCCACATGGAGATTCCGATGAAACTGTGAAATGGCAGACACATGACTGTAATGATGAATGGTTGTGAAATCAGTCATGTGATCGAGTAATGGTAGCCCTCGTGTAGATGTCAACAAACAGCATGAAATAGCAATGACTCTCTCAGTACTCCAGACACTCCTTTCAGACATTTAAAGGGCAGAACTTTTAATTGCCTTGACAGCTTGCTCACTGACATTGACAGCAGCTTTTGACAATTCCTCTTCACACTTCTGGCTGCTTATTTTCACAGTATCCTTTGACATGTCCTATTGACAGTTGAAATGAGCTTAATAGTTCATGACTTTACGCACAGACATATCTACATTTAGCAATTCCAAAGGATACATTATCTTTGTGAAAGGGCACCTGACCACTCTAAAAGGCAGCTGATCTCCCCAAAGGTGTCCTATGTCCTCATATTGAAAGACTATTGACTCTCCGAAAGGGTATCATTCCATAAGTTTCAGTCTAACTCCTACCAGCACCAATCTGCCCGCTTTGTGTTTCAAATGTCCAGATCATGAAAATCACACACATGCAAGTGGAGACAGAATAACTTTATATGGCAGTTTTCCCCAAACAAGTCACACTTACAAAATGTGACCTGATCCCATTCCCAGATTGGGGCTTTCCATGACCAGCAGGAATGCCATTTTTGTCTCAACAAAAAAAATCTGTACACCATGACAGAAATCCAGACCTAATTACGAAAAGCATGGCTGTTATTAATGGGAAAATGGATAATAATGTTCAAAACCCAAAGAGCAAGAAATGGATTGATAATATTAAGGGGAGGTGGTGGTGGGCATTATGGGCCTGGAATAAGTTATTGGGTAGAAAATGACAAAATCAATAAAGGAGTTAAACTGAGTAAATGGGAATGTTAGATTTTAAAATATGCAAATTGCCTGCAATTGCCTTCGAAACAGTAGTGACTGCAATTCAAAATGATAAATTTATTCTGAAGTGTTTTGGAACATCCTGAAGATGTGAAAAGTGATATATAAATGAAAGCCATTTTTTTCCAATTTAATGTGAGCAACAGCTATATTGACATTTTCACCTTTAATTACATCTTTAGGAAAATATATACTCTTCATATAAAAGATGTCTGAAATGCACAGAATTCTTTGGCTGAAAATTTACTGTTTTGTATTTCTCTGTCTTTGCTGTCAACGTTTTTCTCTTCTCAAATGTCAGTGCATCAGCAGGAAGTATCATTTGGAAAGGTGTGTCAGGTTTCAATGCAGTAGACTTTGAAAAAGATTTTTTTTTCCCTGTTTCAAAAATATACTTTATTCATAAAAATATCTTTATATACCTATATAGCCCCTAAAGCAGTTTGGTTCTATACAGTAGCATATCAAGAAACAAACATACATGAGAGTTTGACTCTATCCAACAAACAAACCAAATACATTTCTTACTTGTAGAAGATACTGTTTACATATATTTGAGGCATTGGGAGAGTCCAATAACTGAATGGACCCACATTGTACTTTGACAGAAAGACCTTAGAAGGCGATCTTTCCCCACAGCACCTCAGCGGCAGCCCAGTCTTTAGTGCGTCCATCAGCACGTAGCCCTGGACCTTGGAATGTGCCAGTCTGCAACACTTAGTCAGGGTCAACTCCTTGCTCTGGAAGACCAACAAGTTTTGGGCAGACCAAAGAACATCTTTCACTGATTGATTGTCCTCCAGGTACAGTTGACGTTTCTCTCAGTGTGTGTCCTGGGGAACAGACCGTGGGGCATTATGTCCTGCATCATGGAGCTGCCCAAGACGAACCTCAACAAAACCTACAACATCTCTCTCCAGAATTCCTTAGCAAAGGAACATTCTAGAAGGTGATGTGTGACAGTATCACAACAGCACCTCTCACCAAGCCCTACCACCCTCACAATTCCCCGAGATGCTTCAAGAGCAACGTGCGGTGGCACGGAGAGTCCAGGCGCTCATGAAGGATCCTTCAGGTATTGCCCTTCTTGTCACCAGTCAAGCAACATCTTGGTGCTTGTGGAGAATTCTGGTGACGCTTTGGGAGAGCTTCAATTCACTCATGCTTAACTTTCTAAGTTCCAGGGCATCTTAGCCGATTTTGTGCATCTTTCCTCTTTGTAATTTAAACTGTGGATGCATTGGATCATTTTGGTAAATCTACAATGCAAATACAGCAAGATAATTTGCATACTTCAACATCCCAAAACGACCATTGAGGTAGATGACTAGATAATCTGTTTTATTGGTGGAATTTGACAATCATATCTGGATCAGTCCATGGGGGAGCTATTTTGCTCTAAATAGTGTCATTTGATCTTTGACTCATCCCTAAAAAGGCCAATGAGACTTTAGATTCATATCTTATTCCAAAGAAGGGATTATTTTTAAAGTCGTGCAGTGAGATGATGAGCTTGTCTTCCCATGGCTTTTAGAGGTAGTGATGTCCGAGGAATGTCAACAGATTGTTAATCCAGAGCACCTGGCTCGTACTCTAGGATATAGATTCCAATTTAAAAGGCGTGCCTAGTGAAATTTGAACTGAATTAATACATTTGGAGTAAAACTAGTCTCAGGGATAGTGACTATGAAGCCATCCCTAACTGCTGTAAAACCCCATCAGGTCCATTGACATCCTTCAGGGAAGGAAATCTGCCGTCATAGAATCACAGAGATGTACAGAACAAAAACAGACCTTTTGCCAAAACTTTAAGCAGGCCTGTCAGTTCAATCCTTATTCAGTCACTCTTAATCGCTCCATCAAATGGTAAGCCAGTCTGTCCAGGGGGATTCAGGGATGGACCACAAATTTTGGCTTTGCCAATGATACTGAAATCCCATTTATAATTTTAAAAAATCTTTTGGACCATTAGTAAGAGGGTGACCACCGGGTTAAGTTGATAGATCATACCATGTCAAAATCTTTGTGGACCTGTGTCCTGTCCTCTTTATTTTGTTGATGTGTTGAAATTCTTTCCCAAAACATAGGCTTCCTTTAAGGACTTTTATCAACTTGTGTAAAACAACTATGCCCTGGGGATTAACTCAATGATCCCATGGTCTCAACAATGAGCTGCAGTCAAGTGGCACATAGGTCAGAAAATCGTGGCTAAATTGGTGTAACCCTATCTCTGACCTCTGTGTCCTTTTTCAGCATGTCTCTCTGTTGTGTCAGTAACTTAACACTAGGGCGTGTTTTATACCTGGCCCAATGCTGGTTTACAACCTCGACAAGGTATACCACAGCTGTGTAGTTCAGTGGTCTCTTTCAACAATAAGGCAGCTCATTTTTAATTCTTTGTTTCAATTTGTCATCAAGGTATCTGTTACAAGTCTTCGAATTCACTGTGGCAAAAATGATTCGAATGGGGTTTATGTCCACCATTGGACATTGGCCTATATAGAAACTGCTTTTTTTAACGTCTTTTTCAACAGTGCATTACTCATCAATATATCAGAATGGAGGTCAGTTTACTCTTTGTCAATTCAAATGGCAGTTAAATGTAAGTTTGCGTCAGCTAATTCTGAGCCTTATGTCCCAACAAAGTATCACTTTTTAAAAACGGATTCTTACACAGGATGTGGGCATTCATGGCTAGGCCACATTTAATGCATTTAAGATGAATATGTCCCCAGGTCCTGAAGGGATCTATCCCAGAACATTGATGGAGGCAAGAGAAATTGCTGGACCATTGATAGATAACTTTGCATCCTGTTTGGCCACAGGTGAGATCCCACAGGACTGGAGAATAGTTAATGTTGTCCCATAGTCTAAGAAGTGTAACAGGGATAATCCTGGAAATTACAGGCCTGTGAGCCTCACATCAGTGGTAGGGAAATTATTGGAAAAGATTCTCAGGAACAAGGTCTGTAAGAAACAAAAACAGAAGTTTCTGGAAAAGCTCAGCAGGTCTGGGAGCATCTGTGCAGATAGATCAGAGTTAACATTTTGGGGCCTGTGACCCTTCCTCAGAACGGTCTGAGGAAGGGTCACCAGACCCGAAGCATTAACTCCGATTTCTCTTTGCAGATGCTCCCAGACCTGCTGATTTTTTCCAGCAACTTCTGTTTTTGTTTCTGATTAATGGCATCTGCAATTCTTTTGGTTTTTACAAGATCTATACACATTTAGTAGCAAATGGATTTATTAGCTTTAGACAGCATGGTTTTGTGCGGGGAAGGTCATGCCTCACTAACTTCAGTAAAGCCTTTGATAAGATCCCTCATGGCAGACTGGTACAAAAGGTGAAGTCACATGGTATCAGGGGTGAGCTGGCAAGATGGATACAGAACTGGCTTAGTCATAGGAGACAGAGGGTACCAGTGGAAGGATGCTTTTTGGAATGGAGGGGAATGACTCGTGGTGTTCCACAGGGACCAGTGCTGGGACCTCTGCTGTTCGTGGTCTACATAAATGATTTGGAGAAAAAAGTAGCTTGTCTAATTAATAAGTTAGCAGACTAAACAAAGACTGCTGGAGTTAAAAATAGAGGGAAGAGTTGTCAGAGGATAAGCAGGACGTTGATCAGTTGGAGGCATGGGGGTGCAGAAAGTGGTAGATGGAGTTTAATGTGAGGTGATGCATTTTGGAAGGTCAAGTGCAGGTGGAATTTATACAGTGAATTGCTGAACGTTTAGGAATATTCAGATGCAGAGGGATCTGATTATGCAGGTCCACAGATCACTGAAGCTGGCAGTGCAGGTAGATAATGTAGTTTAAAAAAAGGCCTATGGCATGCTTGCCTTCATTGGAAGGGGAATTGAGTATAAAGATAGGTCGGTTATGCTGCAGTTTTATGGACCTTTAGTTAGGCCGCACTTGGAATATTGAGTACAGTTCTGGTCACCACACTGCTAGAAAGATGTGAATGCTTTGGAGAGGGTACAGAAAAAGTCTTCCAGTATATTGCCTGGTATGTGGGAGTTTAGCTATGAAGAGAGGTTGGATAGACTGGGTTTGTTTTCACTGGAACACAGGAGGTTGAGGGTAACCTGATAGAAGTTTATAAGATTGTGAATGTCATGGATACAGTGAAAGTATGAGGCTTTTTCCCAGGGTGAAAGGGTGAATTACTAGGGGACACAAGTTCAAGGTGCGATGGGGGATGTTTAAAACAGATGTGCAAGGCAAGCTTTTCACACAAAGGGTGGTGAGTGCCTGGAATATGCTGCCAGAGGAGGTGGTGGAAGCAGACACAATAACAACATTCAAGAAGCACCTGGATGAATACATGAATAGGAAGGGAACAGAAGGATACGGATCCTGTATGTGAAGACAGTTTTGGTGTGGAAGGGCAAAACATGTTGGCACCAGCTTGGAGGACTGAAGGGCCTACTCCTGTGCTGTATTGTGCTTAGTTCTCTTTGTAATGCATCTGTAATTACCCTGAAGAAGATACTGGAGACACATATTTGTGAACTCCTGTGTTCCAGGTTCTACAGGTAACTCACAGTGCTAGTAGGAACTGCAGATGCTGGAGAATCTGAGACAACAAGGTGTAGAGCTGGATGAACACAGCAGACCAAGTAACATCAGAGGAGCAGGGAAGCTGACGTTTCGGGCCTAGACCCTTTCTGAAGAAGGGTCTAGGCCCAAAATATCAGCTTTCCTGCTCCTCTGATGCTGCTTGGCCTGCTGTGTTCATCCAGCTCCACACCTTGTTATCTCAAACTTACAGTGCTATTAGCAAAGGAACTATAGGATTTTTACTCTACGATAGTGATGGGACAGCAACATAGTTCCAAGTCAGGATGTCTCATAGCCTAGAGAGGAATGCACAGGTGATGGTGTTATCATGTATCTATTGCCCTTGGTGTTCTCATTGGGAGAGGCTGTGAGTTTGTAAGAGACTGTAATGAGCCATTGCAGTGCATCTTGTGGATAATAAACATTACTGTTACTGAGCATTGGTGGTGGAGGGAGCGGATGCTTGTGGATGTAATGCCAATCAAGTGGGCTGCTTTGTCCTGGAAGGGGTCAAGCTTCTTGAGTGTTGGAGCTGTGCCAGTTCAGATAAATGGTGAGTGTTCCATCTCCTTCCTGATTTGTGCCTTGTAAATGGTGGACAGGCTTTGGGAAGTCCGGAGGAGAGTTACTCCCTGACATTTCCTAACCTCTGACCTGTTCTTGTGCCTTTTGGATTCATATCTGTTCTGATTCAGTTTCTGTTCAATGGTAACCTGCAGATGTTGACAGGTGGTGATTCAATCCTTCAGCCATTGAATGTCATGAAGAACTGGTTAGTTTCTCTCTTGATGGGAAAATAAACTTGGCAAAATATCCTGTAAATGTTGTTCAATAAAAATAATTTTATTCATAACACGTCTCCATAAAAACTAGAGATAACAGAAGATGATGGATATCTGATGCAGAAGGGTATTATTCATAGAATGAAATCTCTGTCATTGCCTGAAGAACAAATATTTTAACCTTGTCTTTTAGCGCTACTTCCTTTGTTTTTTTTGTCTTGTTTTCAGAACCAAGACTATACATGTTTTGTAGCTGCTGTAATGTCAAATTAACTGCTCAGACCTGACAATTATTACATATGTATGAAAGCAGTGAAAGTATAAACAAAACTATCTAGTGAAGGGAAAAGGCATTGCAATTCCTTCCAGACACAGATCAGAATGCAAGGGTAAGCTCAGTCATGCCCTTGATGACAGTCTGTCAGTGCTAAGTCCCATTAAATCTCTGCCTAGTGTGGCCACAGTTTCTGGAAAGTTAGAAAATGACATAAATTGACAAAAAGGAAGCATTTGCTGGGTCCTACCTCTGAGACATTTGAAGAAAAGTACACAAACAACCAGGGATAGTCCCAAAATCAAACACGAAACAAACATCCTCTGGCACAAATTGTGCAAATGTGGTCAATGCACTGTTATAGAAAGGTCACTGCAATCTGAAAGCACTGCCAGCTCATCAACAACAACTTATATATGATGTGAAGGTCCTGGTGTTGGACTGGGATGGACGAAGTTGGATGTCACACGACACCAGGTTTTGGTCCAACAGGTTTATTTAAAATCATGAGCTTCTGGAGTGCTGCTCCTTCATCAGGTGGAGTGGAGAGAAGCGCACAGGCACATTTATAGGTGGAGAAATAATTGCAAGATAATTCCAGGTAACTGAGTGTTGAAAGTACAAATGGTGCGAGTGGAGTGTCGACAGCCTGAATAAAAAGTCTTTGCAGATGATCAAAAGTGTCAAACGCTGAATCAAGTGCCCACAGCTCAATAACAAGTGAAGGGATGACCAATAATCTGATTAATTAAGGCAGAGAGATAGTTACAAAAAAATCAAAAATAAGATGGTGCTAGAGACAAACCAAATGGCTGGTGCTATATGATAGGTACAAGAGTCGCATGACATGGGTCCAACCAAAATAACAAGTAATTCAAATGATACAAACTTTGATTATAAAATGTCTCAGGGTGCTTCACAGAAGCATTATCAAATGACATGAAGCTGTATATGTGATCGGATGATCAAATGACTGGTCAAAGTGATATATTTTATAGTGTTTTAAAGGTGGAAAGAGAGATGGAAAAACAGAATTTGAAGGAGTCTATTTCAAATCTTGGGGCCTGGCCAATATCGGAACATAGTGACTCAGAACAGGAGCAGCTCATTTGGTCCCACAAATCTGATTCATCATTCAATTAAACCCTGGTTGATCTACTGCCTCAGTACCATTTTCCCACACTATCTAACTGTAGGCACAGGCACTGTGGGTCACCCTACAGCAAATGGACTGCAGTGGGTTGAGAATGCAACTCACCACCACCTTCACAACGGCAACTAACGATGGGCAATAAACGCTGGACCAGTCAGTGATGCCCACATCCCATGAATGAATAAAGAAAGAACTAAATGTACATTGAGATACTGACAATGGAGTTCCAAGTGACTTTCATTTTATGTGATATAGCAGTTGGTAATACTGTACAAAGGGCCAATCAAGTCTGGAGATGATGAAGGCTATCAGCCACACTAACACTGAGACAGAGTGTGGTGGTAAGGGCAGCAAACATTAACTGATGTTAACGAGAATGAAATAGGTTACCCTAAAGATAGCAACTATGTCATATGAAAGCAGAAGCTCACTTTGGGATCAAATGTGACTCCAACCCATCCCAGGTGAAAGAAATTTAGTTGATAAATGATTGTCAAATGCCTATCACAAACAAAGGGATGCTGCAAGTATTTTTTATTCCTTGGAATCCTGGGAAACAAAGAGATTAAGCAAATTTCATCTGTGCTGATGGGAGGGGATAGAAATACAAATGAAAAGAAGAGCTTGTCAAACATAAATACGTTCCCAAACTCCACTTCCTTTTGATTCAGGGCTTTGTCTTTCAGTGAACAGCTATGTCAGCCTTTTCAATTAAATGCCTCTCTCTTGCCTAGATTACTTGTGAAAAGAGAGCCAGCAGTCTATTAACCAGTGAAAAATAAAACTTCAGGAAGCCCAAGACCAGTTTGGAGAGCCAAAGGTCAAAGTTTCAGCCATGACTGAGTGAAGAAGACAAAGGTTTACCTTGATGATTAAAGAAGCAATAATTGAGAGGAATGTACAATGTTGGAAAGGGATGTCACAGCTAAAAGCCAAATCCAAAGCAGAGCATTTCTCAGGGGACTGACACTTTGTGGGAACAGTTTGCAGAAGCTACAAAAGTGTACCAGACCAGGAGCCCAGCTTATGCTGGAGTACATTTGAATTGACAATTTTATTCTGAAAACCAGCAAATTTGGTCTTATTAGGTGTGTGTTGCCAAGAATTAACACCGCGCTAATTGGAAAAGAATATTCAGTATAAGTAATGCACGACAACACGACGGTGTATTGTGGTCTAATAGTCCAAAACGATGTCCTGTTAAAATGCCAAAAGAAGCTCAGTGAGCTCTGAACCAAATACAGCTGGACCTGAAGTACCTTCTCAGTGAGTTATCACACCTTCTGGGCATAAATAGGATTCCATAAATCAATTTTAAAATGTAGCAGGAGCAAAAACAAAGTTGCTGGAAAAGCTCAGCAGGTCTGGCAGCATCTGTGAAGGAATAAAGAGAGTTAACGTTTCGGGTCCGGTGAGCCTTCCTCAGAACCACGGACCCGAAACGTTAACTCTATCTTTTTCTTCACAGATGCTGCCAGACCTGCTGAGCTTTTCCGGCAACTTTGTTCTTGCTCCTGATTTACAACATCTGCAGTTCTTTTGGTTCTTTAAATGTAGCAGGATGGCTGGGGGAGAGGAGCTGTGAAATTGATTCAGAATTACGTATTTTCAAGCATAGTTTAAACACAGACTACTTTCAAACATCTTTTGAAAGTCATTTAAACTTATTTTATTATTATTTCACAAAGAAATTATATTCTCTGGAACTTAGTGATTCGTTCCGCAGCTTACAGGCTAGGCTCTAATCGCAAAAGATGCAGGAAAATCAAACCTCAAAGGGAGAAAACAACCATTTTAAAAGTATATGCTGATCTTACAAAAATACTGTCATGTTAGCTCTTCACTTTTATATCAACAGTTACTATATCTCGGACAGGCCTAGTCCAAAAGTGGCAGTCAAGGAGATAAAGTAGCAGAACTTTGTGTTCTCGGTTAAAGATGCTCTTATTTAATCATCAGCTTTCAGGGTTTATCCTCAGAAGTACATTGGAGTTCTGCTGACTTATCCCTAGTTTCAAAGGCTAGCCTTGAAAAGGTGTTGCCTGTTAATCAGGTTGCATCCCTAGGTAGCAATGATGAAGGGGTGCTTTTAGAGATACTTCTATTTATTGATGTGGAGAGCATTCCTAACTCCATCATGGCCAGTAATTGGGCAGAATACAGTTCGGAAAGCTGATTGGAAGTACAGAGAGGATTAAGGGAAGGGTGAGGCAACACGATTGAGCAGCAGCATATTGCACCCTGCTGTGGGGTGGGACAAGGGCCTGTTCTTGTTCTAAACCACAGGACTGAGTGAAGTGTAGACAATTACCTGGAGAATGGGAAGGAAACAGTCAGCAGCAATCATCGCCAAAACTTAACTGAATTAACAAATCGAAAGGAAGTTCATACTCTGACTACAATAAAGAGGATTAAAATTCAAAATAAATATTCCTTACGTCAAACCTACCATACTGAGTTTAATATTGATTGTACAGAGCATCAATTGAAGGTCAGTGTCTCTATTTTAAGGGGCTCATAGCTGTAAATGAGATGGAACCCATCAGTCTCTATGGTACAGTGAAAGGCAGGCAGATATGGCACATGCTGTTACTCAGCTGCCTTCTGTGCTCACCAGCAGCTGTGGAGCCTTACAATTGGTTTCAGCGTCATTTTTCTATGAAAAGGTTTAGTCTGTACCCGATTTCTCCCAAACATCTCCCATTCAAGGCACTAGTGGAGGTATTCATGTTTCTTTGTTGGCTCCTTCTATGATGTCTTAAGAGATTAACACTGAGTATGAATGAGGGCCTGTGGATTAAACAACAAAAGCCAGACTCACTACATTGCAGTTTTGATTTATTTTTCTTTACCACCCCCCCCACCCCACCCCGCTAGTTTGAAGTAAGAGTTAATGCATCCAGAAGCATCAATAGTTTTTAAATATGAATCCTTTGATAAATTATTCTTTCCTTTCTCCCTCCACCATAATCCTGTCAGCCCTGACATCTTCCACACCATTTTCTCCTCAGCCAAGAAAATGAAAAGGTAATTCCATTCTGACCCTTGCTGGATTCCTGAATAACCCAGTCACATGGGAACTGCGGAGGGACAGTGTGAGTTGACTTTGTCTCTTGCTTTTGTGCTGGCAGCAACTTATCTCCCGTCTCCCCTTCACTGACACATGTTGGAAATGAATCCCATGCTATGTGGAAACAACAGGAGCTAATCTATTATTTCACATCATTCTTTGGCACAACACATTGGTAGCACCAATATTCTGGATCAATTAACTGTTTGACACCTAAACTTCCTTGAGCAATTCAAACTGATTAAAGCATTTTCCAACTGAATACAATCAGAAGCTTCCCGTCCACATTTGTTCATCTTGTTGTTGATGTCTGTCAGAAATCGTGTCGGAAATCACACGATGCCAGGTTACAGTCCAACAGATTTATTTGAAAGCACAAGCTTTCTGAGCCTCACTCCTTCTTCTGTTGGTCTATAACCTGGTGTTGTGTGATTTCTGGCCTTGTTCACCCCAGTCCAACACCAGCATCTCTGCGTCATGGGAATCATGTCGAGAGGGCTTCCCAGTGTATGCCCACTGCTTTTTCTGAAAGGAAAAATTGTCTCATCTTCGGAGATCTATTCCAGAGGCTGCCTGTTAGGAGTAGCTGCAGACTGAATTCCCAGCATTATCTGAGATGCAGAATCACTGACCTGTGACCTGCTTTCAGCTGTGTGACTCAACACTGAGTCGGTGAAAAACTGTCGAGCAGTTTTATTGTGTTGTGGGTTACTTGTTGATTTCAAAAGTAAAATCTTTTAGGAAATTAGCCTGTACTGTCCATCTTTCTAACATCTCATAAACTCAAACTGTGTAAGCCGTTCCATCAGTACACAGTGAGGCGATGGATATTGCTAGTTCTATGATCTTATCGTGTGAGGCTTCAATACTGAAACTCAGAAAAGTAGATGATTCTTACAATCATCTTAATAAGTATAGAATGACAAACTTATACTCTGTAAGTAAGAAAGTATATATGAGTGCAGCACATACAATTTATCCATAGCTTATTCTTTCTTGACAGGTTTTCACTGCCATACATGTTCCTTCATTTCTTGATGTTTCGATTCATTACTCCCCTTCAAAGATCAATGCTAGGTGCCTGTGTGTTCTGGTTCCCTCAGTGCTTCCCTTTCCAGCAATGGTTCTCTTCATGCCTGAGCAGAATTCCCTTCCCTTTCCCGTTCTGCCTTTGCTCCCCAGCAATAGTTCTCTCCTCTCCCAAGTTACGTTGCATTCCTAATCATCAGTATTCCTCCTCACTGTCTTGATTTACATAAGAATTGCAGACAAAAACAAGAATCTGAAACAAGCATGCATGGAAGTCAAGTACCAGAGTGTTGCCACTGTTGGAGACATTACCAAGATGCTTCATATATATCAGCTGCTGCATTATGTCAGAACAAACTAAGACATTAAAATTTGGTATTAATGCTCAAACACTTCATTGTAGCTGATTTTTCTCCTCGTCTCACTCACCTACCTCAGTTTGAGTCTGAAGCATCTTTTTATTTCATACTGTTCCCTGGCATCCTACCAACTTCAGCCCAGTAACTCCAATGCCCTGGCCAAAACATTTCCCATCCCTGGGCGCAAGCAGGCTTGAAGGCAGGGCTGGGAAAAAAAAGTGAGGATTCATGTCAGGTAGGGTCCCCAATGTATTCCCACCACAGTCAAGGATTTTCTGAGCTGGACTGAGATTTGAATCAGTTCTGTATTGAAGAGAGGGAAGCCATAGATTGAAATCAATAGGGGATGCGAAGTCCTAGTGGAGTTATTGCTGGACTGTTAACCCAGAGGCCCAGATTATGTTCTGGGGACCTAGGTTGAATCACGCCACAGCAGATGGTGAAAGTTAAATTCAATAAATATCTGGAATTAAGAATCTAATGATGACCGTGAATCCATTGTTGATTGTCAGGAAAGATCCATCTGGTTCACTAATGTCCCTTACGGAAGAAAACTGCCATTCTTACCTGGTCTGACCTACAAGTGACTCCAGACCCACAACAATGTGAACATCGAACAGTACAGCACAGTACAGGCCCTTCGGCCCACGATGTTGTGCCAACCTATTATCCTATTAAGATCAATCTACCCTGCATACCCTACATTTTACTATCCTCCATGTGCCTATCCAAGAGTCACTTAAAAGCCTCTAAAGTATCTGACTCCACTACCACTTCCGGCAGCGCATTCCACACGCCCACCACTCCCTGTGTGAAGAACCTACATCTGACATCTCCCCTATACCTTCCTCCAACCACCTTAAAATCATGCCCCCTCGTAATAGTCATTTCCACTCTGGGAGAAAGTCTCTGACTATCCACTCTAGCTATGTGGTTGAGTCTTAACTGCCCTCTAGGCAATTAGGGATGGGCAATAAATGCAGCCTGGCTAGCGACACTCTCATCCCATGAATGAATAAAGAAGAAGGAAAAAAGATCCAGTTCGGGGCAACTTAGATAGCCTGCTTTGTGACCTCACTGCAGTACCCGAGGAAGCTGTTGAAATTGAAGCCTCAATCCCTCACAAAGGAATGAGGTAGCAGTGGGACATGCCACTGAAAGCTATTCGTCTCTGCTCTGTGGTGAGGTAGAGTACTAAAAATCCAGTTGGTATTTTGTGGCATTGAGGTTAAATGGCCAGCCCATCTCAAAGTCAAGCTGATTGAAGGTGTGACTTCTGGGGAAGAGGCCAGGAGGGTCTGAGCCAGAGACAGAGGGTTTATTCTCTTGGTGCAGTAGTGGATGGGGAATCAGCAGGTATATGGTCCAACACTTTTTTTCTGGAATTAAGAAAACTCAGAGGTGTGGGAGGTGTGTGGTGCTCAGTCCTGGGGGAAGACCTGATTGTAGGGATGATTGTGGGGTACAAACTTTACCTGTTCTGTGACCTGAGCCACAAGCAAACCTGGTCAAATCCAAGGTTCCTGGCCATATTAGCCTATTTAAAATACTGACCCACATCCTGGGATCAATTGGCAGCCCACATCCATCCACCTTAATAAAAACTGGAATCTGACAGTTTGGAGCTATTTTCTGAGCATATTTGAATCAAGAATCCTAGTTCAGGATTTTCTTCCGGTTAACATATAGGTTTAGTTGGCAGTTAGGAAGGTAAATGCAATGTCAGCGTTCATTTCAATAGGGCTAAAATACAATATTGCTGAGGCCGTATAAGGCTCTGTTCAGACTGTATTTGGAATGTTGTGAGCGGTTTTCGGTCCCATCAAAGGAAGGATGTGTTGGTATTGGAGAGGGTCCAGTGGAGGTTTACAAGAATGATCATAGGAATGACGGTCTTGTCATATGAGGAGCGGTTGAGGACTCTGGGTCTGTACCTGATGGAGTTTAGAAGGATGAGGGGGGATCTGATTGAAACTTACAGAATATTGAGAGGCATTCCACTAGCAGCAGAGACTAGGACATGAGGGCACAGCCTCAAGTGTGAAGGGATGACCCTTTAGATCTGAGGTGAGGAGGAATTTCTTCAGCCAGAGGGTGGTGAATCTGTGGAAGTCATTGCTGCAGAAGGCTGTTCAGGCCAAGTCATTGTGTGAATTTAAGACAGAGATAGAGAGGTTCTTGATTGGTAAAGGGATAAAAGGTTACAGGGAGAAGGCAGGAAAATGAGGTAGAGAAACATAGCAGCCATGACCGAATGGCAGAGCAGACTTAATGGGCTGAATGGCCTAATTCTGCTCCTGTGTTTAATGTTCTTAAGGCTTTGGATCAATGATACTTAGAAACATGTATCCAAATGCAATCCGTGTCACACATCTGTTCCTGATCTCTGAGTAGCCAGGTGGATGAGCATTGGAGTGTCCCATGGGTCGTGTTACACTGAACATCCATTTCCTTGCGTTAATGCTTATCAGCTTTTGTTGTTTGCTGTCTATTATTATGTCTACAATCCATCATTGTTTAGTTAAAGCTTAATAAAACAAAGTTGTGAAATATTTAATTATGACATTATATAACCCTGTTCATTCCAAGTAATTGATTAAATTTAAACAACTCCATATAATCCTAAATTCTATTTTGTCTCAAAATCTGAATGTGCAAATTGAATTGACTTAATTAAGCACTTGCTTATTAAATAGCCTGGAGTTAGAGGAAAGTATTTCCATGAAAAAAAGGAAACTGAAATTAAGAACAAGTCACCATGTAAAATTTCAGTGAAAACCAAAGCCAATAGAATGATGTTTGCTGATGTTGCAAACTTCCTCTGTATGCTGTATTTTGTTCAGTGTGTAGATGACATTGTTAAAACGATTAATTCAGACAAAGGCAGACAGAACTGCAGTATATTGGAATACATTGCCTACACTTAAATGGGTTGTTCATTTACAGCCCAGTTTTTTACTTCATGGTCTTAGTTACAGTTGGAAAATAAGAAGCCGTTGCATGGACCATCTGTGCTCTGTACACGACAAATGACAACACCTTCTGGTTGCCAACCAGTTTAACTACCCCTCCCACTCCCTGGGTGAAATGTCCATCCTGGACCTCCTCCAGTGTCACAACGACATCACCCACAAACTGGTGGAACAACACCTCATATTCCGCCCAGAGATCCTGCAGCCCAATGGCCTAAACATGGAATTCACCGGTTTTAAAATCTCCCCGCCCCTGGCCTCATTCCATGTCCAATCCTCCCTCTCATTCCTGCCTCCTTGACCTGACACAACCTGTCCATCTTCTCTCCCACCTATCTGGCCCATCCATCCTATTGACCAATCCCCACTACCTCCTACCTATCACCATCCTACCTACCTTCCCCAGCCCCATCCCTCCTCTCTCTTTTTCCCAGTTCCCTTCCCCCTCCCCATTTCTGAAGAAGGGCCCTGACCTGAAATGTCAACTTTCCTGTTCTTCCTCTGCTGCATGGCCTGCTGTGTTCCTCCAGCTCCACACTGTTTTGTCTCTGACTCCAGCATCTTCAGGTCTTGCTATCTCCTTGAAATTTGGTAATGTCCATTATGCATGGAGGGATGTTTTTCTTTGCCTTGACATGGAAAAATGTGAACTGTGTGGTTGAAATGAGTCCTGTGGTATTATCACCGGTTTTTAGTCCCTAGTCCTGGGTTCGAATCCCACCACAGCAGACGGCAGAATTTGAATTCAGTAAAAATCTGGATATAGCAGTTTAATAATGACCATGAGACCATTAACAATCATTGGGGGAAAATACCACCTTGTTCACTGATGTCCTTTAGGGAAGAAAATGACCAGACCTTACCTGGTCTAACCCATATGTGAACCCTGACCCACAGCAAAGTTGTTGACTCTTAGCTGCCTCCTGGGCAATCAGGCATGGAGCAACAAATGCTGGTCGAGCCAGAGGTACCCATTTCCTGTGAATGACTAAAAGAAAGGGTGGTTCACATCAGTCAATGTCATTGTTTGTAAACTGTAACATTTGTCTGACCAAAAACCTCACTGAGGCTAGAGAGAAGAAGCTCCAAACAAATTCCATTCCATCTACTTCTGATTTTGGTGGACATGAGATGGTGGTAAGTAGCCAATGCGAATCAAGAGTAGTAATTTTAACACCATAATGAGGTTGTGTTCATCCCTGTTCTGATCCCAATTGACAGTATTACTGGGCAAGTCAGATCTCAAAGGAAAACTTGGCTCGGTAGAAGATAAGTCTTAGCTTTGCTATTTGTTCATCATGGTGGTCAGTCAGAAAACATTTGCAAGAGGCTGCCAATGTAATTTTAACAAGAGAACAAAATTTATTCCACACCAGGCAAAGACACAGGCTATGTTACACTATCCAAGAACTATTTGAAGCTGTCTGATTACAACAATCAGCAAAAAGGATCCAACCTTTCACCCTCAACAAAAAACTTCATTCATATTCAAACTCATGTGAAGGCCATCTTTTTCAACTTTAAAGTTCCATGTTTGCAAGGCCCAGCTCGAATCAGTTTATTTTCAGAGAACATCTGTATTCACTTGATGCTGCTTCCTTAGTTAATGTCTGTTCCTGAGATTGTTTAACAAATAGTTAACACAGTTCTCTTATTTCTTAACATAAGTTCCTTAAATTCCTCTTTCAGAGCTTGTTCTTCTTAGAGCTTTTCTCTGACTCATGTTAACCTGCTCAGGACTTTGTTTCTTCTACCTTAACACTTTGGAGACTGCTAAACTGTGTGGCTGATGTTAGATGCCTTTTCTCTCTGATTGACCTGCTTCTCTTTCGGAAACCTATGCACTCCTTGCCCGTCTAGATAGTTCTGTCTTTCTAAGAGAACTTGTTTTTGTTTCTGTCTCCCTGTGTCATAGGATACGTTGTTGTGAGGCAACAGTTCAATCCTTTCCTGTCTTCGAGCCTTCTTTCTAAGACATTAAACTATTCACCTCAAAGGTATTAAAAACTTCACTTAAATGCATGTAAAAAAATTTCTAGACAATCCAGGATTACTCTCATGACTCAGAAATGAAACTGAAACTACCTTTTCCCTCTTAAGATACACATAAGATGAAAATATGAATCAAGCCTGAAGCTGTAGATGGTCTGTTTACTTTTGGACCCAAGTTTCCAACCAATAATAATGAGATATTATAACCTTTCCCTACATTCCTATTTAAAATAATTTCTTGTATATGAGGAAACCTGGTAGGATAAACAAAGGTGAGGTCTTCTGGATCAAGAGAAAAGCATCTTTCCAAGCAGGACTGATGTTCCACCTCAGCCCCGAGGTATCTGCCCACCCCACCCCTTACCACAGCACTAGCTTTTAGAACATAGAACATAGAACATTACAGCGCAGTACAAGCCCTTCGGCCCTCCATGTTGTGCCGACCTGTGAAACCAATCTGAAGCACATCTAACCTACACTGTTCCATTATCGTCCATATGTTTATCCAACGACCATTTAAATGCCCTTAAAGTTGGCGAGTCTACAACTGCTGCAGGCAAGGCATTCCATGCCCTTACTACTCTCTGAGTAAAGAATCTACCTCTGACATCTGTCCTATATCTATCACCCCTCAATTTAAAGCTATGTCCCCTTGTGCTAGCCGTCACCATCCAAGTAAAAAGGCTCTCACAGTCCACCCTATCCAATCCTCTGATCATCTTGTAGGTCTCTATTAAGTCACCTCTTAACCTTCTTCTCTCGAATGAAAACAGCCTCAAGTCCCTCAGCCTTTCCTCATAAGACCTTCCCTCCATAGCGGCAACATGACCTCACGGCTCCGAAACTCAATCCCTCTACCAATAAAACCTAACACACCGTACACCTTCTTAATAACCCTATCAACCTTGGTGGCAACTTTCAGGGATCTATGCACGTGGACACCGAGATCTCTCTGCTTGTCCACGCTACCAGGAATCTTACCAGTAGCCCTGTACTCTATATTCCTGTTACTCCTTCCAAAGTGAACCACCTCACACTTTTCCGCATTAAACTCCATTTGCCACCTCTCAGCCCAGCTCTGCAGCTTATCTATGTCCCTCTGTAAACTGCAACATCCTTCCACACTATCCACAACTCCACCGACTTTAGTGTCATCCGCAAATTTACTAACCCATCCTTCTATGCCCTCATCCAGGTCATTTATAAAAATGACAAACAGCAGTGGCCCCAAAACAGAGCCTTGCGGTACACCACTAGTAGCTGAACTCCAGGATGAACACCCTCTGTCTTCTTCCAGCTAGCCAATTTCTGATCCAAACCACTAAATCACCCTCAATCCCATGCCTCCGAATTTTCTGCAATAGCCTACAATGGGGAACCTTATCAAATGCTTTACTGAAATCCATATACACCACATCAACCGCTTTACCCTCATCCACCTGTTTAGTCACCTTCTCAAAGAACTCAATAAGGTCTGTGAGGCATAACCTACCCTTCACAAAACCAGGCTACCAATCTTCTGAGATAACAAGGTGTGGAGCTGGATGAACACAGCAGGCCAAGCAGCATCAGAGGAACAGGAAGGCTGACGTTTCGGGCCTAGACCCTTCTTCAGAAATCTCCAAGCTGGCCTAGCCCACAGCCCCCTCTAACCACCATCCCCACTCTCATCCTCATCCTAACCCAACTATGCACCCTATTACCTCTCCCAATTCGGATAATAATGTCAGGATTGCACACTGGCTCAACCCCAGATTTAAGCACACATCCCCCTTACACCTTCAAAGAACATGACCAGGGTTCCTTTGGACTGTTCATTGCCCATCAGTCAGGTTAGCCAACAGGCAAGGAACCTGTTAGCTGTGCTGCATGCACACTGTAGAAATGCTCTGTGATCAAATACCAACCCCTGTCAACTCTACTCTGTGTTATTCAAGGAACATGGTGACACAATGGGAATGTCACTGGATTAATAATCCAGGATTCTGGAATGCCTCATTCAAACCTGACCATGGCAGTTGGTGGGATTTGCATGCAATTAATTTTTAGAAACCTGGAACCCTCAGTAATGGTGACCATGAAGCCATTATTAATCATCACAAAGACTCATGAGGTTCATTAATACCCTTCAGGGAAGGAAATCTACTGTCCTTACCTGGTCTGACCTACATATGACTCAAGCCCTTCAGCAATGTGGTTGACTCTTAAATGCCATTTGAAATGGCTTACTAAATTACTCAGTTTAAGGACATCTAAGGATTGGCAATAAATGCTGGCCTTGCCAGTGATGCTCACATCCCATGGGAGAAGATATATTTAGACAAACAGAATTTGTGCAATATAATCATAAAGTAAAAAATGAGACCATTAGACCTGCTGTGACTTCTGTTTCTTTCAAAGAGCTGACCAATTACTGTACTCCCACCTTCCTGCTCAAATTTTCCTGGACTGGATATTTTTCTGTTTTAAGTGTTCATTCAATTCCCTTCTGAAAGTTACAATTTAATCTGCTTCCACCACTTTTTGTGTATTACAGATCATTGCTCCTTTGTCAAACAATTTCCTCTCACCCCATCATCACTCCTTTGGCCGATTAGCTAAATGCTGTGCTTCTGGCCCTCCTGTAGTAGAAACACTTCTCCTTACATTTTCCAGAAAGACCCCTTGGCACTTTGAGCACCTTTCTTAAATTTGCCCTTAGCCTTCTTTAAATCACCTTTAACCTTAAATCAGTTTAAACAATTCTGAAAATGGACACTGAGATTCTAATGACCTTATTATCTCACAAGAAAAGAAATAAATTCTGTATGAGAAAGAAATAAAGTCACTCATTTGATTAAATGTAGTGCTCAAACATCTGCACATCTGAAGGAAGCTGTCCAGGATGTTGCCACAGTTAGTATGGCTCAATGCAGAAGAAAGGTCATTGGACCCCTACCTTAAAAAAACAGCCTGCTACTGCACCAGTGTGGCAATTTTCCATCTCTCCCATCAAACATCCTTAGCCCTATCTGAGTGCCAATTAGTGCTGAATTAGAGACAGTTTTATGTTGGAAGCCAGTACATACTAGGAGCTGGACTGTAACTGTCATAACTCATTTAGTGTAGGAGCCTTACAGCTAGCAGACAGAAAAGATTTCCATCCCATCAATCTCAGACTGGATTTGAGCCAGATCTCTGAGGTGAAAGGCCAGTGACTAACCCACCACATTCTGTGACCTTGTAGTTATGTAATGCCTTGCAGAAACATCCAAAAGTGCTTCAGCTCCAATAAATTAGACAGTTAGGCAGGAAAATGGAGCAGATGTTTTGCATGCAGCGTAGCTCTATTAACTGCAATCAGATAATAACCAGTTATTTTCTACATTATTTTTGTGTATATTTGAGGGAAGAGGGCATTGGATGAGCTCTGAAAAAACAACATAGTTTGAATCAAAATGTTATCCTTCACACCCTCAGCATATCACATTGTCCTTCAAAACTAGTAAAGCCAAGATCTCTACTCAAGACCCAGACTAAGGCTTGACCTTCAACTTTATGACAAAAAAGGTGAGCATGCTATCAACTAAGCCAAGCTGACGCAAGAAAGTGCAACCTATTCCATTTTTACATACTTGTGAATTTCCTTACTTTAATAAATCCCACTGTTAGACCAGCTGGAACGATATCATATGTCAGTTTGTAGTTTTTTTTGTCAATTAAAGAGACCATGTCTGTTTGGCAAAAGAACTCATGAGGAATTCCAATGCAAAATAACTTGGAATTGTTAATCTGTGGCACACTAACACTTTTATCTTTATGCATAAATTCATAAATGTTGGCTTCGAGGAGATCTAAATCTGGAAAAGGAAAGTGTCCTGTTGCATTGCACATGGGTAAAGAATGTTGTGAGAAAGCTTGAATTATGTCATTCTTCACTGAAACAGTAACAAATAGTCTTCCTGTAACTTGAGAGCTCGAACTTGAGTGACAAAAAAAAAGTGAGAGGCAGAAAGAGAGAAAGCAGCTTAAATTGAATCAAGAATTGTCACAATGCATCGAAGGCTATTCATGCCATTTTGCCTGTACTGGCTCTGCAAACAAGCATCTCACTTCATGTCATGCTCCTGGATTTTCCCCCTAACCTGGCACAGTTTTGCTTCTCGAAGGACCACCTGCTTCCCCCAAGAATGCAATGCTTGAATCTGCCTCTACCACACTTTCAGGCAGTGCATTCTGACATCCCATAGTCCATACCAGGATATACTCCAAACACTACAAAGCGACAACAGCTGCATCTTCCAACAGTGTATCTCCTATGTGACTGAAAACATCACCATACACAAATTGGTAACTGATGCGAGTGGTGAAGTCCTAGCTTAACCTTCCACCAGAAACCCTCAACCACCTGTGGAGCATGAGGAACAGCTCACATGCTGGCTGTGCCTCCCTGAGTCAGACCATTGTCTGTAAACTGAACTGACAGATCCACTCTTGGTTTCATCGCAGCCATTCACACTGTGATAGCTGAGGTCGTTGCATTGGTTGTTAACTTTGACATTGAACTATAACTGCTTCCCAGTCACACAAGTATTACAAAATGAAGTTATTTAGAAACAAACTTTGTACAACAAAGTAATGTTGTTGTGACAGTGTGTGGCTTTAAGATTTAATTAAAATATTCCCAACTAAACATTGTAAGAATAATAAGAAATATATAAAATAAAACAAAGAACTGCACACTGGATAACAAGGTGTGGGGCTGGATGAACACAACAGGCCAAGAAACATCATAGGAGCAAGAGAGCTTGACGTTTCGGCCCTAGATCCTTCATCTAGGCCCGAAACGTCAAGCTTTCCTGCTCCTATGATGCTGCTTGGCCTGCTGTGTTCATCCAGCCCCACATCTTGTTATCCCGGATTCTCCAGCATCTGCAGTACCTTTTATCTCAACTGCACACTGGAAATCTGAAACAAAAACGGAAATTGCTAGCGAAACTCAGCAGATCTGTCAACTCTGCTTTCTCTCCACAGACATGAATATTTCAGGTCCAGTGACAGGTTGTGCCCAGTCTCTGACATCAGGAGAAAAGTCTCTCACATCATAAATATTATGCCCTCATTTAAGAATGAGAGACAGCTGTACATCAAACATTTTAGATAGATTAACGCAAGACATATTTAAGATGCATCTTGGTGTCTCTTAGAACCGTTTAACATTTTTACAACTTTTTTCTTTCTAACTCTTGTAACTGCCAGTTTTTTACCTGCCCAAACAGAGTTTATTTTAGTTCATGTTAGAGGCTAGCAAGAACTGTCCCCTCCCACCCACATCAATGTTGTCATCCCTAGGTGTGGAACTAAAAGATTATCAGGCAAGTTCTAGAATAGGTCAGAAAGCTGGAAATGATCCCGATAAAGAAGATTTGTATGGCTGACTGTATTGGTGCTCAGTATTCACTTGCAATCAGTTATAGTTTTATTTAAGAGCCTGCACAACAAAGAGAGCTAAAAGGCTGAACAGAAAGAACTGATATCATACTAAATAATAAAAATAATAAAAAAGAAACAACTTAAACCTCTCTTTAGCTTTAACAAACAGTAACGTGAGATAAGAGCTGCAATAATGAAATATTCTATTTTCTGTTGATAATTAGCTTACCAAAATAATTTGCGCTTGGATCAGGAATTTGATAAACTTAGATAAAAAGTAGCCTATTTGCAAATCTCTGTCTGACAGCCCGTTTAATGAGTCATTTGAAGATTTAATCTGAACTAAAACATTTCTGTTGAAACAAGGCAAATCGAGAAGTAGTTGTTGAAAAGCCTGACCATGCCGGCCTCCTTTTATCTCCCTATCTCTTTGCAATGTCAGCGGTTATATGAGGGAAAATAAAACAAATGGAGATTGGCAGTTTTTATCAATCCAGAAGGGCAGGGACTGGAGGACAGTCAGCTACATTGAGTTTCATGGCTTCAGCACTCCTCTGGTAACTTAGAAAATAGAAACATAGAAAATAAGAGTATGAATAGAATAGAATATCCTTTATTATCACTTGTACCACAATACAGGAATATAGGAGTACAGTGGAAAGTTTTTACAATGGCTACCTTTGATTGGCGCCATCTTTGGTACAGATCTTACAGAGTAAAAAATATATAGTGGTCTTTCACAAAGAGGATTAGAGGAAAGCATAAGGATTACTTACAAAGGTAGTTACCACATTGTGAAAGGTTTTAAATTACAGTCCGATAATAGCAGCTCAACATGTGGCACCAGGCCCAAGTCCAGCAATTGTCCCACATCACTTCAGCCTCCAGTCTGCTCCACACTGGCACTAAGGTAAGTTGCGCTGTACCAGGATTCATACCTCAGCCCCCTCCTTCGTTCTGGGGACATAGCCTCTCCAATGCTCTGGGACCCGGCTCCCCCATTGCTCTGGGGACGTAGCCTCTCCATCGCTCTGGCGAAGCAGCTCCTCTGTCACTCCAGGCATTCAGCCTCCCCATGACTACCTCGGGCTGCCTGCTCCTGGTCGCTCTACCGGCTCACGCTCACTGCCTGTGCAATGCTGCAGGGCCCCGTCCCCATGCGCTGCTGTGGGGCTCACAGCCCATGTGTTGCTGCAGGCCTCGCTGCTCACGGTGTTATGGGACTCCAAGGCTCGCTGCTCTGGACTTCATAGAATCATCCTAGAATTCCTACAGTGTGGAAACAGGGCCTTCAGCCCAACAAGTCCACACCGACCCTCAGATTATCCCACCCAGACCCATCCCCCTATAATCCACCTAATCTACACATCCCTGAACACTACGGGCAATGTAGTGTGGCCAATTCACCCAGCCCGCACATCTTTGGACTGTGGGAGGAAACCGGAGCACCCGGAGGAAACCCACACAGACTCGAGGAGAATGTGCAAACTCCACACAGACAGTTGCCAGAGGGTGGAATGGAACCCAGGTCCCTGGTGTTGTGAGGCAGCAGTGCGAACCACTGAGCCACAGTCTCGCCCCAATATAGAATCCCTATAGTATGGAAGCAGGCCATTCAGCATACACTGGTCCTCCAAAGAGCATCGCACCCAGATCCACTTCCCCTGCCCTATCCCTGCATTTCCCATGACTAATCCAACTAGCCTGCACATTATAGCATGGTCAATCAATCTAACCTGTACATCTTCAGACTATGAGAGAAAACCCACACAGACAATTATTGGAGGTTGGAGTCGAATGTAGGTCCCTGGTGCGGTGAGGCAGTAATGCTAACCACTCAGCCAACATGACTTGCTGCTGGCTCTGGCACTGAGGGGAGAGAAGGAGAAAATGGGAAAAGGAGTATGGTAAGGCCATTCAGTCTATTGAGTCCCCCATTCTACCTTCAACATGATGTTGGCTGATCCTCTACCTCAATGCCATGCTTCCACTCTGTTTCCCCAAAGTCTTTGACATTTTTAGCTTCCAGAAATCTATTTCTTTCTTAATTGAAATCAATGAATTGACCTCCACAACTTTTGATGGTAGAAATTCCACAAGTTCACCACCTCCTGAGTGAAGAACTTCCTCCTCATCTCAGTTGTAATTGGCTGAGCATGTATCCTGAGACTGTGACCTCTTGTTCTACTCTCCCTGCCTGCATCCAATCAGTCTAGCCGTGGCAGGATTTTACACATTTTAATGAGCTCCCATCTCATTCTTCCAGACCATGATTCTTGCTGAAGTGGTAGATGTTGATGTGTGAACACCAAGGTAGCAGCTCAGCAGGACAGTTGAAGGCCAATATGGATGAGCTCAATTCCATCCTCAGCAAGCAACAGCAGCAGATCCGATCCCCATCTGAGGGTAATGCAACAACATGTAGAAGAAAGAAAGACATAGCTTTATTCAACAGACTATCAAATCTTAACTTATTCCAAAGATCATTAGTTTTTTCTCATTAGTAGTCACTATTGTCATCTAAGTAATTTTAAATGTGAATTTGTACTCAACAAAGTTCTACAAACCAGTCAGGTAATACTCAGATGGTTGAGATGCTTTGATGCTATTGTTTTGGGAAACATGTGGGGCAAGAAAATCGTGAATTCACTGCCATAATGGTGTCTTTTCCTGTTTCATTGCATCCTTGTCCCGAAAATGCCTTTCAACTATCTCTATCGGCCATGTCCTATCTTTACTCATGGTCAGATTTCCCAGCCTCTTGACTGCACTGTAATGTAGTTCTTGAGTGTCTCCTCTATGGTCTATGGAACCACCTGTCGCTATATCCTTTATCTTTCCTTGGTGCTTGCTGCTTGACCTTCCCTCCCAGTGCAATGGAATATGTTTCTTTCAAGTCAATGTTATCTTTTGAATGATAATTCCACAAACACCTGTCGCCCACCAGCTCAAGTGACCATTCTTCACCTGTGGAGCCGGACTGTGAGTCTTATCAGCCTATTCCAATAAGAATGTGTCAGAGTTATTCTAAAGCTTTCCTGCCTTCCATTTCCTGTCCATTTCCAGCTGGTGTCATACGGTAACAATCACAGGACCACTATGATCCAGAAGTAGGCCATTTGGCCCATCATGCCTGCACCAGCTCTATAGACAAGTGACAATCTCTGCTTGGGGAATTTATCAATGAATTTATTTTCTTTGCTTGATAATCACTGCTAAAGCTGATGATGAGGGAATGGCCTGTTGCTGGTTTTGGAGTAATTCACAACCAAGGCCTTGCTATGTTGCCTTTTGTCTGAAAGATGTTTGCAACCAACAAATAGATACTGCAGAAAAATCAAGCAAGATTGAGATTAAAATAAAACTATTGCAAAAAAAATTCTTCAAATTTATGCATTAGAGAAGTAATCATTTTTACAGCAAATATTTTTTAATGTTGAGTGACTTCTAGCTCACTCACAGAGATAGCTGCAAGACACAACGGACTCTCAGTCCTCAAGTTTAACAAGGCTGTCAACACACAATCAATCTATACTGGGAGGGAGATGAAAGCAAGTCTGGTTACAATGCAATGAACAAAACAAACGGAAATTAGATTCCTAATGGAACATCCTCAAATTGAACTGAGAAACAAAATAACTGCAGCAGTAAAATATGTGATGACTACCATGTCACAAAAGGAAATACCGATTAAGAGGAAGCTGATGCATCAGTAACATAGGAATTTTTTGCGAAATGCAAAATAGATTAAGGTTCATCCAGTTTATATTCTCCCATTTTGCGAGTTATATGATACAATGAAACGGAGTTGTTGACCAATGACAGCAGTAAAACTCTATAACTTAGTCAACAATAGACATAGGCTTTACAATTTTGCTTAACAGAACTTATTCCTGTGCTGAGAAAGACAACACCAGAGGTATTCTGTCCAAATGCCTTTGGATATCGAAACAGGAGGTAGTCAATTTGGCTCTTGTGCTCTGCTTCTTAGCTACCAACTCCATCCTTCTCCTCAGCCATTTTCTGAGATTCAGTCAGTCTCTTCACCACCTTGTTGTCATATTCAACCCTAAAAAGAGTTTCTGATCCCATATTATGCCATCATTAAGACCATCTAATTCTACCTCTTGTCTGACTCTGTGCTCCCAAATCTCCCTTGCTGCAGAAACCCTCATCTTTATTTTCATTTCCTGAAGACTTGCCTTTGTCAACACACTCCTGAAGAGCCTCCCACATCGTAAGCTTGAGGCCAGCCAAAATGATGTCCATGTTCACAACAAGTTACATGGACTTCCAGGCTCACTGACTCCATAGCTCCCTGCTTTGATTTTAAAATTCTTATTCTTGTTTTCAAGTCCTATCCCTATGATCTCTACAGTATCACAAACCTCTGAAACATTCATGTTCACCTAGGTCAGGAATCCTGAGCATCCCCAACTCTAACTCCAATTAATTCATGTCTATGGACGGAATCTTCCTAGACCCTGAACAATTTGGCAGTGGTGAGAAATTTGAGAGTAACATGTGAGACGTTGAGAGAGACCTTTCTCGAAGTTGGAATTCGCTTCCTCAAAAGGCAGTGGATGCAGAACCTTCAAGTATTTCCCAGGCTGAGTTCAATAGATTCTTGTTGATTAAGGGGATGGAAGACTATCAGGATAGGTAGGAATGTTGAATTTAGGTTAAAATCAAATCAGCCATGATTTTAATGAATGGTGGAGCAGGCTTGAAGGTCTGAGCGGCCGACTCCTCCTCCTCGTTTGAATGTTGTTATATTTTCCAATTAAATTTGGATGTTATGATGAGATTCTGACCAGTGAGCAGCAATAGGTTTATGAACAGGTATTATCACTTATTATCACCCTCATTAATACTTAATCTAGCCTTATTAATATGCATTCTCCTATTCTACTCCTCACCCAATAGAAACTAGCATTCTAAATATGGAAGTTGGAATGGGTTCCTGGTGACTCCAGCTCTACCCTTGATCCTCCAGGCTGCCACCTTGGACACCTGGCACCAACATCTCTGGCCACACTCCAATGGGTGGTGGCTGCCAACACATCCGGTTCGTAGATACTGGCATCCAACTGACACCAACCACCCTTCACCATTATGGAAAATCCACTTTGATCTGCTTCTGCCTTTTAATGCTGCACTTTGGAACACACCAGAAACTAGCATGGAAAGGGTGCTGGAAGGACACTTTGTGCACTGTCACAGATGAGCTCATAGATTAGACTGGGCTTTAGGGCTGCTGACTTGCTTGCTCACTCAACACCTACCTGGACACTTGCAGCTTGCCTACCTTGCCATACATTGCTTTTTAAAGATTTACGCCCTCAGTCAGGCTCACTGTACGATTAGCACAGACACAAAGCCAGGACATCTATCATGGTTATTAGCAGTCACCAGTCAAGAGGGTGGAAATGTTACTGTGCAGCACTGTCTTCCATTAACCTCACTCCTGCACCATGTGCCAGTAGCATACCATGGCAACCATTGAGTCACTTGGCAGAACTTTCAATCATGGGACATGGGTGTAGCTAGCTGGGTCACCTCCTGGAGGACAACTAAGGGATGGGAAACAGTCACCAATGCCCTCAACTTGTGGGTGAATTAGAAGCAAAACATACTGTGTGCATTTCAAGCAAATGGCCATATCTTCCAGTCTAAAGGGAGTCAGCTCGGTCACGTCAAGAGAGATAGCCGTCAGTTAGGGGGTTCCAGCACAGTACGTCTAGTGGCTTCTTGGAGCAGTCCAGGTGCAGATGCTCTCCAGGTGCAGAGAGGGATGACCCTGAATGTCGGCCACCACACCACCT
Organism: Ginglymostoma cirratum; assembly: GCA_024137785.1. Lineage (NCBI taxonomy): Eukaryota > Metazoa > Chordata > Chondrichthyes > Orectolobiformes > Ginglymostomatidae > Ginglymostoma > Ginglymostoma cirratum. Next base: position 53,486,674 of record JAHRHZ010000017.1, read on the forward strand.
ATCTTGGCTCTTTCTGCCCAACTGCTGCTGTTTTCCCCTGGAAAGAGAGAAAGGGAGGACTGAAGTGTTTGAAGTTAGTACGGGTGCAGGTGAGGGGGAAGGTGATGAGGTGTCCCATCTGAGTGAGTTGACAGCACAGAGGCCATGGAAAGGTTGTGGTGGTGGAGGTTTGGTTGAATAAGAGCAAGTGACAGAAGATGCTGCAGGTGAGAGGGAGAATAGCGAGCATGGTGAGGCATGAGCCTTGGTAGCAGGTGGGTCAAGTAGCAGGAAAGTGAGGGTGAGATATCAGGGAGAAGATGGTGGCACTTCCCCTGGCAGGGCAGAGAATGTCACTGAACTTCCTACACGATTGGACATTCCTCCAGACGAGATCTTACTGACCGTGGCAACTTTGGAGGAGACTAGCAGGTCTGTAGTCACACCCTCTTCTGCCAGTCCTGGGGGAAGATGGCATCTGTTCTCTACACCACCCTATCCACCAGAACATCCAAGGCCCTTCCTGCAAAGCAGACTCCCAGGTCCCCTTATGAAGGGGTACATGTCATTGACTAACACAGCTCCAGGCTGACAATGTTTTACTAGGTGCACAATGGCCTTTTAAGGATGGATTCTGGGATAACTCAAAAGTGGCAAGTGGGGAAATTGGGCTAACTTCAGACAAAATGCCTTCTTTTAAATTGTATAATTGGTCTCAGATTTTAAAAGAACCTCAAACTGGAATGTGTTCTGGATAGCCCAACATAGATTCTGAAGAAGATTGCTGGATGTTAATGTACCAGATTCAGTTGAATGATAGAAAATAATTTCTTAATATCTCAACTGATGAGGTTTATTATCTAGTCACTGGTATCAGTGATATTTGGAACCTGGACTCAACACATCATTGCTTTGCATTGATCATTTCATTCGAAGCCTTTAAACAATTTCTCTAACTTTGTTTCTAATCCCTCTTCTTCAACTCTTTATGCTCCTTAGAATCCTCCAAACTTTCCAAATTATGGTAAGACATTTTTCAACGGGTGCAGCACCCATTTAAATATAAGTTTCAAGAATCAGGATCTAGAGAGAGCCTTTCACAACCCCAGAACTCTCCAAAGCGCTTCACACTTAAAATATGAGTTTTTAGTGCTGCTTTTGTCAACAATGAACTGCGCGCTATCCCTGAAAAATTAGTAGTGAGAAACCAGGCATATATTAGAGTAAAGGGATTTAAGGGCATCTGTGTACACAAATCACTGAAAGTTGGTGCACAGGTGCAGAAAGTAATCAAACAAGTTAATGAAACGTTCACTTATTTCTCAAGGAAACTAGAATTCCAAAGTGAGCGAGCATTGCATCAATACAAAATGCAGTCAATGCAATCGACACAGAATCTTGATCAGACCTCATCTGGAATTTGAGGCAAAAATACCTCAGGAAATATATATTGGTTCCTTAGAAAGGATGCAATATAAATTCATCAACCTAATTGCAACGTGCGAAGCAGTAAATTACATGGATAGGTTACATAAATTTGCATTATATTCCCTTAAATTCAGGAGCTTGAGCAATGATTTAACCAAAGGATTTTTTGTTTTGAAGTCATTGAAGAAAGACTTTTCCCTCCAATGGGAGAATCTGGAACAAATGGACATTAACCTAAAATTAGAACAAAGCCATTTAAAAGTTAAATCAGGATCCACTTTCCCCCCAAAAAAAGAGAGTGGAAATCTAGAAATTTGAATTCCCAAAAAGACTATGGATACAGGATCAATTGAATGTTTTAACACTGAGATTGAGAGATTTTTGTTCAGGAAGGATATCACGAGATATGCAGCAAATACCAGAAAAGACAATGAGGTACAGACCAGCCATGATGTAAATGAACAGTGTAAAAGATTTGAAGCATGGTGAAAGGTGTTCCTCCAGTCATACGAAACACACTCGAAGTAATATTATTCCAAACAATATATTTAGAGGGGCTAATTGTGACATTTTTATTCCTCATTTGCACAATGATATTAGGTTTTTATTTCATTGCATTTTGCAAATAACTTGTTCTTCAATGTTCTAATTAATCGCAGTAACCTCATTCCTCTGCAAAGCCAATAAAGATGAGACATCTATAGTTATGCACAGAGAACGAAAATGCTCTTTTGGGAGAAATGGCTGCCAACTTAGTTCAGATGTGGCCTGTCTCCTCACCCTACTTCACTTTCTCTCACCACACTCAACATTTCTCTAGGCTAACAAAACTCATGATAATCAGAAACATGCTAACATAGGGGAAATGTATACACGAAAGAAAGAAGCTCGAAGCATATTCAGGAAACAAATGTGATCAATTATCCAAGTTTGTGAATCACAAATACCTTATCTCTGGACTCCTTGTAAATAAGTGCTTGATTGCTACCAAATGTAGGTTTGAAAATTGAGACGTCCTTTAGTGCACATGACTTTATTGGCCTGAGATGATTTGGGAATTGTTACTCAGCCTTTATTTTGCAAACCAAGTCACAGAAGTGGTTAATAACAAGTCGTATTTCATTACTTGGGAAATAAATCTAAGTAAGGTTATAACTAAAATGTTGTAACTTTAAGATTATCATACAAAACCACTGCAAGTATTTGTGACTGGCAAAGATGTTATGACACAGAAACATTTTAACTTTTTCCTCCTCTAAATATGTATTTTAGTAACAGTAATAACTGCATTGCAAATTAATAGCTGTTTGTTATGTGGAAGCCCACGTCCAAATGGAATTTAAGAGATTAACTCACATTTGACCTACTTCAGCTCCTGTGATAATGAGGGGTGCAGGGGCACAGAATTAATCTCTCTCAATTTGTGGCTCTCAGGGGTGCTTGTGAGATTGTGAGCACTTGGAATTTAAAAGGCTCCTGTAGAGCAGAAGAGCTTCTGTTAGCATACTGTGGAACTCTTTGGTAATATAGTGAAGCATTGACTTGATCTAAATCTACTAATTAACTCTTCAATAGCTGTGCAGAGAATGTCGCTAACTCCCAGATATTTGACCTTGTTTATAACAAATGACATTCACTGCCAAACCTCACTGGAATGTATCTCAATAGGCATAAGTTAAAAGAAGAGAATATGTACAAAACGCAGTAATCACATTGACTTGAATGTATTCAGGGAACCCAGAACAGTGCAAGCCACCTCAAGGAGCAATATTGTGCAAATTGTATTGCCTCCATTACTGGGATTAATTAATATCCATTACTATTTATATGTGTTCAGACAGAAAAATACAACACACTGTATAATACTTGAGCTTTCTCAATTGGCAGCTTAGGCACTGCAAACTGTTTCATCTCTGCCTCTTTCAGGCATACAACAGATGTGGCTGGGACTCAGGTCTTGGGTGGATTTCCCCCTCATCAGTTTCATTTATGGCCACTTCCTGCACTGCTAGTCGGGAGCTGTTGGTGGATATTATAAGGAGGTTGTAAACTCGTCCAAAGACAGAGAGAGCGACCTGTGGATATTCCTCTGCTTCCAAGTTGGGATTGTGCAAATTTGCTGGAAGTTGCAGTGGTTACAGAGTAGATTTCTTCAGCAGGAGTTTTGCTACCACCTTTGGCTGTCTTTCTGAGCTTTAAAAATGTCCTTTTCTGCCATCTGTACAGCTGCAATAACCACAGCCAAATCACAGTTTTTTCCAAATTTAAACAGGTGGGTTTTCACTTGCTGGTAAGAATCTCACTTGGAGCTGGCCGCACAATGAATCCCAGACCTGGAAACGGGCTGAAAGCTGTAAAGGTTTGATATGCTGTTCCTGTTTAAGAGGGTGGGACAACCTTCTCTTTAACCAGCCCCATGAAGTTCACTGAGGTTTCTGTCCCCCTCTGATAAAATGGCATTTGTTCAGTCATAGATTCCCTACAGTATGGAAACAGGCCCTTCGGCCCAACAAGTCCACACCGACCCTCAGAGCATCCGACCCAGACCCATCCCCCTAATCTACACATCCCTGGGCACTACAGCATGGCCGATCCACCTAACCTGCACATCTTTGGATCTTGGGAGGAAACCGGAGCACCTGGAGGAAACCCGCGCAAACACGGGGAGAATGTGCAAGCTCCACACAGACAGTCGCCCGAGGGCAGAATCAAACCCGGGTCCCTGACGCTGTGAGGCAGCAGTGCTAACCACTGAGCCACCATGTCACCCAATCATACCGGTTGAGTTGTTGAGCAGTGTTTCATTTATCTACACATACTGCAATTATTCTCTAGATATAGAAGTGACTAACACTGCTGCCTCACGGTGCCAAGGATTTGAGTTCAATTCCACCCTCGGGTGACTGTCTGTGTGGAGTTTACACATTCTCCCCGTGTCTGCGTGGATTTCCTCCGAATGCTCCAGTTTCCTTCCACAGTCCAAAGATGAGCAGGATGGGTGGATTGGCCGTGCTAAATTGCCTATAATGTTCAGGGGATGTACAGGCTTGGTGGATTAGCCATGGGGAATGCAGGGTTACAGGGATAGGGGTGAGTCTGGTTGGAATGCTGTTTGGAGGGTTGATGCAAACTCAAGTGAGTCAGGTAGCCTCTATATGCACTATAAGGATTCTATGATTCTATAACTCTATGAATTCCCAATTTTCTGAGGTTACCTGGCCAGAAAATAAGATAACAGGGTTAATCCTTGTTTTCTACATCACAGCTTCATCACATCACAATTCCACAATATAATGGCTGGCCGTACCTTTAGAGGATTAGGTAGGGTGGACTGTGAGATCCTTTTTCCTCAGATGGTGACAGCTAGCACGAGGGGACATAGCTTTAAATTGAGGGGTGATAGATATAGGACAGATGTCAGAGGTAGATTCTTTACTCAGAGAGTAGTAAGGGCATGGAATGCCTTGCCTGCAGCAGTTGTAGACTTGCCAACTTTAAGGGCATTTAAATGGTCGTTGGATAAACATATGGATGATAATGGAATAGTGTAGGTTAGATGGGCTTCAGATTGGTTTCACAGGTCGGCACAACATCGAGGGCCGAAGGGCCTGTACTGCGCTGTAATGTTCTACGTTCTATGTTCTACGTGACTATGACCAGAGGTAACAAATACAAATTACTTGGTGTGTTTCCATTAGAATTGCATTCATATAAGTCTCATTTCCTTTATACCTTATTTCCTTCAGGTGTGTTCTATACCCCTTGTTGGTTGAACTGAAGGTGACAGACGATGGTTTTCATTCCCATGAATTGATTGGCAATTTCAAATGATATTACTTAAAGCTTTCAAAATGATGCTGAAATTCACATTTTCAGGAAGTTATGGTTACCTGGTTTAATAACATGAATGGGTAGCAGGAAGGTGAGAGACTAAATTTGACACATTATTCTGATTATAAGTAGGTGGAATAGTTTGAAACTGAAAAGGAACAGAGATTCAGTGATGGGCTAATCACATGAATCATTGCCATATTTCAAAAGGGTCAGTTATGACAATATTAACAAACTGAATAAAGAGTTTAGACAACAACTGAGACAATGTGCTACAAAGTACCAACCGGTCCTCTCACTCAGTTTCTGAGGTTGCTACCTTAGCTTCACTTGTGTGTTTTTCCTTGCAGTTTTGTGATAAAATATTTGTATAGCCTCACCATATCTGAAAAACATTTTTGGTCTCTAATACTGAAGGAACTACACACTCAATAACACCTGGAATGTTGAATTGAGAAGAAAGAGAAGCCACAAACACATAGTAACTTGTGGAATCAGCTGGTAAGCCTGTTTGCTAACATACCAACACACCGAATCTATAGAGTCAAACGTTCCCCTCTTCTCTCACAGAATAAAGGACAAATGATCAGTCAACTAATCTTCAACTATGTACCTCAAAATATGCACATCATTTGCCCATGTACTAAGTTATCAATGAAGCTCGGAAAGTCCACAATGTAGTCCTACTGTGCTGTTGACGGTAGCCAGGATTCCTACTCATATAAAGCACAGATACTTTTGCAATTTTCTTCAAACATGAGAAACACCATCAGTTAAGTAATTTTTTTAGCAAACATAATAATTAATACAACTACAGAGAGAATTACAATCCGACTCCCGAGCACGGTGGTTCTCATAATTTATTTCTGAATCTTTGCTCTAACTTTGGTTGTTGTCCATAGTTGATAAGTTGCTTTCTTCAGTAATAGATTATAATTATTTTGATTAAGGGTTAAGAATGGATCCACATAAAGTCCAAAATTGCTGTGATCTCTAACTTGCTAGCTGAACTAAAACATTGGCATGTATTCCATTACTCCTCATAGGTGGATGAATCATATGAGCAGGTGATTGAGGATTTTTTTTTTCATTTTAGGGTTCAGCAAAAAGAGCAGCTCAGTTTATTTTTCAGGTCACTTTAGTCTCAGAGGTGGCTTCTCTCCTTGAGAAGACGTGAATGTCATACTGCCCGAGGAAATGCGCATTTCCCCTGTTTAATCATGCTCCCATTGTTTGTCAGTAAAACTTTCCTTTACACTGACTTACATTTCTCCAACTCCTCCATTTTTATTCTGTTTCTGTTCAGAAAGGAGTCCATTTTGTTCTGATCAGAATGAGGCATCAGTGGTAGTTTTTTTTTCACTAAAGTGTCACCATTCGGTATTAGCCATAAGTGAACCAAATGTAGAATAAAGCTTTAATTTTCATTGGGAATGTTGCCTACAGGCTTCATGTAAAATTGATTTTTATGCTATTTTAATTCCATTGTTAACCAGTGAAAAAGAAACAGGTTATAGAATTTATTAAATGGATAAACTATGAAATTTGATTAATGTACTAAGGAACTTTCCATTTAGGTAATGAGCAACATACCACCAAATGTAATTGAACTGCAGTGAGTTTTAACTTTAATAAGCGTACTGAAGACTTGCATGCTCCAGAACTAGCTGCGCCTTTAGCCAAACTACTTCGCAGTGGCTCAGTGGTTAGCACTGCAGCCTCACAGAGCCAGGGACCTGGGTTCGATTCCAGCCTCAGGTGACTGTCTGTGTGGAGTTTGCACATTCTCCCCGTGTCTGCGTGGGTTTCCTCCGGGTGCTCTGGTTTCCTCCCACAGTCCAAAGATGTGCAGGTTAGGTGGATTGGCCATGCTAAATTGCCCATAGTGTTCAGGGGTGTGTGGGTTATAGGGGGATAGGTCTGGGTGGAATGCACTGAGGGTCAGTGTGGACTTGTTGGGCTGAAGGGCCTGTTTCCACACTGTAGGGATTCTAATTCTAATTCTAAAAATCACAGTACTATCTCATCAGCCTATGATCAGCCAACAAAATAATGGAAAGGTTATTAGCGTCCCATCAAGCAGCACAATAACCCACTCACTTATGCTCAGTTTGGGTTCCACCAGAGTCATTCAGCTCAATGCAGCTTTGGTCCAAGCCTGGACAAAAACAGCTGAATTTCAAAGATGAAGTGAGGTGAGAGGGACTACGCTCTGCATCAAGGCAACATCAGACTGAACTTGGCATCAAGGAGCCCCAGCAAAACTGGAGCCAGTAGGAATTGGGGAAACTCTCCGCTGTTTGGAGTTATACCTGGCACATTGGAAGATGGTTGTGGTTGTTGGAGGTCAGTCATCTCAGCTCCAGGACATCTCTGCAGGAGTTCCTCAGGGTAATGTCTTGGGTGCAACCACCTTCAGCTGCTTCATCAATGACTTTCCGTCCATTATAAGGTCTGAAGTAGAAATGTTCACAGATTATTGCACAATATTCAGCACCATTTGTGACTCCTCAGATACTGAAGCAGTCTGTGTTCAAATACAGCAAGACCTGGACAATATCCAGGCTCTTGCAGAAAAGTGTTAAGTAACTTTTCCACCATGCAAATAACAGGTCGTTAACATCCTGAGCAACATAAACCTAATAACCCCCTTTGACATCAAATGGTGTGAAATCACAGAATTCCCAATTATCAACATTCTAGAGTTAACATTAACCAAAAATCTAACTGGACCAGCTGTATAAATACAATGGCTATGAAAATAGTTCAGACGCTAAAGATTTTGCAGTGAGTAACTCACCTCTGGACTCCCAAAACTGGACTCCCCAAGGATGCATCCTCAGCCCCTGACTGTACTCCCTGTACACCTACGACTGTGTTGCCAAATTCCAAATGAATGCCATCTATAGGTTTGCTGCAACTCCACGGTATCTAACAAAGATGGGTCAAACTACAGAAGGGAGATAGAGGTCTTGGTGACATGGTGCAATGAGAACAACCTCTCTCTCAACGTCCACAAAACTAAAGAACTGACCATTGACTTCATAAAGGAAGACAACACACCCCCATCAACATCAACAGAACTGAGGTTGAGAAGGTGAAGAGCATCAAGTTTGTTGGAGTGACGATAACCGAAAACCTGTCCTGGGCTTCCCACATAGATGCGACAGTAAAGAAGACACAACAATGCCTCTTCTTCCTCAGGCGGCTCAGGAAATTTGGCATGTCCACAAGGTCCCTCAACAATTTCCATTGATGCACCATTGAAAGCATACTGTCTGGGTGCATAACGGCCTGTTATGGCAACTGCTCTGCCCAGGACTGTAAAAGTCTACAGAAGGTGGTGTGCACAGCCCAGACCATCACAGAAGCCAACCTTCCATCCATGGACTCTACTTACATGGCTCACTGCCACAGAAAGGCAGCCAATATCATCAAAGATCCATCCAACCCCGGTAATGACCTCTTACAACCTCTTTTGTCAGGCAGAAGATACAGAAGCTTGAACACATGCACGAGTTGGTTCTGGAACAGCTTCTGCCTGGCCATTAACAGACTGATAAATAGACTCTCTAGCCTCAAATAATGCTGATCTTGCTAACGTTGATCTCACCTAATGCACACCCTGTGCAGTGTAACCTGTATGCCTCTGTCTAAGTCTTTTTGATTGGTATGTCCTTTGCTCACTATGATCTGCCTGTGCTGCTCATAAACAAAGCTTTTCACTGCGTTTTGGAACACATGACAATAAATAAATCAATCAATCAAAACTTATCTCAGTTTGTAATGCACTGTGGAGGAGTGTGATGGAATATTCCATTTGCCTGGAAAAGTGCAGCTCCAACAACACTTAAGAAGCTCAACACTATTGAGGACAAAGCAACTTGTTTGATTATCGTCCCATCCACCATCTTCAACATTCATTTCCTTTAGTACTACAGTGGCAGCCATGTGCACCATTTACAAAATGCTCTTTAGGAACTCACCAAGGCTCCTTCAACAGCACCTTTCTAACCACTACCACTTTCATGACCACTACCACCTCACAACACAAGAGCAGCAGATACATGGGAAAGCCAGTTCGCCTCCAGACCACTTGTAATGCTGACTTCAAAATATATCATCATTCCTTCAGTGTTGCTGAGTCAAAATTCTAGAACTCCCATCCTAGCAGCATTGTGTATGTCCCAAAACTACATAGTTTGCTCATCACCACCTTCTTGAGTAATCATGGATGTGCAATAAATGAAGACTAGCAACGTCCCACCCCCGAAGCAATAAGTTACTGAAACCACAAAAGCAGAACAATGATACCATCAGTGTGGATTTTTTTTCTGGCAGAGACAGAGTTTCCCTTCTTTGTTAGCTCAAAGGATCCAAAGGGAAATAAGCCTGGGTAGTGTCCATGCAGTTCCCTCCAACAGGACATAGCAGAAAGCTGCTGAGCAATTCACTGGGTGGATTGCTAGTCTATTTGTTGCATGGTTCACTCAACTAAGGAGTGTTTTATCTTTCTGCAAGGGGAAAATAGATCAAAAACATAAACAACGCAGAATTCATCTGGAAATCTCCCTGTTGTCTAATGAGCACAATCATCCAAATAATATGCACAAAATCTGATGTTCAGCATTCAGCTGATTAAATCATGAAATCACTTTTTGAATTGTGTGATTTATTTGTGATTGGCTTTGGCTTTTTGCATGAGAGTCTCATGGGTGATGAAAAAGAACTGACTGAGTAAATGGTCATTAGGTTTGTACCTGTTTGGAGCATGTTCCACATCAGGAGCACGTCTTGAGGTTGAGATGACATTGATAAACTGCTCAAGCTTTGTTCTCGTGGGTTATGACATCATGCTCAGTGTTTCAATGTATTTGCTCCCTACAACACACTGTTATTCTATGTTTAGTACCAAATTGTGGGCAGCTCTACTCTTTGGGTAAATGCCCATTTGGAGCTTGATTGAACACGTTTTAGTTGAAACACTCATGGCCATCAGAAGCTTTCTAGATTCAAAGCCAAATTCCAGAGGAGAAAGAATAGAGAGTAAATGGATTGGGCTTGCCAATCCTTTCATCAGAGACAGGAGACATTGATCCTACTGGCCTACAATGTGTTCAAATCCAAAACCCAAGACAGTGTGTTGACACACTAACAAACAATGGCCCTTCGATCCTGACTGTTTCAACTTTCTGAGTGGAATGTTCTATGATCAATCACAATGAAAACCAGGAGACCAGTAGGGCATTGGCTAGAACGCAATCCTTTAACCTCAGGGAAAAATGTTTAAATCCAGGAAATGAAAATTCCCCTGATAACAAGGTGTGGAGCTGGATGAACACAGCAGGCCAAGCAGCATCATAGGAGCAGGAAAGCTTGACGTTTCGGGCCTAGACCCTTCATCAGAAATAGAGCCATTTCAATGAAAATTCCCCTCTTTGTTGGATGTAGGGATTCCAAAGGAAATGAGTCCAGGTACTGTCAATGCAGTTCCTTGTGCCAGAACATAGCATCAAGCTGCTGAGCAATTTGTTGGAAGGATTGCTGAGAAAAATGGAAAATGTTCATTGTGTGCAGTAGGGGAAATGCTTTGAATTTGATGTTAAAGCAGTTGAGTGGTCTAAAGGAATTCAATTCTATTTACTAAATGGTCCATCTGATAAGGGCGTATTTCATCTTAATAAAGGGGCAAAAGTGGAAAAATCTATAAATGATTCGGAATTCACCTAGAAATCTCCCTGTTGTCATTTTGAGTACTGACACTTCAATGCAGTGCTGAGAGAAGGCAACACCATTGGAGGTACTGCCCATCAGATGAGTTATCAAATGCAGGCTATCCTCTTCCTTGCACCAAAAATATCCAGCAACATAATTTGAGCTATCACGCAGCAGGACCTGGTCATCAGTTATTTCCCAGGCAATCATACAAAATTCAGATAATCTGTTCAAATTGGATGATCACAAGTTCACCACAAGGATGAGAAATACCCAGAAATACCCAATAGCATATTGATCTGTTAAAGAGACATTACCAGTAATATCAGAGGATCACACCACTACTCATTGCCTCTCCTATTGATTTAGATTTGTTCAAGTAAGTGTTTGCCTGACTGAATAAAAGTATGATAGCTCCAAGTTCAGCTCCTTATTCTGTTGATAAGGAACCCCTGGTGTACATTTCAATGCGTATAGTGAACATTGCTGAGTTAGAAGCAGATAATTCGACGTAAGTGACATATTTATGTTTGGGGAAGATTGAAGGGGATTGTCACAATCGGAAATTATTTAAAAAAGAGATCTCTTTTTAAAAAGATCACCTCTGCATGCCTCTGCATATAGCCAAACACTCAGCAGCATTAGTCGAGGCTGCTCAGAAAGGCAACTAAGAAATCACAGGGAAATGAAACCCAAGGTCAAGGTTTCAAACCATGTCTAAACAGGTCAGCACCCAATTAATTCCTGGACGATGACTGTTGAAGTTGGAGGGCTGCTACATTGGACAGTTGCTGAGAAGAGAGCTTTTTTTAATTCATTCTCAGGATGGGGGCATAGCTGGCCAGGCCAGCATTTAGGCCCATCCTTACTTGCTCAGAGGGCATTCAACCACCTTATTGTGGGTCTGGAGTCACATGTAGGCAGACCAGGTAAGGACCCTTAAAGGATATTGGTGAACCAGACGGGTTTTTCTGATAATAGACTCATAGTCATTATAAGATTCCTAATTCCAGATATTTATTGAATTCAGATTTCATCATCTGCCACGGTGGGATTCAAACCCAAGTTCCCAGAACATTATCTGGGTCTCTGAATTAACAGCCCAGCGATTATATCGATAGGCCACCACCTCCACCGGGGCTCTGTGACTGAGGAGCTGCCAAGTGAACGTACCTCTTTGGTGTTAACAAAGTGTGGAGCTGGAGGAACACAGCAGGCCAGGCAGCATCAAAGGAGCAGGAAAGCTGACATTTCGGGTACCTCTTTGGTGCCTGTGGATCAGTTGGACCTTTATCTTTTGGGAGTAGTCACCTCACGACATTTTAATCACGTCAAGCTCTGGTGTTTTGTGTCCGCGGCTGTAGGCACCTGGGCTTCAACAGGTAAACAGCTCCTCCTGAAAATATTTCTGATAGAAGATTTCTGTTGGTGTCGCTAGTGTTGCTCCAAGAAAGGTAAAATTGAATAGCTGAATTCAAAATTCAAGAAAGCTTGTGTGCCAACAGAAAACTGAGCATTTATTACTAAGAGGTTACTACAAGAGAAACTTGTCTTAAATTATTCTGTTTTTTTTGTTGTCTTCCATAACCCAATGGTCATAAGATTATGGGATAGAAGCAGAAGTAAGCCATTCAGCCCATTGAGTCTGCTCTGCCGTTCAATGAGGTTGTGGCTGATCTAATAATCCTCAAATCCACATTTCTGCCTTTTACTCATAATTCTTGACTCCCTTATTGATTAAAAATCTGTCTATCTCAGCCTTGAATATATTTAATGATCCAACAGCTATACCCTCTGTGCTAAAGAATTCCACAAATTGAGTGACAAAATTCTTCTTCATCTCTATCTTAAATGAACGACCCCTTACGCTGCAGACGTGCCCTCTGGTCCTAGATTTTCCAACAAGGGGAAAGACTGTGTCAGCATCTATCCTGACAAACCTCTTAGTATCTTTTCAATAAGGCCTCACCTCATTCTTCTAAATTCCAGTGCAGTGCTGCTGCGGAGTATTTTACTTCTCGATGGGCCCCTGAGATCTGTATGCAGCAGCAGTTTCAGAAACCAGATGTCAATGCTGTCAGCACTGTCGGTACGTTGACCACAATGCAAAGATCCTCACAGCCAGTGTGTGCACCAATGCAACTTACAGGGAACTTTGCTTCAATGAGCACAAGCCCAATCTCCAGCTGTGGTCTGACTAGTGCGTTGTATAGTTTTAGCGAAACTTCCCTGCCTTTATACTCCATTCACTTTGAAATAAAGGCCAACATTATATTTGCCTTTCCTACCACCTGCTGAATCTGGACGCTTTTTGTGATGCAGGCAGAGGACCCCTAAATCCCTCTGTTCCATACCTCTCTGCAGCTTTTCTCCATTTAAATAATAGTCAGCTCTTTTGTTCTTCCTCTCAAAGTACATAATCTCACATTTTTCCATATTACATTCCATTTTCCAAGTTTTTGCCTGTTTATTGAATGTGTCTATATCCCTCTGCAGACTCTTTGAGTCATCCTGACCACTTACCTTCCCACCCATATTGTCATGACAGCATTTCACACAAATGGGGTTTTAAAGAGGCAGAACCCTCATAACATTGAGCAAGTGTTTATATGTGCACTTGTGATGCCAAGACAAACATGGCTATGGGTCATGTGCTGGGGAATGAGATTAGAATAGTCAGGAGGTTGTTTTTAACTGATGTGGACACAATGGGCCAAAGGTCCTTTTCCTGGGCTGTGGACTTCTATGACTCTCTAAGTGAATTTTGAGTGTGGGATATTCGTGGCAACTAATAAGAATTTAAATGAAACTTATCTGTTGAGAAACCCTGCAAAAGTGTATGACATGAAATTGGTGGTGACCACATTACTTGTAGAAGTGATCTTGATTAACAATTCACAGCTAGTGTGAGAAATTCTAGCTCATCACATTGGTTCCCCTCCTGCAGCTATCCAATTTACGTGATGATCATATAAGAAATATTAACACATGACAGTGGTAATCATGCTAAGATGGAAAATGTATGGCCATAAGCTTGAAGTTAGCACTCTTTGTTTTCATATCATTTACTCTCTCATTAGTTCACCAAGCTGTCATTGTGTTATGTTTTGGAGAAAAATAGTAAAAAAATGACTTTTACCTTTCTCTTCCTAAGAGTGGCACGGTGGCTCAGCGGTTAGCACTGCTGCCTCACAGTGCCAAGGACCTGGATTTGATTCCAGCCTTGGGCGACAGTCTGTGTGGAGTCTGCAAATTCTCCCTGTGTCTGTAAGTTTCATCCCACAGTCCAAAGCTGTGTCGGCTAGGGGGAAATGGTAATGTTAAATTGCCCATCGAGTCTAGGGTAGAAAATTGAGGGTTAGGGTAGGGGGGTAGTTTGCTGTTTAGAGAGTCACTGGGGACTCTATGGGCCAAATGGCCATGCTTCCACACTATAGGGTTTCTATGATTCCTTTGTCGATAGCGGATAGTGGACATCGTATCTGTCTCTTGTAATTTTTCTGCATAATGTTAACTGAGGGGAACCTCAGTTCTTGGTGTGTGTTAAGAATTCTTGGGCTCTGTTCACCAAACACAGTTAGGGCCTACCTGCACAGAATATATTGTGCCCCATCCCCATCCCCCTCCCCCACTTCCCACATCAAATGCTATTTTCCCAAAATTAGGCAAGAAACATATCATAAATTTCATGTGAATAATCTTACAGAATATTTACACAAGACATTATTAATAAATTAAACACAGCACAATGTGCTGCATTTGATCTTGATCACAGAAGAATCCAGGTAAATAAAAACAGTTTTGTTTCCTTTTGGAAAATGATATTACCAAGTTATTTCTGGAGCTGATCGTGTAAGCTGGCTCCATTCATGACACTGTAGTTTTGCAAAGAGACCTCAAGCCAGTTCTCAAGCCCTTTGTTTGTGCATCCAAACACTGACACTCACACCCACACACACTAACTCCAACATAAACACTTAACTTCAATCACACTCACACATACATTCTAACACAGACACTCACATACACTCACACACTCACACTCACTCACACTCCACACACTCACACTCACACTCTCACTCACACACACATGCACATTTTCTCACACACACCCACACTCTCACATACTCAAACTCGCTCGCAAAAGTCCTAACGCCTGTTTCATTTGGGAACCTCAGACGCTTGTTTTTGTTTCTACCAATATGGTGGGCAATGCACTTTCACCTCCGAATGAGCTTGCACTTCCTGCTTGCCATGTTGGAAGCTTAGCCATTTAGTATCTAAGACACAATCACACAGCCTCATTGTGTTGTTCATATAGTCTGGCATTTAAATGTAGTGTTTTTCAAGCTGCTGTGTGATTAGAACCAGTCTACTTTCTGCTTCAAAGGACCTTTATCACACATTGATTCTTAGAATGAGCAGTAATTTAACAAGAAACATTGGCAAGAACATTCAGTCTGACATTTTTTTTGACAGATCATGAAACAAGCCTTCAGCGAGTAATCCTGAAATAGCCAGGGCTCAGTCTCCTAGCATCCTATAAGTTTGAATAATAATTGAATTTTGCAGTGCATGAGATAAATGGGTTAAATATGTTTTCACTGCAATTTGGGTCATTTTACATTTCAGGGCCTGCAGTACATTTACTTATTTTTTGGGACATTTCCAGGTGCCTAATCTGCTCCGTAGGCCAGTGACTGTTACATTTATTTGGGCAGAGGATACGTTCTTTATTTCTTGGCTGTGCCACTGTACATATTTTAAGAGTTAATGTATCTGGCTCACTCTGTGTTCTAAAGATTCTGAGGGAGTCACTCGCCTCGGTTCTCCAAAAGCAGCTGCCAACCTTGTCAGCACCAATCTGTCAGAAAGGAGGCGCAAAGTTTTGCCAGGAGAAATCCTTTCTGACATCTCGAACAAACTAATTGTTGTCTCCTGCCTCCCCGAGCCCTCTGAAGTCCTAACGAGTTAGCGTCTTCTCAAGAGATGAGAAAAGAACTTGCAAAATCAATTTATCAGGCTATTACATTATTGTCATCAGTCAAAACAAAAACCAGCTAAAGACAGGAGAAAAAGTGCAAGAAACGGGTCTCTGAGAAAAGGTTACACAACATCCATCTTCTCTCCTCTTCTGATTGTTCCCTTTCTTTCCCTGTTCTCATACCCATTTCCCTTTGCTCAAAGACACTTTATGACAGGCATTGTAATCTCTATAGGACAGAGGGGAACCTCTGATTTAGGATAGAATATTTGCAGTCAGTGAGTGACAGCGGGAAGGGGTCCAACTGCCACCGAGGACATTAAGCAATAAATCATCCACCCTGGCATCAGCTGGCTGGGTCTGATCCCTACTTCTTCAGTGACTACCATCGGCTCTCTGTTTGACAAAACAGTCATTGTCAGGCCTAGGCAGCCAAGTCTGTTCCTGCCTCTTTGTGTTTTTAAGTGTGTGAGGGGATGAGAAGAGATGGGATGCAAAAGATCAAAAACTAACAGACTGGTGACCAAGAAAGAAAGGTGGGGGCTTGTGACAGATAATAGTCTGGGCTGAGAGCAGTGGGAGGGTGAATGAAATAAAAGAGTCACTGAGCAAATAAAGGAGAGAGCGGCCAAGACTGCATGCAAATGAATGGTTTCAAATATTAAAACAGAAATACTCGAGGCTCATTTCTGCATGAAGTAATAGAGTATGAGAGGAAATGTTTCTGTTGGATTTAGTTTATGTATGGAGTATGTGAAGTATGGAGTATTCATGATGCAAATAAATGCAACATGATGGAGATAATACAATAGTCTTCAGTGAAATAGCCCCAGCAAAAAAAACTCTAAACACATAAAGAATTATCAAACACAGATATACATAATCTAGTTAATGTTAGTGTGGTGAATTACTGGATCATGAAGAAAATTTTAATTAGTAAATCTCTGCTGAGCTTTCAGGAATATTCCAGCATCCCTGTCAACTGGGGATAAAGACTTTTGGAAAAAAAAACTCTTGTTTTAATTTTCTGTAAAAACTGTTGTTATGCATCCTTTTGCTCAATATCATTCTCATGAATACTGCTCATGATTAGACTGTTTTACAAAAAAGATGTCCATCAATTCAATCCAAGCCAAAAAAAAGCCAACCCTGTTGTTTGGGAACAGAAATCTGGCTGTGTCCCTTGAAGTGTCTTTCAAACATTTGTATGGTGTCAGTTGAAGTATTTAACAAGGCCAACCCATTAACAACTTTGAAAAATAACAGATAGCGTTAACCACAATTTTGACAAGAAAGCACTTTTAGCTTTTGTTAAGATGCCTGAAGTCTGCGTATTTTGGGACCTTATGTAACTGGAATCATGTTACCGTATTGTCATTGTGCTATCTAGAAGGTCCTTTTTTCCCGTTGCAATTCAGGAAACCTTAAGGATGGGGGAAGTAGGTCAAATGTGAAAATGAACACAGTCCAACTTTAGGAAGCAACAAAGTGCATAATCTCTGCTTTCACTCACAAGATGGACCAAAGCACTGGTCTTGGCTTGATGAGAGGTGCAGAGTTCATATCCTTTATCTTCAAGTGTGCCATCATGAAGAGGAACCACAGGCTTCTGCTGACACCATCACCATCATTTATTTGAATAAAGAAGCTAGTTCTACTCATCTCTGACTGAAACCTGTAGACATTTCTTGTGAAGGTGCATCATGGACAGATTAGCCATTTGACAACTCAACTGACCAAAATGCAAATCTATTCATCTACAACTTCGCTGTTTTTCTCACCACCATTTGACTGGTCCAAATGTGGAATAGACCCAATGATCTGATTGAAGGCAGAATGGGCTTGAGGGGCTAAATGGCATAGTCTGTGACACTCACACACACACTCACTCTCACACACACACACGCGCACACGCACTCACTCACGCACTCTCTCACACACACACACACGCACTCACTCACACTCTCTCTCTCACACACACACACAAACACACATACACACACACACACTCCCACTCACTGTCACACCCACATTCTCTCTCTCACACACACTCACACACACTCATGCACATGCACGCGTGTGCACAAACACACACACACGTACTCTCAGACTCACACACACACTTTCAAGCATACACACACCGACACGTGCCTACACACTCACTCACACACACACTCTCACTCATACATATACACTCACACACAAGCACACACTGACACACTCACACACTCTCTCTCACTCGCACTCTCTCTCTCACACACACACACACACACACACACACACACACACCCACCCAGCTGGGAGACAAGAAAGGCCAAAATGTATCTTATTCTGTAGTTTCTATCAGTAATGCTTTGTAGACAAAGAGTGCTAGATTCATTTGTTGCTAGATATTTTTTCTCCCTCCCTCGGGTAAATGGCTGAAACATTCCACCAAGTGCCTTCCCGAAACAGAATGGCTGCAATTGTGAAACTCCTCGCTGGAAACCTATTAATATTTGGCACAGTATCCTCGAATGCTCTTTTGCAGCCAGACTTTGTTACAGCCGGACAGAAACATAGAAAACTAACATTGTTACATTAACACCCAACAGATTGCAACATTAGAATCAGACCATCTCATCAAGTTAGAGGGTCTTCTAAGGTTACAATTTGCTGTAATAGTTTCTGAATTGATGTCATGAATTACAAAGTAATCTTCTGTTCTGTATGTCTTTAAAAATGTCCTGTCATCACATGGAGTCGAAGAACATTATCCAGATGCACAATTTGTTGGTTGAAAATTATTTAAGTCTTATAACGTTCCGGAAAATTTGATTTCTGTAATCATTCTTCAAAAGTGTGACAGTGACATCACAATAGGGTCGAGGGGGGTGTGCTGATGGTATATATAGACTAGTTTTGTACAATCTTTATAGACCAGGTGGACTCATTCTATAGTTTCAAAATTAGATCATTAATACATGGCAGGGTCTGTCACTGGATAGACAGCTTAAGCAGGTGGCCTCTGTCTGTGTGTAGGTGGTCCTCCAAACACAATGCACAGTGCAAAAAAATTCAAAAGGTTGAAACAATAAATGGGAAATGCTTATGTATTAAATAATTCCCTTGAATTTGCTGAAGACAATTTAAATACATTAAAATGAGCTGATCACAGTGCCCAGGCAGAAATGGGCTGTTACTAACGTCAGATTTTGACTTTATGCTTTAAAACTAGGCCAAACTGGACCCTAATGGAATATTCCTTTACATTCTGGGGTTAGGGCAAGTCAATTCTGTAACAAAGTAGCTTGCTGTTCTATGGAACCATTCTAACTCTCTGATAGTCTAAGTTAATGGGATTGAGGGAAGCTTAGCCTCCCTGGGAACTCATAAAGCTAGTCAATAGAATATGTAACCATAATAGCACTCAGCAATAATGAGATTGCACTCTATTTTAAAATAAATAAACTGTATGCATTATTTACAGCAATGTGCTTTCTACCAAACATGATGACAGTGATACATTATGTGCTGAGGATATGATGGATGCAAATGAGATAAAAATGGTTATTACCCAAGTCCCACTGGAAAGTACAAAAACAGATCAATACAATAAAATGAATGGGATGAAGTTGCCCTGTCACTCAGGGAATTCATTGCCAAAGCATCAAATAATCCGAGGTGAAGAATTCCACTTCCTTTAGAACAAGCAGCATCCAATGGTCTTGAGGACAATAATTACGGGAGTTGATGACGAAAAGATGTTGTACCTTTAAGAAAAGTTCAGATGAGCTGCTTGTCCAACCTTCATTCACTCAGTTTCATGATCTTCAGAGAAAATAATAAAAGGATAATTCAAAGATTTAGGATGAGTTTGAAGGATTGCCCTGATTAATACAGAGCTGTTGTTATTCCCAAATTTCACATATTAAATTTTTTTCTTTAGTACTTTTCTGCCTCAAAGCTGTTCAATTAAGGAGATCCCTCAAGTTAAATAAATCAACATGTAACACGATTAAACTGAACGAGGCGGAGCAATACAAACTAAATGTGACAATTTTAAAGGAAATGCAGGAACAGAGGCACATGGGGGTGTGAGTTGAAGAT
The DNA here is from genome assembly GCA_024137785.1 of Ginglymostoma cirratum. Taxonomy (NCBI): domain Eukaryota; kingdom Metazoa; phylum Chordata; class Chondrichthyes; order Orectolobiformes; family Ginglymostomatidae; genus Ginglymostoma; species Ginglymostoma cirratum. The sequence goes on from JAHRHZ010000017.1 coordinate 53,506,700, forward strand.
GGCAGTGCAGTGTAACAAAAAAAAATGGAATCCTTGGTTTTATTAAGAGAATAAGTATAGTCATTGCTAACATGGAAGGGCATGCACATAGCTGCTCCCCACATGATTGCAAAAATGTACAATTTAATTACTGAATGACAATAACAACTCAAGGGACTGATTCTTGGACAGCTTGCATTTCCCTTCTGGCTGTATAAACTGTCACATGTTAAGCTGTAACAAAAGTGTACCTTTTCCTTTACTGATGGACAAGAACAAACACTAAGCAATTGCATTGTAAAGACCATAATGATGGTGTTCAATACAGCTGACTGATTGGGTCTTGGTGTTTGTTTCTCTTAATGACAATGGAGAGTATGAAAAAAGAAAGCAGACAGGCAGAATCCATTCCACATCACTGTCCAGGTCAGGCTACGTGAGCAAGTCTGAGGCTAGAAATTCTGTGGTAAGTAACTCACCTCCTGACTCCCCAAAGCCTGTCCACCATCTGCAAGGCAAAAATCAGGAGTGTGATGAAATATTCCTCACTTGCCTGAATGGGTGCAGCTCCAACACCATTTGGAACAAAGCAGCCCCCGCTTGATTGGCACCACATCCACAAGCATCCACTCCTTTGACCACTGACACTCAGTAGCAGCAGTGTGTACTATCTACAAGATGCATTACAGAAATTCACCAAAGATCCTCAGACAGCTTCTTCCAAAGCCACGCCCACTTCTTTCTAGAAGGACAAGGGCAGCAGATACATGGGAACACGACCACCTTCAATTCCCCTCCAAGTCACTCACCATTCTGACTTGGAAGTATTTTGCCATTCCTTCACTGTCGGTGGGTGAAAATCCTGGAATTCCCTCCCCAGTAGTGTTGTGTATATACCTACAGTGGATGGACATAATGTTTCAAAGAAGGCAGCTCACTCCCACCTTCCGAAGGGCAGCTCAGAACAGGCAATAAATGTTGACCCAGCCAGCATTGCCCACATCCCATGTCTGAATGAAGAAAAGAACAGAGTCTATTACCAATCATGTGTTGGTCAGGCATGAGGGACAAATAACTCACACATTTTCCTGAGTAGTCATTTTGATGATTTTGGTTATTCTGTAACAGTATGCTTCACATTGGTAATCTTTCCATTGCCAGTCAGCAGGAACTCACCATCACTGTCCCCATCCCCACTAACGAACTGACCTAACCAGAGCCTTGCTACTCCAGCAGTATACTTCCTACAGATAACACTGATCCAACTTCATAAAAACCTAAACGTAATGGATAAAATTCACTCTGTCTCGGCTCTCTTCTGTCATTCAATATTTGATCAGAAATCAGAGGCTTTTGAGCTACTTACATTCATTTGCGTGCATGTGGATAATAATTTGCTTGTTGTCAACTGACCAGGTCTCTGAGCACAAAGTGTGACGAAGCTCCCAATATTAAAAGGACACTGACAGTCCAGCACTTTGCACAGGAACATATGCAGGTTAGGGGGCAGGGTGGGGGCACAAGGGAGATATCATCAGATGTTTTGGTGCAGATGGAAGACAATTGTACTTGATGAGGAAATATCACAGTGCAAGGTTTAGAAGAGACATCAAGAACTAAGAGAATAACATGTTCACAATTTATGGGGGGGGAGTTAATAATTAATTGCAATCAAGATGGCAATGATGACACTTACTGAAAGTAGCAGGCGGATATCACTGGACATGATTCAAACAAGTAAACCACTTAAGTCCAGTATGTATCTATTTGACCAACTTGATGGATCCCTAATCGTAATTGCAGTTAGTTTAAAAAATGAGAGAAATGTAGAAGAACACTGTCTAGCGGCACTATCGCCTTTTAGCATGATTTATCTTAAATAAAGGTTACTTGGTAGAAATTCCATTACATGCCCGCATGCCTCAGAAATAAAAGCTTCCTTTCCTGAAGATGTTTGTCAGCACCTTTTCAAAGTTAATTGTCTTCCCTGTAGTTCATCAGCTAATACTCCACAAAACATTGCCAAGGTCTGACTCCCAACAATCACTTACCTAACACTTAAGAACTGCATCAAAACAAAGAACCAGGAGAAATGGAAGAGCAGAGTATAAATGTGCAGGCGTCTCGATCAAAGCAAGCAATCTTTGCTTCAGCAGAATTTCAAGCAAAGGCAGTACATATTATTCAGTTGGAAGCAGCAAAAGGGAGGAAACCTAGAGACAAATTATATACAGAACCCATTTTAGTAAAGCATTATTCTATGAATGGAAAACAAAACCAATTAGAATATCATCATGCAGAAATCACAGTGTGAAAATATGTAAATTAAGTTACACATTAACAAGAGCTGAAGTTTTTTAAAGACCGGGCTCATGACAGTTTCCAAGATATTATCGCATATTTCAAAGCATCCATCATCTGAATACTTTATATTCAATGGAATGATCCTAAATGAATTGGTCTAGCGAAAAGAAGTAAACCATTATCGATACACTTGCTATAAATGAATCGTCTCAATGGACTGAGCACACATCAATAAACTATTGCAATGCAGAAGCATCTTTTCACTTTTCCATTTGGTATATTTAAGTATAACATACAAACTCCAAGTGACTTGCACCAAAAATTCCCGCAACAACTCGTGTTAGCACATATTCCTTTTCTCCCAAGTTTCACTATTGACAAGAGCTTTCTAGTGTCAGTTACTGAAAACAGCAGCCTTTTAATGATTTGAAGAGATCAATATAATTTCTTTCCATAAAACAATACGATGGTATTTAGTTATATAACACTAGACCTCAGCAGGGGTTCAGTTAGCTCAGTTGGCTGGACAGCTGGTTTGCGATGCAGCATGATGGCATGTGTTCCTTTCCCACACCATCTAAGGTTACCATGAAATACTGTCCTCAACCTCTCCCCTCGCCTAAGGCATGGTGACCCTCAAGTTAAACTACCATCAGCCATCTCTCTGTGATGAGAGAACAGCCTATGGTCCAACAGGATATGGCGAATTTCTTCGTCATGGAACTTGACAACACTCAAAATTTTAAATTGGAGCTGTCCTAAATATAATGGTTTCTCGACAACCAAGGAGCAGTTAGGTATGGATTACTAAATGTTCAGCTCTCTTGTAAGAGGACAAGAATGAATGGAAGTGTATTCGCATACATCTTGTGTTCCTATATTTTTCACCAGCAGATGGACTGCTCTTAGTGTTTTTATCTTTCGATTGAATAGTTCAAAATAACAAATGCTTTTTCTCAATGTGTACAATGCATATGATGCTTATTTGCTATAGAAAATAAAACTGAAAATAGGTTTTTGAGAGAATAAGGAAAAATTAATTTATATATAAGCTTGATTACATCTCTCAAAAGCCTCTCGAAGTACTTAACAAACATTATGCTTGAAAAATCACTTTTAATATCAGCAAAGAAAATAAATATTAGATAAAAATAAGAAGCTCCAGTTTATTTTCTCTCTAATTTTTCACTGCACTATGTATTCTTAATGAGTAAATAAGAAAAATAATTTATTTTCAAGATTAGAAATTGATACAATTACAATATTAATATATTTTCCTTTTCCACTGGAAGCTATACTTCAAGAAAATCTATAGGGGAAAATCTGATCTAAGGGGTTAAAACCATGATACTGAAATTTAGTTGCTGTATTTTCAGTGTTCCAAACAGTCCGTGTTGGCAATTAATTTTCTGCCCTGATGTTTGTAGGTCTGTAAAATAAACTGAAAACTCTTGTCACAGATTATTATTCTGATATGTTGCAATGTGCTCTACGCAACAATGACAAGTATACAGTGACATTTTCATGAGTTAATCATTGTTATTTTTTGAAAAATCCAGAAAGCAGATTAATATTAACATTTTTTGTGCAGTTTTTAGATAGCAGCACTGCAACTGTTTCACAATGCTGGTCCCACACTGCTCTGAGAAGTATAGGATCTGCTGTAAATTCCCCACAACTTTTTAACATTGAAGATCTGGCAACCTATTTCAAGTTGTGATAAAAAGTGCTGTATGTGAATAAAGATTTTAGTTTATATTAAAATTATGATTTAGAAAAAATCTTCCACATCATAGCTGAGAAAGTTGATTCTTCGAACAATAACATCCGGTGTCACAAACTAAAACAGAAGTTGCTGGAAAAAGCTCAGCAGGTCTGGCAACATCTGTGAATCAGAGTTAATGTTTTGGGTCCAGTGACTCTTCCTCAGAACAGGTTTTTAATTTAATAACATCCAGTGTGTTTAGTCTTCATAAATGATTTTGTGATTTTTTTTAACCTCATATAGGGGAGGCAATGGCCTAGTGGTATTATTGCTGGACTGTTAATCCAGAGACCCAGATAATGTTCTGGGGACCTGGGTTTGAATCCCACCATGGCAGATGGCGGAATTTGAATTCAATAAAATATTTGGAATTAAGAATCTAATGATGACCATGAATCCATTGCCAATTGTCAGAGGAAAAACCCATCTGCTTCACTAATATCCTTTAGGGAGACAAACTGCCATTCTTACCTGGTCTGGTCTGTATGTGACTCCTGACCCACAGCAATGTGGTTGACTCTAAACTGCCCTCTGGGCAATTAGGGATGTGCAATAAATGCTGCCTGGACAATATTGCCCTCATCCTGTCAATGAATAAACGGATTATAAAAGTTTCAGGTTTGTTTTTCTATTCATTCACAGGATGTTGGCTTCTGGGCCAGCATTTATTACCCATCATTAATTACCCATGGGGCACCTCAGAGTCTACCACATTGCTGTGGGTCTGGACTTACATGTAGATCAGACCGGGCAAGGATGGTAGATTTCCTTCCCGAAAGGACATTAGTGAAACAGAATATTTTCTAAATGGGGAAATACTTCAGAAATTTGAAGCACAAAAGGTCTGAGGTGTATCTAGTTCAGGATTCTCTTAAGGTTAACATGCAGATTCATTTGGCAGGATGAGTGGACGTGGAGAAGACGTTTCTACTGGTAGCAGAGACTAGGACATGAGATCACAACCTGAGAGTGAAGAGACAACCCTTTTGAACTGAGATGAGGAGAATTTTCTTCAGCCAGAGGGTGGTGACTCTGTGGAGCTCATTGTTGCAGAAAGCTGTCAGGTCAAGTCATTGAGTGTATTTCAGACAGAGATAGAGAGGTTCTTGATGGGTAAAGGGAATCAAAGGTTTCAGCAAGAAAAAAGGTTGAGAAACTTATCAGCCATGACTGAATTTTGGAATCGGCTTGATGGGCTGGATGGCTAATTCTGCTCTTATATCTTATGGTCCAGCAACAAAAAGTGATTGCATTGGGTGGAATCTATCTGGGGCCTGAACAACAATGGCTATTACAAGAATCATGTGAGAAGTCAGGGATGCCTATCTTGAGGTTAGGAACATTTCACTGCATCTGTTAAATCGGTTTCGGGTGTTAAAGTGGGGTTCCCACTGGGCAGCAGTGAGTTGTCTATAAAAAGGGATTATAGCTTGTTAACAACCTTATTAACTGCACATCTTACCTCATTCATGCACAGTTTTGTATCCACCACCACCTGTGAGCAAACTGGAATCTGAGAATCTGACATGGCAGTCAGGCCAAGTTCCTGGTGACTCCAGCTCCCCACTGGCTGTGAGGAACACTGGTGGAGGGGGTCTCCATGTGGGGTTGGGAGTGTAATGGGCTGATGGGGTAGTCTGAGATAACAGGGTACATGGATGCTTGGGTTGGGGGGTGGTGACCAGGAAGGACCCAGTGACTGGGATAGTGCCAAGGGTGGGTGCAGCCAGTGTCAGTTTGCTGGTCAGAAGTGTGGGATCCATGTCTGTTGGACACGAGGAAGGGGCATATAGAGAAGCAGCTGTTAGCAATGCCCAGCTACATTTGTACTTGTTTCAGCCTCCATTTGTAATGTAGAGTGAAAGTGTTTAGGGATCAGAGTTTGGTCAAAGACAGATTGCAGCAGGACATTGGTTCTTAGAAATCTAATGTTGTTATCTCAGTGATGTTGATGACTTAAAAGGAGGCGAATATTGGCCAAATTAAACCATGACTTATGACAACTGCAAGGGTGCTGTGGGAGGTGGAGACCATCCCATGTACCTGGTTCATTTAATTGTTCAGGGGCCCTACAAAGCTGGTTCCAGAGGGCAAGCAATATCCACTGTGACTGTGGCTCATGGTGACTAAGAGTGGGTGTTTGGATGGGATGTATCTGAGGGCAGGGAATCTGTGTGGCCTGGTGGTTAAACAGTGGCAAGGGTGAGAGATGGTGTTGTGTGTGTGAGGGAGGGTCAGGTTTAGTGGTTATACCCTGTGGGCAGTGTGGCTTTGTGACTGCTGGGCCATTGCATTGCATGTGAGAGACAATACTGGATTGCCAAGCCCTGTCTAGATACACAGTGACCTTTCAAAGTTGGTGCAGGCACAAGGGAAATTAGTCTTTTGGCAGATATACAGTGAGTACTGAGTTGTTCTCGGAATAGTATGTGATGAATTGGGTTAGAATTGGGTGAGGTGCACACCATTGGAAAGGGTAAGTATGTACAGTAGTGAGTTTGGTGAAATTCGACTAGAGATCTTGCTTGTTCTTGCAGAGACAAACTGTCCATGAAACTAACATTTAGCCATAAAAAATATGTGGTTCAGCCTGTGATCACTAATAGACTAACCTTTTATTCCAGTTTTCATTGAATCATAGAAACCCTACAGTGAGGAACCAGGCCCTTTGGCCCAACAAGTCCACACTGACTCTCTCAAGAGCATCCCACCCAGACTCACCCCCTACCCTATAACTCTGCACTTCCTGTGGCTAATCTACCTAACCTGCACATTTTTGGACACTGTGGGTATTCTAGCATGGCCATTCTACCTAACCTGCATATTTTTGGACACTGTGGGTAATCTAGCATAGCCATTCTACCTAACGTGCACGTTTTTGGACACTGTGGGTAATCTAGCATGGCCATTCCACTCAACCTGCACACTTTTGGATTGTGGGAGGAAACCGGAGCACCATGTCACCCTAGTCCTTCTCTGTGGCTGTAACACCATATTCTGCACTCTGTTCTCACACCCTGATATACGTTCTATGGTATAATCTGCATGAAAAGGACACAAACTAACACTTTCCACTGTATCTTGATACATGTGACAACAATAAATCAAATCAAAATTACTTCAGGTGAAAGATTTAGAAGAAAACTCTCACAGCATGGTTATATTATGGTGTTAGGATGTCCTAGCGTGTTCGCATTGCAATATGGCAGTTTGAGGATTTGAATTCATTTCAAAGAAAGAAAGTAGAAAATATGGCATCATTTGAGAATGCCCATGAAGTCTCAGATTTCTGTAAAACAAAATCAGCTGATTGATGTGAATGTCCAAGTGAAAAGGAGAGCTGCTGTTCTCGCCCAGTCTGAAGTATTTATGATTCTAGCCCACACCAACATGGTTTGCTCACTTTCCCTCTGAATGTTCCTACTCTATTACACCAAACAGTGTTACTGTCTTTCAGGACAGTGAGGGATGGCCAATAAATGCAGGGCTGGTGCTTACAGACCCTGTCAGGCATAATTTTTTAAGTGTGATAATGGAAATGAACAATTTATAATTTTATGTCCAAGCAATAAAGTGAATGACTTTATCATCTAGAAATTTAAAGATAAACGTATGAATCAGGATTGGGAGTTAAGCTAACTTTAGAGCTATAAGGGGGCATGAGAAAACCTTGGCGGATAGGATCAAGGAAAACTCCAAGGCTTTTTACACATATGTGCAGAACAAGAGAACGACCAGAGAAAGGGTGGGACCAATCAAGGACTGTAAAGGGAATTTGTGCACAGAGCCTAAAGAGATAGGAGACGTCCTTAATGAATACTTTTCTTCAGTATTCACAACTGAGAGGGACCTAATTGTAGAGGAGGACGTTGTGAAACAGGCAGGTAGGCTAGAGGAGGTTGATGTTAGTAAAGAAGATGTGCTAGGAATTCTGAGGAAGTTGAAGATAGATAAGTCCCCCAGGCCTGATGGGATTTATCCAAGGATTCTATGGGAAGCGAGGGACGAGATCGCAGCGCCTTTGGCGATGATCTTTTCATCCTCACTGTCCACGGGTATAGTGCCGGAAGATTGGGAAGAAGCAAACAACCCTTGTTCAAAAAAGGGAACAGGGATAACCCTGGAAATTATAGGCCACTTAATCATACATCAGTGGTGGGCAAATTATTGGAAAGGGCTCAGAGATAGGATTTATGATCACTTGGAAAGGCACAGTTTGATTCGTGATAGTCAGCATGGATTTGTGAGGGGTAGATCATGCCTCACAAACCTTATTGAATTCTTTGAAGAGGTGACCAAACATATGGATGAAGGTAGAGCAGTGAATGTGGTATACATGGATTTAAGTAAGGCGTTTGATAAAGTTCCCCATGGTAGGCTCATGCAGAAGGTAAGGAGGCATGGGATAGGGGGAAATGTGGCAGATTGGATTCAGAATTGGCTGAGCCTTAGAAGACAAAGGGTGGTAGTGTATAGAAAATATTCAACATGGTGCTCAGTTATGAGTGGTGTACCACAAGGATGTGTTCTAGGTCCTCTTCTATTTGTGATTTTTGTAAATGATTTGGATGAAGGAGTGGAAGGGTGGATTAGCAAGTTTGCGGACAATACGAAGGTGGGTCACGTTGTGGACAGTGCGGAGGGCTGTTCGAGATTACAAAGGGACACTGATAGGATGCAGAGCTGGGCTGAGAAGTGGCAGATGGCGTTTAACCCTGAAAAGTGTGTGGTGATTCATTTTGGAAGGGCAAACTTGAAAGCAGAATACAGGGTTAACAGAAAGATTCTTGGCAGTGTGAAGGAGCAGAGAGATCTTGGGGTTCATGTTCACAGTTCCCTAAGAGCTGCCACCCAGGTGGATAGAGTTGTTGAGAAGGCGAATGGTGTGTTAGCTTTCATTAATAGAGGGATTGAGTTCAAGAGCTGTGAAGTTATGCTCCAGCTATACAAAAGCCTGGTTCGGCCACATCTGAAATACTGTGTCCAGTTCTAGTCACCTCATTACAGGAAAGATATGGAAGCGTTAGAAAAGGTGCAGAGGAGATTTACCAGGATGTTGCCTGGAATGGAGGGAAGGTCTTATGAGGAAAGGTTGAGAGAGCTGGGGCTTTTCTCTTTGGAACAACGAAGGATGAGAGGTGACTTGATGGAGATGTACAAAACGATCAGAGGTATAGAGTGGACAGCCAGAGGCTTTTTCCTAGGGTGGAGGTAGCTTTTACGAGGGGACATAGTTTTAAAGTGAAAGGAGATAGATATTGGGGAGACGTCGGAGGTAGGTTCTTTACTCAGAGAGTGGTCGGGGCGTGGAATGCATTGCTGGAGAGAGTAATGGAGTCGGCCTCATTAGGGGCATTTAAGCGGCTATTAGATAGGCATATGGACTATAGTATAAGGTAGCGGTGGAGGGTAGATAGACCTTAGGTTTAGGGTAAAAGTTCGGCACAACATCGTGGGCCGAAGGGCCTGTACTGTGCTGTACTGTTCTATGTTCTAACTGGCCCCTGGAACCTGTTTTGCTTTCAATAGGATCTGGCTAAACTCATTGTGCTCTCAGTTCCATGATCCTGCCTACTTCCAAACACAGAGTAGAAAGTTTACAACAATAAAGATATAAATTTCCCAATGAACTTACTTATGCCAGTTTTGGTCTTCATAATGACACTACTGTCATCTTCCTGTGGAACTGTGCAACATTGGTTTTCTGTGCTTGGTCCATGACATGCACCTGTTTTAGGATTTTAATGTCTCAGCTCTATATTCTGTCACACTCTATCTGTACTGAAATGGGAGAGTTAATCAGAAGCTCAAGACCAGAAGAAGCTTCAAACCCAGAACCCAGAGGGGAGATCTAATAGAAACTTACAAGATAATGCATGGCTTAGAAAGAGTGGACGCTGGGAAGTTGTTTCCGTTAGGTGGGGATACTAGGACCCGTGGGCACAGCTTTAGAATTAGAGGGGGTTGATTTAGAATGGAAATGAGGAGACATTTCTTCAGCCAGAGAGTGGTGGGCCTGTGGAATTCATTGCCACGGAGCGTAGTGGAGGCCGGGACGTTGAATGTCTTCAAGGCAGAGATTGATAAATTCTTGATCTCGCAAGGAATCAAGGGCTACGGGGAGAGTGCAGGTAAGTGGAGTTGAAATGCCCATCAGCCATGATTAAATGGCGGAGTGGACTCGATGGGCCGAATGGCCTTACTTCCACTCCTATGTCTTATGGTCTTATGGTCTAACCTTCCAACTGGACGGCTACGTTTGGAAAGCAATGGTTCTGAACCATTTGCATGTACGCCTTCATTACTGATTACTGCATTCAGAAATTAAAGGGTCTTCTACCTGACAATGAGACCGTTAAGTGTACAGTACCAACAACAGGTTGAACGAAACGTAAACTTGCTTGCTCATTAAAACATTAGGGAATGACCACTTTAAAGGATGGTCAATCAGACCGACTGGGAGCTTGTAATTAATTCTGTACATCACACTGTGAGGCAATTACGGTAAAAACCCAATGAGGCGGGTCTATCCTTCTCATCCACGGTCTTGAACGAGGGCAGCATTTCCATTGTGAAGCATTCTGCTCCAGGACGGACTCGGCCGCGGCAATAAGAAATAAATCCAGCAGGTAGCTCAGTCTTGTAACGTAACAGCCATAATAAATAATGAGAACCTATTTGAAGGAGGAAGATGGGACATTAGAAGCTATTTACACTCCTGGAGTGATGCTATCGATCAGCCCAGCAATCCACAGATAGAGCTTCATCCATGATGTCATTGTTATTTATGATTAGACAGTATTGCAACGAACGTCCTTTCGCTGTGACCAGCTTGATCCATTTATGATTATGATGCATTCAGCAGTTAGGGAAGCAATCAGCAGTGGCAGGGAGCAGGAGATGAGCACGGGCAGGTCTGGGAAATAAGACATTTCATAATAGATTTGGCTTCATAACACATTCATAGAGCAGAATAGTCAGAATGTTTGAGTGGACTCTCCCTACAGGCAATTACCCGCTCCACATCTGCAGTTTCTGTTAGTTTCTCTGTCGTTTAGAAACATGAATGATAGGTTCACCAAATGATATTGGAATCTATTTATTTCAACAGTCTTGCAATTGTGAATTCGTTCCATATTTTTTCTTCCTCTTTGAGAGGGTAAAATCCTGTAAAATTGGCTCCAACCAAAGTACACGTAGTATATTTTTTTGTTTATGTCCACAATTACTTTTCTACACCTGTGAATTGTAACCTGTATAAAATTTGTCGAATTACTCCATCGGAAAGGAACTTCTGGCACTTCAGTTTAAGGCAAAGCATGAAGCAATACTGAATGTTGACCCATGTTAAATTTCTGCAGCTAACACCATGAATCAGAATTAACTTTTACAGTGGACAAAACGAGTCTCTAGAAAAACCCTGCTGCATCTCGAAAATCTTTTGTCGGCCAGCCTCTTGTCTGAATGTTCAGTGTATTGTAAATCTGAACAGGTTTACCCCATTCACTGTTTAAAAAATAATTCCAAACTCAGATTCTTCGCAAAAATGACGGTGTCACTCACCGAGTGACCTGTTCCTTTCCAACATTTTTCGGTGATTTGCTTGGGGAAGAATGTTGGGTGACAAACTCGGAGATTCAGGGCGAGCGAAGCTTTGTTGCTTGTGGAAGAAATTTAAACAGATTCTCAGCATTACCCGAAAGGGGCAATGTGAAGGAGAGAGTCAGGCTGACCCGGAATAGGGGAGAGAGCTAGTCAGTGCCCCTGTTACGCACATCGGTCAGTTTCAGCGTACCACTGTCAGACACTGGGGCCAGTATTCCTCAAGTGAGTAGCGACATTGAGGGTGAGAATGAGGAGTACCAGGGTGACAGTGCCAGGATGATCCTGCTGGGTCAGTGGGGAATGTGCCAGGATGATCCTGTTGGGTCAGTGGGGAGTGTGCCAGGGTGGTCCTGTTGGGTCAGTGGGGAGTGTGCCAGGGTGATTCTGTTGGGTCAGTGGGGAATGTGCCAGGATGATCCTGTTGGGTCAGTGGGAAGTGTGCCAGGGTGATCCTGTTGGGTCGGTGAGGAGTGTGCCAGGATGATCCTGTTGGGTCAGTGGGAAGTGTGCCAGGGTGATCCTGTTGGGTCGGTGAGGAGTGTGCCAGGATGATCCTGTTGCATGAGTGAGGAGTGTATTAATGTGACCTGAAGGAGATGAAAGAAAAGTCAGTGTATACCAAGTGAGAGAGTTGTTTTTCTTCACTTGGGGGATGTGGGCATCTCTGGCTGGCCATTTCCAAGGCAACACCAGGTTTTCTGAGGCTTAGTCAAATACTGGTTAACTTTCTGTCTATTTCTGTCTCTGTTTCATTGTCAAAAGGTACAAAAAATGTGCTTCTCGATGTGGTGGATATTTGTAAATTCTAATCTTGCAACAGGAAGCAAAAGAACGTTGAAGTCAATGAATAGATGTAACATGTTAACAGCTGGTCAAACCACAATTTAAGCCAAAAGTCTTTTTCAGTAATAATTATTAAGACAAAGTGGGCATTTAAAATACAGTCATAGAGTCATACAGCATGGAAACAGACCCTTCAGTCCAACCAGTCCATACTGAACATAATCCCAAACTAAATTAGTCTCACCTGCCTGCTCCTCGCTCCTATCCCTCCAAACCTTTCCTATTCATGTACTTATCCAAATGTCTTTGGAATGTTTTAATCGTACCCACATCCATCACTTCCTCAGGAAGTTCATTCCACATGTGAACCATAGAACACAGAACATGGAACAATACAGCGCAGAACAGGCCCTTCGGCCCTCGATGTTGCACCAACCTGTGAACTAATCTAAGACCATCCCCCTACACTATCCCATCATCAGCCAGATGCTTATCCAAGGACTGTTTAAATGCCCCTAATGTGGCTGAGTTAACTACATTGGCAGGCAAGGCATTCCATGCCCTTACCACTCTCTGAGTAAAGAACCTGCCTCTGACATCTGTCTTAAATCTATCACCCCTCAATTTGCAGCTATGCCCCCTCGTACTAGCCGACGTCATCATCCTAGGAAAAAGACTCTCACTGTCCGCCCTATCTAATCCTCTGATCATCTTGTATGTCTCTATTAAATCCCCTCTTAGCCTTCTTCTCTCCAATGAGAACAGAGCCAAGTCCCTCAGCCTTTCCTCATAAGACCTTCGCTCCAGACCAGGCAACATCCTGGTAAGTCTCCTCTGCACCTTTTCCAATGCTTCCACATCTTTCCTGTAATGGGGCGACCAGAACTGTACGCAATATTCCAAGTGAGGCCGCATTAGCGTTTTGTACAGTTGCAGCATGACATCATGGCTCCGGAACTCAATCCCTCTACCGATGAAACCTAACACACCGTATGCCTTCTTAACAGCACTATCAACCTGGGTGGCAACTTTCAGGGATCTCTGTACCTGGACACCAAGATCCCTCTGCACATCCACACTACCAAGAATCTTTCCATTGACCCAGTATTCTGCCTTCCTATTATTCTTCCCAAAGTGTATCACCTCACATTTATCTGCATTGAACTCCATTTTCCACCTTTCAGCCCAATTCTGCAGTTTGTTCAAGTCTCCCTGCAACCTGCAACATTCTTCCACACTGTCCACCACTCCACCGACTTTAGTGTCATCTGCAAACTTACTAACCCGTCCACCGATGTCTGCATCCAAGTCATTTATAAAAATGACAAACAGCAGTGGTCCCAAAACAGATCCTTGTGGCACACCACTAGTAATCGGACTCCAGGCTGAATATTTTCCATCAACCACCACTCTTTGGCTTCTTTCAGAAAGCCAGTTTCCAATCCAAACTGCTAAATCTCCCTCAATCCCGTGCCTCCGCATTTTCTCCAATAGCCTACCATGTGGAACCTTATCAAAGGCTTTACTGAAGTCCATGTACACCACGTCAACTGCCCTACCCTCATTCAAGTGCTTGGTCACCTTCTCAAAAAACTCAATGAGGTTTGTGAGACATGACCTGCCCTTGACGAATCCATGTTGACTATCTCCAATCAAATTGTTGCTTGCTAGATGATTATAAATCCTATCTCTTATAGTCCTTTCCAAAACTTTTCCTACAACAGATGTAAGGCTCACTGGTCTGTAATTACCTGGGTCATCTCTACTGCCCTTCTTGAACAAGGGCACAACATTTGCAATCCTCCAGTCTTCTGGTACTAAACCTGTAGACAATGACGACTCAAAGATCAAGGCCAAAGACTCCGCCATCTCCTCCCTAGCTTCTCAGAGAATCCTCGGAAAAATCCCATCTGGCCCAGGGGATTTATCTACCTTCACACCTTCTAGAATTGATAACACCTCCTCCTTACTAACCTCAATCCTTTCAAGTCTAATAGCCCGTATCTCAGTCTTCTCCTCTACAATATTCTCCTTTTCCTGAGTGAAAACAGATGAGAAATATTTGTTTAGCACCTCTCCGATCTCCACAGGGTCCACACACAACTTCCCACTTCTGTCTTTGACTGGCCCTATTCTTACCCTCGTCATCCTTTTATTCCCCACATACCTATAGAAAGCATTAGGGTTCTCCTTAATTCTACCTGCTGATGACTGCTCATGTCCCCTCCTTGCTCTTCTTAACTCTCTCTTTAAATCCTTCCTAGCTAATCTGTAACTCTCCATCGCCTCATCTGAACCATCTCGTTTCAATGTCACATAAGCCTCCCTCTTCCGTTTAACAAGAGATACAATTTCTTTTGTAAACCAAGGTTCCCTTACCTTATCACTTCCTCCCTGCCTGACAGAGACATACCTATCAAGGACATGCAATATCTGTTCCTTAAACCAGCTCCACATTTCGATTGTCCCCATCCCCTGCATTTTGCTACTCCATTCTATCCCTCCTAAGTCTTGCCTAATTGCATTATAATTGCCATTCCCCCATCTATAACTCTTGCCCAGTGGCATGTTCCTATCCCTTTCCATTGCTAAACTAAATGTAACCGAATTATGGTCACTCTCTCCAAAGTGCTCACCTACCACTAAATCAAACACCTGGCCTGGTTCATTACCAAGTACCAGATCCAGTGTGGCCTCCCCTCTGTGTAAAAAAAAATGTTCCTCATGTCTTTTTGAAATCTCTCTCCTCTCACCTTAAAAATGTACCTCCCTGCCTTGAAATCGCCGATCCTAGTGAAAATACAACTACCATTAAATCTGTCTATACCTCACATTAATTTATAAACTTTTATCAGGTCACCTCTCAACCTCCTGTGCTCCAGTGAAAACAGTCCCAGGCGATCCAGCCTTTCTTTATAACTAAGACCTTCCATTCCTGGCAACATCCTGGCAAATTTCTTCTGAACCCTCTTCAGATTCATAATATCCTTCCTATAACTGGGCAACTAGAACTGGACACAGTATCCCAGAAGGGGCCTCACCAATGTCCTGTACAAACTCAACATGACTTCCCAATTCCTCTATTCAAAGGACTGAGTAATGAAGGCAAGTGTGCCAAATGCCTTTTTAAACAACCTGTCTATATGTGACGCAAACTTCGAGAATTATGTACCTGCACCCCTAGGTCCCTCTGTTCTACAACAATACCCAAGGCCCTAGCACTAATTTTATAAGCCCTACCCTTGTTTGTTGTACCAAAATGCAATACCTCACATTTATCCAGATTGAACTCCATCTGCCATTTTTCAGCCATTGACCCATTTGTTCAAGATCCCTCTGTAATCTTAGAAAATCTTCTTCACTGTCTACAATGCCACCAATTTTGGTGTCATCCACAAACTTACTAACCATGCCTTCTATATTCTCATCCAAATCATTTATATAAATGACAAACAAACGAAGACCCAGCGCTGATCCCTGTGGAACACCGCTGGTCACAGGCCTCCAGTCTGAAAAGCAACCCTCCACCATTACTCTCTGTCTTCTGCCAATAAGCCAATTATGTATCCAGTTGGCAAGTTCACCCTGAAACTCATATGGACTAACTTTAGTAATTTGTCTACCATGTGCCCTTTGGACATGGACCAAAGGGTTTGCTTCCGTGTTATGTATCTCCATGACTCTGTAACTCTACCTGGGCTTCCAAATAGAGTGACTGATGAACGTAAAATAATGTAAGGTTTATTTTTAGTTTCTGTTTTGCTAAGAGGGCAGGTGGTTTCACATGGACTTTAAACAGTCCTTGGATAAGCATATGGATGATGATGGGATAGTGTAGGGGGATGGGCTTAGATTAGTTCACAGGTAGGCGCAACATCGAGGGCCGATGGGTCTGTTCTGCGCTGTATTGTTCTATGTTCTATGTTCTATGTGGAACCTTGTCTAAGGCTTTGTTGAAATCCAAATAAACAATATCAACTGCTGTGCCATCATAAATCCTTTTTAGTAACTTCCTCAAAAAACTCAATCAAGTTTGTGAGACACAATTTTCCTCGCACAAAACCATGCTGACTATCCCTAATCAATTTTTGCCTCTCTAGATGTCCATAAATCCTATCTTTTATAATCACCTCCAAAAATTTACCCACATCTGAAGTCAGACTCACAGGCCTATAGTTCCCTGATTTCTGCTTACAACCTTTCTTAAACAAAGGTACAGTATTAGCCACCCTCCAGTCATCAGGCACCTCGCCCTTAGTTATAGATGATGCAATTTCTGCAAGGGATTTTATGATTTACTTCCTTACTTCTCAAAATGTTCTGGGATGCATTAGCTCATGTCCCGGAGATTTATCCAACCTTATATTCTCCAAGACCTCCTGAACATCATCTTCTGTAATGTGAACAGTTTTTAAAACATCAAAGTTTATTTCTCTGCATTCTCTAGGCTCAATTTCTTTCTCCACAGTAAAAACTGACATGTAATATTCATTCAGTATCTCTCCCATCTCCTGGGGCTCAACACAAAGATAACCTCCTTGATTTTTTAGAGGCCCTACCCGTTCTCCAGTTATCCTCTTGCTTTTAGTATATTTGTAGAATCTCTTTGGATTATTTTTAACCTTATCTGCCAATGCTGTCTCGTATCTTCTTTGCCCTCCTGATTTCTCTCTTAAGAGTGTCGTTACATTCTTTATATTAAGAGATTCAATTGAACCAAGTTGTCTATATCTAAAGAAGATTCTCTTTTACTCTTGACGAGAGCCTCAATATCTTTAACAGCTATTATACTCTCCTTTGGTTTCTGAAATATTAAAAATTCAGATTTCATCAAGATATTTGTATCATCAATAGCTACAGGTGAGGTGTTGGAAGATTGGCTGTTGGCTAATATAGTGCCACTAATTAAGGGAGGTGGTAGGGAAAGGCCAGGCAACTATAGACCAGTGAGCTTAATGTTGGTGGTGGACAAGTTGTTGTAGAGAATCTTGAGGGACGGGATTTACATGTATTTGGAAAGGCGGTGATTAGGGATAGTCAATATGGCTTTGTGTGTCGGAAATCGTGTCTCAGTAACTTGATTAATTTCTTTGAAGAAGTAAAAATGAAGATTGATGAGGGCAGAGCTGTAGACATGATCTATATGGACATCAGTAAGGCATGTTTTTTATTCATTCATGGGATGAGGGTGTTGCTGGCTAAGCAACATTTATTGCCCATCCCTAATTGCCCAGAGGGCAGTTAAGAGTCAACCACATTGCTGTGGGTCTAGAGTCACATGTAGGCCAGACCAGGTAAGGATGGCAGTTTTCTTCCCTAAAGGATATTAGTGCACCAGATAGGTTTTTCCAACAATCAATGATAGATTCATGGTCATTATTAGACTCTTAATTCCAGATATTTATTGAATTCAAATTCCACCATCTGCCATAGCAGGATTCAATTCTGGGTCTCCAGAACATTATCTGGGTCTCTGGATCAACAGTCCAGCGATAATGCAACTCGACCATCACCTCTTCCCCCACCCGCTGCCCCCCCAGACGAGGTCCTTCATGTTAGACTGCTTAGCAAGGTAAGATCGCATGGAATACAGGGAGAACTAACTATTTGGATATAGAACTAGCTCAAAGGTAGGAGACAGAGGGTGTGGTGGAGGGTTGCTTTTCGAACTGGAGGCCAGTGACCAGCAACGTGCTGCAGGGATTGGTGCTGGGTCCACTGCGTCTTGTAATTTATATAGATAATTTGGATGTGAACATAGGAGGTATGGTTAGTAAGTTTACAGATGACACCAAAATTGGTGTAGTGGGCAAGCAAAGAAGGTTACCTCAGAGTACAACAGGACCTTGATCAGATGTGCCAATGGGCCGAGCAGGAGCAGATGGAGTTTAATTTAGATATATGTGAGGTGCTGCATTTTGGAAAGGCAAATCAAGGCAGGATTTATACACTTAATGGTAAGGTCCTGGGGTGTGTTGCTGAACAAAGAGACCATCGAGTGCATGTTCATAGTTCCTTGAAAGTGGAGTTGCAGGTAGATAGGATTGCGAAGAAGGCATTCGGGATACTTGCCTTTATTGATGAGTGCATTGAGTATAAGAGTTGGAAGGTCATGTTGTGGCTGTACAGGACATTGGTTAGGCCACTTTTGGAATACTGCGTGCAGTTCTAGTTTCTCTGCTCCAGGAAAGATGTTGTGAAACTTGAAAGCATTCAAAAAAGATCTACAAGGATGTTGCCAGGGTTGGAGGGTTTGAACTACAGGGAGAGGCTGAATAGACTGGGGCTATCTTCCCTGGAGCTTCAGAGGCTGAGGGGTGACCTTACAGAGTTTTATAAAATCATGAGGGGCACAGATAGGGTATATAGACAAGGTCTTTTCCCCAGAGTGGGAAAGTCCAAAACTAGACGGCATAGGTTTAAAGTGAGAGGGGAGAGATTTAAAAGGGACCTGAGGAGCAACTTTTTCACACAGAGGGTGGTGCAATACGAAATGAGCTGCCAGAGGAAGTGACGGAAACTGGTACAATTACAACATTTAAAAGCCGTCTGGATGGTATATGAATAGGTTTAGAGGGCTATTGGCCAAATGGTGGCAAAAGGGACTAGATTTATATAGGATATCTGTTCAACATGGACCAAAGGGTTTGCTTCCGTGTTATGTATCTCCATGACTCTATAACTCTACCTGGGCTTCCAAATAAAGTGACTGATGAACGTAAAATAATGTAAGGTTTATTTTTAGTTTCTGTTTTGCTAAGAGGGCAGATGGTTTCATATTAGTTTGCACAGTCTATGTTGAACTAAATTTATTACAAGGTTATGATTAGCAGAAGAAACAATTTCATTCGTGTAGTACCATTCACAACCCCAGGATATCGCAAAGAGCTTTCTTGGCAAAGTGGTACACTGAGGTGTAGTCATGGTTGTGATGTTGGAAATGCAGCAGGCTGTGTGTGAGCAGCAAGGTCAGAGTGTCATAGAGTTATACAGCATGGAAACAGACCATGCGGTGCAACTCATTCACACCAACATCTAATCCCATTTGCAAGCATTTGGTCTATATTCCTCTAAACCCTTCATATTCATGTACACATCCAGATACCCTTTAAATATTATAATTGTACCAGCCTCCACCACTTCGTCTGGCAGCTCATTCCGTAAAGTTCCCATGCACAACAATGCAATCATAATTAAACATTTTACATGATGTTTAAAGAATACTTATTAGCCACAATACAAAGAGAACTTTCCTATTTTTCTTAAATGTCTTACTGTGAAACTTTACATTCCATTGGAGAGGACAGGCAGGGCTTTTGGTTTACCTGTTAATCAGAAAGACAGCACCCTTGCTGGTGCAGCTCCCTCTCTCATTACAGTACATGAGTATCAGCCTCAGTTTTAAGCTCAAGTATCTCGAGAGGGAGTTGAACCACCAAATTTCTCACTCAAATGTATGAACTTTGAACTGTCGTTAAAACAATTGCATTTTATTGAGAATAAATCACTTGGTATCTCATTTTATTTCACACCTTTGTTGGATAAGAGCTTCATTCATAAAAAATACTGTAACGTACTATACATGTCTCAATGTCTTTCAATCGCTCACATGTTGTTAATAGTACTTATTACGGAGACACACTTTCTCCAAGGTAAAACTGAGAGAGACATGGATGACTACAAGTTTGAATTATAGTTCCTTAACGAGTCTGTAAAGAGCTGTACTCAAACTTCAAACCATGAGGTACAGCTCTATAGTAACAATCCTTCTTTTTGAGCTGCTATTGTAAAGCTGATGGCTTTGTCTCCTGAACTCTTCAAAGGATATCTTCTAAAAGGGCCATGCCTTCATTTATCAGTGTTAGTAATTACCCGTACAAAGAATGATGTAAAGCTAAATGGACTGAGTAAATTTCTTTTATTTATTTTGATGATGTAAAAGTGTGTAAGCTTATTGCACAATTAGCTTTATATATGTTGGCTTTTAATGCAACTGTCTCATTACACATTTTATGGGAACACTAACCACAGAGTTAGTGGCAGGAGCAACATTTGCAAACAATATTAAAATGGGAACCACTTGTCTGTGCCGTTGGCTATTGAATAATTCTAGAATATATATTTTCCCGTATCTTGGCCTCCATCCTACTATCTCTGTCAGGTTGCACAGCTTTTTAATCAACATGCACTGAGGGTACAAAGAAGGTTATCAAAAATTACAGAGGGGTCTTGATGAGATGGGAAAGTGAGCTGAGGATTGGCAAATGTAATTCAATACAGATGAGTCTAGGTATTGCACTTTGGAATCACAGGTGGACAGGATGGTGAAGAAAGCATTTAGCATGCTGGCCTTCATCAGTCGAGGCATTGAGTATAGGAGTTGGGACGTCATGTTACAGTTGTATAAGTCATTGCTGAGGCCGCTCTTGAAGTATTGTGTACAGTTTTGGTCTCCCTGTTATAGGAAAGATATAGTTAAAATGGAAAGTGAGCAAAGAAGATTTACAAGGATGTTGCCAGGATTAAAAGGCCTGAGTTATAGGGAGAGGTTGGCCAGGATAGGACTTTATTCCTTGGAATGTAGGAGAATTAGGGGTGACCTCATTGAGGTGTATAAAATCATGAGGGGCATAGATAGGATGAATGCATATAGTCTTTTTTTCCCAGGAATGGGGAATTGAAAACTAGAGAGCATAGGTTTAAGGTGAGAGGAGAAAGATTTAAGAAGGACCTGAGAGGCAACTTCTTCACACAGAGAGCGGTGTGTATATGGAATGGGCTGCCAGAGAAAGTGGTTGAGGCAGGTACAATAGCAACATTTAAAAAACATTTGGATATATACATGGATGGGAAGGGGTTTAGAGGGAAATGGACCAAATACGGGCAATTAGAACTAGCCAAGAGGGCACCATGGTCAACATGGACCAGTTTGGGCCAAAGGGCCTATTTCTATGCTGCATTATTCTACGACTCTATGACTAAGATGAGGGATGCAATGAAAGATAAAGTCCTGTTTGAGCACCGAGATCATTGACCATTGAGATGGTCTAAAAGAGGAAATGGTCATTATATATGAGTATCAATTATGATTTTGTGAGGGAACTATAATAAGCTCCCAAAGTGACTTTATGACTGTATAATTCAACACAGTTCCAGAATGTCAAATTGTATTTGGTTATCAATAATACTACACCCAAGTTTGAAAACCACTTTGCCACAACAAAGGAGACATTTATCCCTGTCTGTTTTTGTGGCTGAAAAATGTAGATTTGGAAGCAAAGAGTAAAAGCTAATATGAAACCATATTTTGATTTCCTTCCTGAAGAAGGGTCACCAGACTTGAAATGTGTACTCTTTTCTCTCCAAACATGCTGCCAGACCAGCTGAGTTTCTGCATTTGTTGGATTTCTACTCGTTGCAATCTCAAATATGTTATACTGAAAACAATGATCTTTTACTTTTAATTTGTTTCACGTTATTCTTTCATGGGATATGGGCATCTCTGGCAAGTCCAGCTCTTGTCCGCATTTCTGATTGGCCTTGGAATGAGTGTCTTGCTGTGCTAATTCAGAGGGCTGTTAACCATCAACTACTCTGAGGTGTGGCTATGGAGTCACGTGTGGACCAGGTGAGCTTAGGATAGCAGATTTTATTCCATGAACGATGATAATGAGAGTTTTGATGACAATTGAAAATGGATCACGGCTACCGTTATTCAGATGAGCTCCCAATTCCAGATTTTGTTAAGTGAATTTTAAAAGTCCACCCATTGAGATTTCAATGTGCCCAGAGCATTAGCCTGGATATGAGTCCACTGACATTACCACAACAACACCATCTCCTCAAGAAATAAGAATGTTAAGTGTTTGTTGTAGGTCAGTTAAAAACACCCTCTGCAGAATTGTGGAGGGATGGGGAGATATGGGGTAAACAGTATAAATTCAAAGCATGAGATAACAAGGTGGAGAGCTGGATGAACACAGCAGGCCAAGCAGCATCAGAGGAGCAGGAAGGCTGATAGGTATCAATGTGGACTTCACAAGCTTCAAAATCTCCCTCCCCCTACCACATCCCAAAACCAGCCCAGCTCGTCTCCGCCTCCCTAACCTGTCCTTCCTCCCACCTCTCCGCTCCTCCCACCTCAAGACCCACCCCCATCTCCTACCTATTAACCTCATCCCGCCCCCTTGACCTGTCCGTCCTCCCTGGACTGATCTATCTCCTCCCTACCCCCCCACCTACACTCACCTTTACTGGCTCCACCCCGTCTCTTTGACCGGTCTGTCTCCTCTCCACCTATCTTCTCGTCTATCCATCTTTTATCCGCCTCCCCCTCTCTCCCTATTTATTTCAGACCCCCCTTCCCCTCCCCCATTTCTGAAGAAGGGTCTAGGCCTGAAACATCAGCCTTCCTGCTCCTATGATGCTGCTTGGCCTGCTGTGTTCATCCAGCTGTACACCTTGTTGTCTCAGATTCTCCAGCATCTGCAGTTCCTACTATCTCTAAATTCAAAGCATGTTCTGGACTCATTTACCAGTAATATCTGTAAGACTAGTGATATTCCCTCAAGTGAGGAAACATAATATTTTCAATAAGGTTGCTGAGCATTGTGGTTTGAATTGTTTTCAATTCTATCGCAGTGAAGGAGATGAGAACATTTGGAAATATTGCTTTGATATGGTTCTAAAGTTAAACACACCTTCGTCACTCAATTTGCAGCTTGAATTGTCATCATGGAATAATGCTGTATCTTATATAACACGGCTGAGTTCTTTCCTGGTTCAGAAATCGGCATTTGCTGCAATTGTCTATTGAGCAAACCTTTTCCTTAAGCAACTTTGGTGAAGACTATATTCGCATAAATATTTATCATTGATTTCTCAACTGAACACATGTGATTGCCATTTCTCCATTGGAAACAATAGGAGGACACACACCTGTCAATGAAACAATGCATTTCCTGTAGTAGTGCACTTCCTGCATAGTCACAAGACAATCCCCTACAGCATCATCATAGCCAAAGGAATGCTGTCTTCTGACAGAACATCTTCCAACTAAATATAGCAGGTTAATAAACAAGAGGAAAGAGCAATAACATGATCAAGGACCTGGAGATGTTGTTACATTCCAGATCGTGTCTGTTGTCACAATCTGCCTTTTCTGGCCAGGATTTAATGAAGATGAGGGAAACTTTTTCGAAATAGGTTTATTGCTGTTAAAGACATTTTGCTCCGATCTAAGCTTTTTTACAGTAGCCAACGTGACAGCATTGTAGTCGCGTTTTCAGGTTGGGCTGTTGCTGGCTGCTGCCAAAATGAAAGCTGTCAGAGAAGTTTATGCTGGAACATTGAAGCTATTTCAATCTCCATTTTAACCAGCGTAAAAATTGAAGCAGCATTTAAGTTTGGCCCGGTTTTTGGGGCCCAAAAGTCATGTTTCTGCATATACTCAACAAACATCCACTTTTCCACCATGACACACTATATACCACAAAAGTACTTCACCCACAAGCACATGTTTTTCTTACCTGTGCATACTAACTGGGCAATGAGCAGGGAGTTTAAGCCATGTCTACACTTTCTGTTGAGTTCTGTTTCCTACCCACAAGCAAACTGACGTGTTACTTTTATGCCGGCCTTGTTGGAGGAATGTTGGCAATGCTTCAAAGGTCACCTAGGACACCAACATCTACAGCATGATACAAAGCACCCCAGTTCAGCAGTCAATGTGACGTTTGAGGTCTGTCTGTCAGCCCTTTCTCCAGTCCTCATTTCAAATGCCTGGGTGATGGACTTCCATTGGATTGGTACACACTTATAGGGAAAATACTGCACTGGTTTACCATTGTGTTCTGCTGAAGATCTGACCGAGAAGGCTTTGCCGTGCTACTGCCTGCCATCAGTTGTAAATATCTTCTAATCAATCTGTTCAAAGATGTGATTACGGACTCCTGGAGCTTGGGTGTATTGTAAGTAACTGCAGGCAGATTATAAACCTGTTACAAATACATCTTCCACGACCAACAAGTCCTGACATTAGCCATAAGGCCCATGTGGGGAGGCAGTGGCCGAATTGTATTGTCCATAGACTTTTAATCCAGAAACCCAGGCGTGGTCTGGGGACCCATGTTTGAATCCCACCATAGCAAATGGTGGAATTTGAATTCAATAAAAGTCTGGATTTCAGGGCCTATTGATGGGAACCATTGTCGATTGTTGAAGAAAGACCCATCTGGTTCACGAATGTCCTTTAGGGAAGGAAACTGCCGTCTTTACCTGGTCTTGTCTACATGTGACTCCAGACCCACACTGATGAGTTTAACTTCAAACTGCTCTCTGGGCAATTAGGGCTGGGCAATAGAAGCCAGCCCATATCCCGTGAATGAATTAAGAAGAGGCCTGGGACACAGAGCCTGTTGTTGTATAATGAGGATGTTATTGATATCATGATGCAGAAGTTAATAGAGCACTGACACCAGCAGTCACATGTTATTGAGACCCTGAGAGGAAAGGATGGTATAACCTCACCAAGAGAGTTCTGTTCAGGAGATTAGTACATTACATCATAGTCTGTAAATAAAAGAGTTTGTGAGAACTCTGGAGAGTCAGTGATCACACTTGGCTCAGGCAGAAAGCTGGATGCAGCACCCTCAAAGGGGAGAAAATGTTGTCTCTGGAAACAGCCACTCAATGCAGAACCATGCAGGACTGAACCCTGAGTTTGGGGATCTATGAGCTTGCAGTCCTGGGAGTTTATAAAAATTTCCTTCAGGGGATGTGGTGTGACTTGTTCAATCAGCATTTATTACCCATCCCTAATTGCCCAGGAGGAAGTTAAGAGTGTGGTGAGTCTGGAGTCACATGTTTACCAAACAAGGTAAGGACATTAAGCATATTTTCTTCCCCAAAGGGAACCAGATTTTCTTTTCCCTGACAATTGACAATGGATTCGTGGTCATCATTCAATTCAAATTCCACCATCTGTCGCGGTGGGATTCGAACCCAGGTCCCCGGAACATTACCTGGGTCTCTGGATTAGTCGTCTAGCGATCATACTGTCACCTCTCCATAGGGCTGAGTCAGTCCTAAAGCACTGCTGTGAGGTCATCGGTCTGGGTGGGGGTATGGGTTGCAGGATGTCCAATTCTTCTAGCAATGAGACAAAGGAAGGAATTGAGACTGATTGAAGTGGATTGAGGTACATATCGTGGTGATACACAACAGGAGCAAAGATGATATGTCCCCAGTGAGGGAGTCAAAAGTGCAGAAGGCAGGTAGAGTTAGTAGAGATAGCAAGAACTGCAGATGCTAGAGTCAGAGTCAGTACAGTGTGGAGCTGTAGGAACACAGCAGGTCAGGCAGCATCAGAAGAGCAGGAGACTTGATGTTTCAGGTCGGGACCCTTCATCAGTACAGTTCTGATGAAGGGTCCCGACCCGAAATGTCAACTCTCCAGTTCTTCTGATGCTGCCTGACCTGCTGTGTTCCTCCAGCTCCACACTGTGTCATCTGAGGAAGAGTTAGTAGTTTCGTTAATTGAATGTTTACATGCAATAGTGAGAGCTGTTGTCCGTGAGATTTGGTGAAACTGATATACAAATACAGAATAAAAGTGAGTGATGGCCCTGTGCACATGAAGTAGCAGAGAGAAGGCAATGGTTCTTTAACTTTGTGGACTACAGAAGATCATTGACCTTCTGTCTGGATTACCAGGCTTTACCCAGAATATATCACTGAATCAGCCTATAATTTGGGTCCAGGCTGGCTGGATCTGGTGGCATGACCTCCTGTAAAAGGGAATGCACCCTTCTCCACACTTCTTCTGCCATCACCTCCAAGTCCCTTTGAGCTCTTTGAAGGGGTCAGTGAGTTATCTTTTCCTCAGGTCCAAGTCCCAAATACTCAGACTTCAGAAGCACAGTGTGAGGGGTCATTCTGGGCTTGCAACATTCACATTAATGCACCATTTGGCTTTAACTAAGATACAGGGACATGATTATCAGACACCTTCTGCAGTGGTGAGCACATGAAATTCTCTAGCTCTGAGAAATCTGGTGAACTGCACCCAAAAGAGCTTTCACATCATTCAGAATCTAACTGGGTCAATAGGAATCGGGGGCAAACTCTTTGCTGGTTGGTGTCATACCTGGCACATAGGAAGATGGTTGTGGTTGTTGCAGGTCAGTAATCTCAGCTCTAGGACATCTCTGCAGGAATTCCTCAGGGTAGTGTCCTCGGCCCAAACATCTTCAGCTGCTTCATCAATGACCTTCTCTCCATCATTAGGTCCGAAATCGGGATGTTTGCATATTATTGCATAACGTCCAGCACCATTCATAATTCCTCATGAACATGAAGCAATCTATGTTCAAATGCAACAAGATCTGGACAATATCCAGGCTTGGGCTGACAAGTGACAAGTAACATTCGTGCCACACAAATGCCAGGCTATGTCCATCACCAATAAGAGACAATCTAACCACCGCCCCTTGACATTCAATGGTGTTGCCATCACCGAATCCCCCATTGTCAATATCTTGAGAGGGTAGCATTGACAAGAAACTCAACTGAACTCATCACACAAACAAGATAGCTACCAGAGCAAGTCAGAGGCAAAGAATACTATGGCGAGTAATTTAACTCCTGACTCCCTAAAGCCTTTCCAACATATACGTGGCACAAGTCAGGAGTGTGATGGAATACTCCCCACTTGCCTGGATGGGTGTAGCTCCAACAACACTCAAGAAACATGACACGGTCAAGGACAAAGTAGCCTGCTTGATTGGCACGACAGCTACAAACATCCACTACCCCCACCACCGATGCTCAGTAGCAGCAGTGTGTACGATCTACACGGAGCACTGCAGAAATTCACCAAAGATCCTCAGACAGCAGCAAACTGCAGCAGTTCAAGAAGGCAGCTCACTACTACCTTCTCAAGGGTAACTCGGGATCAGCAATAAGTGCTGACCAAGGCAGCAATGTACACATTCCACAAATGAACAAAGAAACTTCCACTCCCTCTACCACTAATAATCAGTAGCAGCAGTGTGTCCTATCTACAAGATGCACTGCAGGAATTCACCAAAGATCCCCAGACAGCACCTTCCAAACCCACAACAACTTAAACCTAGAATGATAAGATCTGCAAATTCTTAGAAAAATCATCATCTTCAAGTTCCTCTCCAAGCCACTCACCATCCTGATTTGGAAATATATCACCATTACTTTAGTGTCGCTGGGTCAAAATTCTGGAAATCCCTCCCTAATGGCATTGTGGGTCTACCCACGGTTTCAGGAGACAACCTTCCACTGTGGCATTGTGGATTTTTTTATTGCTTTCATTAGCCATACTTAAGTCTTTCTCTGAGAATGCCATTTAACATTAAATTAACATTAAATCTATGATTAAATTAGGCTGTTTCACCTCCAAAGAACTTGCCTCAGATTAATGTAAACTGACTTCATTTAGGATGATTTCAGTCATCATAGAGGAGATTTTCACTCATCACTGTATATTTCTGAAATTGGAGATGTATTCAAAAGCATTTACATTTTGCAAATTATAGAGTGGGTTCTACAGTTGACCATGTGGAATCTCGATGCATGCTAACTATTTCTGCAGGAGTTCTGATCCCTCAAGGTTGCTATGTTTCTCTGAATTTGCACAAGCAAAGTAACCAGACACTACAGATATTCAACTTCCAATGAAATGTTCGTGCAGGATTTCTTTCCTTTTAATAAAGGCTGCTGAAGGAAGAGATGAATTTAAACAGAAAATTATCAAAATGTTCTGTGAAATTAAACATTATCTGGGCTTAGGAAGTTAGATGAACAAATACGCTTTGTCACCTTGATTATAATCCCAAACAAAGCTAAAATAGATTGTACCTTTTATCAATGGTGAGATGTCATTTAATGAGAGAGTTTTTAAACTTTAATTGCCTTCCTGTGCAATTCCAAACCACACACTTAGGACACCAAAATAATGGTTCAGCATTATTTTTGTTCACTGCTTTCCAAGTCTTAATGTGGTTGAGCTGAATGGTTTTGTAGCACAGTTCTACAACATTACATCTGCTGCTCTTACCTGAACCGGAATTGTCCTATCGCTAAAATATATTCACCAATCTGTGGAACGTTTAGATAGTCAGCCTAAAGGCACATTGAGTAACAATCCATGATCTGGTATAATGTTTCTTTGCCGTTTCTGGGGGCTTTTATGTCACTTGCACAGGTACATTTCTTCTTCAATAATGTTTGATTCTTCTGGAATTTATTTATGTTGGAAGCATTCGCAGTAATCTTCCTATTCTTCTATCCATTCATCAAACAGCATGCTTGTTTTGTACAGGTATCTAAATGCAGATAGGAATGATCCACCTTCGTTACATTGACATAACACGAGAAGTGGATAAAGAGTGGAGATTTGGATGGGTATTTGTGCTTTCACCGAGATCATTGCTTGAATGTGTGGCTGTTCAAACTGTATAAATGTTTGCAACTGGGAAGCAACCCACTCACCAAGTGGATGCAATGCATGAAACATGTGATTCCCTAAACAGCCGCAACAACAAGACCCATCGATTGCAAAGGTGATCACTGCAGATGATGGTTGTGGATCTGAACCCCAGATGGTGTGCTTGCTTGAGTTGGGGTGAGGAACAATTGCTGCCATGCCTTTCTGATCAAACTTTTCCAGAAAGAAACAACATGCGTAACAATATAATTCATATAGAATACTTGCTTTTGTTTCTGAATGTTCTTTCAATGCATTGATGACTGAAACACAGATGTTTATAGGGACTTTTCAACACAAATAGAACTGACTGCAGATTCATCTTCAAGCATCTGCTTTCGTTTTTTTCTGGTTTTTGATCTTCTGGGAATTTTGTCATTTTGCCCTGCTTTTTTTATCATTCTGTTCCCTGGAATTTGGCGAAGTGTGAATGGGTTTTTGGGATTGTGGTATGCTCTTAATGTTCAGAGATTTTAAAATTCATACTATTGTACATTGAAATTAATTCTGACCCCCCCCCCCCAAGATTCCAAGAGGCACAAAATAATTCTAACCAATTCAACCTCGAAGAATATAAGCCTAGCATATCCATTGCCTTAACTGGCTTGAATTGTGAGGCTACAACAACAAGTTGCATTTCTAGGTCCTTTAAGATGTGGCTAGTAAGTTTACAGAAACAGTATCAAACAGAAATCACCAGCGAATCATATTTGCAGCTGTTAGGACAAACAAGCAAACCTTGGTGATGAAAAGGTAATAGAATGTGCCTTGATGGGCACAGTAATAAACCGAAGCAAACAGAACCAACCCTCTTTGACAAAATCCATAACGGACAGTAGTACAGAGAGGATTTGTTCTGTAAATTTTGTCTTTTTATTTAATCTTTGGGCATTCTGAATTAGATTTCAAATTGCATATCAATGGTTATGATCTTGGGTTTCATATCATCAAGTAACTACATATAGTCACTCTAACCCCAGTGCATTGCAGTCCTGAGCCCAGCCCAACACATCTACCTCTTGACACACACACCTTTGTGCACTGGTATTCATCTAATCTATAATCTGTGATTAAACCAATGCCTTCCATTTATTATATGGCTTTAACACAGAAAATGTTGCAAATATCAAAATTTGACTGAACCACGGAAGGAGATATGAAGGTGTTCAAAAGTTCAGCCAGTGATCTAGTTGGTTCCATGAGGAGAAAGTGTTGGAGAAATGATTGAAGGCGCTGGCCATGCTGTGGGAGCTGTGGAATATCTCTCCTTTAAACCTCAAACCTTTGTTTTGCAATCGTTTGATAATAGCACTCTGGCAACGAATGTTCAAATATTCAGCCCAGTTGCAAGATATGTACTAAGGGACTCAATGGGTTTGGTGCTGGATTCTGGAGAATAGCCAAAGAAGTGATCAGTTCAGGGTAATTTTTTAAACGCACCCTGATCCTAACTAGAATCACAGGGCTTCAAACGTTATTGCACAAAATAAACACATTTTCCCTTGTCCTAATTTTTTATTATTTTGCAAATCATTGACCTCATATGATGGCTTGTGATCCAATCAGTCAGTTATGATGCATGTCTTTAATTGTTTTTAACAGAGAATCATGGGAAACATTGAGCACAGGATGAGGCCATTCAGCCTGCCATGTCTGTGTTGGCTCTGTGAAGGAGCAATTCACTGAGTGTTGAATCCTTGCTATTTCCCCATTTCGGAACTTTCTTTGTCCTGAGATAATAATCTAAATCCCTCTTGAATGCTTTAATTGAATTCACCTTCAGCACACTTTCAGACAATGCATTCCAAATCCTTGTTGCGTAAGAAAAGCTTTTCCTCATGATGTCATTGCTTACTAGAAATTTATGCCTTCTGGTTCTCAACCCCTCCTGATATTCTCTTCTTCAAGTTTTGAGTAAAATCCTTGTTTTGTTTGTATGTTTTTATTAATAAAGACTAGGACACTGTATGCTTAATTAATCACTTTGTTAACCTTCAATAATTTATACACATATACTCCCAGAATCCTCTGTTCATGCACTACTTCAAAATATCATTGATATTACCTATTCATGTGTTTTCTACTTCTCTGCATGAAACTTCATAGGCCATTTATCCGCTCATTCCACTAAACTGTCATTTTTGAAGTTGCTCAGTTTTCTTTCCATAAGACCATAAGATAAAGGAACGTAATTAGGCTACTTGGCACATCAAGTCTGCTCTGCTATTCAGTCATGGCTGCTATGTTTCTCTACCCCATTCTCCTGTCTTCTCCCTGTAACCCTTGATCCCTTCACCAATCAAGAACCTCTCTGTCTCTGTCTTAAATACACACGATAATTTGGCCTCCACAGCCTTCTGTGACAATGAGTTCCACAGATTCACCACCCTCTGGCTGACACAATTTCTCTTCAACTTCACTCTGAAGGATGTCCCTTCACTCTGAGGCTGTGCCCTAGTGTTCTAGTCTCTCCTACTAGTTGAAACAGCTTCTCCACATCCACTCTATCCAGGCCTGCCAGTATTCTGTAAATTTCAATCAGATACCCCTCATCCATCTAAACTCCATCGGGTGCAGACCCAAAGTCCTCAACCGCTCCTCATGTGATAAGCCCTTCACCCCCAAGACCATTCTTGTAAACGTCTATAATGTGGATTCCAGAATTACACACAATACTCCAAGCGTGGCCTAACCAATCTTTTACACAGCTCCAGCATCACCTCCCAGCTCTGATATTCTATGTATCAGCTAATAAAAGTAAGTATCCCATTTGCCTTCTTAACCACTTTATCCACATGTCCTGATACCTTAACAGACTGGTGTACACGCACGCCAAGGGCCCTCTGATCCTCAGTGCTTCCCAGGATCCCACTGTTCATGTATTCTCTTGTCTTGTTTGTGCCGCCTGAGTGCACCACCTCCCATTTATCCGAATGAATTCCATTTGCCACTGATCAGCCCCATCTGACCAGCTCATCTATATCCTTCTGAAATCTAAGGTGGTCCTCACTACTACCACTCCACCAATTTTGTATCATCTGTCATCTAGTGATCATATACTCACCTGGAGAGGAATGTGTTGTTCTTGATTGACAGCCCAGTTGCCTTGCTGCGCAGCCATCACCACCATCAGAGGGTTGTCCCATATTCTCTTTGTGCATGAATGTCATGCCATCACCAGTCTTAGCTTCCTTCTGTTCCTTTGACATGTGCCACTCTGATCATTGATCACTCTTTGAGTAACCTCAGCTGCTTGCATATTCTAGGAATTTTTGTGGTCTCCACATAATTGTTTTTGTGTTTCTAACTGGTTCTCTTTGTCCGCTGTGCAGTTTTGATAGTTCTCTGTCTGCTCACGCATCATGCATCTGTTACATTCTCCTCTGTCTTTGAAGAAGACTATCCCATATCTCGGAATGGTTAGACAACTGGTTGCTGATAATCCCTCTCCAGTGGTGTCACGTGAAAAGGTAGCAATGCAATGTTAAAATCTCGTTCAGTCTCAAAACATAGTGATTTTTAATTTGCTCCTGTGCACCATATATTCCGCTAGGCTGTTCGAACAAGGATAGTGGGATGATGATGTGATATCGGTCACTCCCCAGTTAGCACACATGAAACAGTTTGCCTGTGAATGGCAGTCCGCTATCAATTACTATACATTCTGGGACATGTATACGCTGAAAATAGCAGTCATTGTGTTAGCGATGGTCACACTTTTTGTTTTGCTAAGCCGTCCAACAGTGGGAAATTTGGAGAAACAATCATTCAAATGGATGTAATCTTAACCATTATGAACAAGGTGTTTGCCAGGAACAAAAACAAAGTTGCTGGAAAAGCTCAACAGGTCTGGCAGCATCCGTAAAGGTAAAAACAGTGCTAATGTTTCGGGTGCGGTGACCCTTCCTCAGAACTCCCTGATCCCTAATAAAAGCAGGTGTGACATATTAAAATAATAAGGAGATTGCATTCATTAAACAGGTTGTATTATTGTTGAGCTTGTTCCTGAGGAGGTGCTGAGGATGTTCTGAGGAAAGGTCACCAGACCATAATCGTTAACTCTGTTTTTTCAGCAACTTTTGTTTTTGTTCTTGATTTACAGCATCCACAGCTCTTATGGTTTTTATTAAGGTGTTTGCCAAGTTCACCCACAGAGAGGACAGAACATTGTGTGGATGTAGAAGCTCCTTTTGGGTTGGTACATTTGACATGTCTCACATGCATTGACAGGTCGTTGAATATCCTGATTGATCCTGGCCAACAATGGATTAACACATTAGTGTTGTATGTTCAACACCTATCTGTCCATGTTCTAACATGGTCATGATATCCTGGTATAATGCTTTAGGTATTAAGACTTGTTTACCCTTGAAAATGATTTGTCATGTGAGACCAAATTCATCTCTGCATGGCCAAAATGGAGGCACCTTCTCAGAAACATGCTCCACAATAATACAACGTGTTCAATGAATGCAGTCTCCTTATTGTTTTAACATGTAACACCTGCTATTATTAGGGATCAGGAAAGAGATTTAATTGTTTGAGGTTTTTAACTCACTTTTTGCCCATCAATTGATTGCTGTTTAACAGCACAGTAAAAGTGTCCAACCTGTGCAGTGTTTGCTGCTATTGAAGAAACCAATGGGCGAGGAATGAGTTGAAGTTGAATCTCTGCACAGATGCGTGTGTGCTAAATTGGTAGGTAGCTATTGAAAAGTCGTCCAGTACAGAAGAGACCTATCTCAATCAGAGATAAAATGTTTTGGAGCTGGATGAACACAGCAGGCCAAGCAGCATCAGAGGAGCAGGAAAGCTTGACGTTTCGGGTGGAGACTCTTCTTCAGAAAATCTCAAACCTATCTCAATCAGTCCCACTTTCCAGCTCTTGGCCCATAGCCATGAAAGGTTGTGAGTTTTCCCGCCTCTACCGTTCTCCCCCCAGGCAGTGCAATCCAGATTCCCGCTGTCTTCTGGGTGGAAACATTTTTCCTCAAATCCCTCTTGATTTACATGATATTCAGTTTCTAATTCCAAGGGTTAATTGCCCATTGGTAAATATCATTAATGTATTCTCATCGTGTCAGTATGGCTTGAAATGCTTAATTAATAGGAAAAAAGTACTTTCTCAAAGATTTGAAAGAAATCTAAAATTTCTTTGGTATTTTAGGAAAAAAGTTAGTCAGTAATTATAAACAATAAATAATTAGGGATGAAATTACATTCACCATACTTTCAGAGAATTGGAAAGGATGAATGGCTACTTTCTGCACTGTCAAATTTCGGGAATTTTTACTTGTGTCACTTATAAAAATGATCATGGGACTCTGCTTCTACCAGTTTCTGGTCACACGTTCCATATCCCGAAAACGTTCTGCAGATAGGGCATTCTTAACCTGTGGCCACTTTGGATAAAGAGTTGCACAAACATTAATGAAAAAACCTCCATCAGGTGCTGAAGAAGTTGATTTTTGTTGATGAGTTTGTTTAAAAGCAGCATACGTTTGGAGAGTGAGAGATAGCCAAAGGACTGAAGGAAGGTGAGATTATAAATTTGAGGCTGGCAGACAAGTGAAAGCAAACAGAAAAGGGATTAGTTCAGGAACAAACACAAAAGCAGAGACACATGCTGGAGTTGTGTGACACTAGCACAAAGCTGAATGTGAATTTGAACATTTTCTGTAGTTGACAGCAGCAAGCGATCGGCTGTCTAAACTCTGGCCATGTAATATAGTTTCGGGCAATTCTGGTGGGTGGTTTCTCCGATACCATAGATGATTATAGGGTTTACAGTTGTGTGGTTCTTTAATGCTGAGATCTGTGGTGTTGTATTACTGGTCTGCATTACCTGCGTGGTATGTGGCTAATTGGTGTGTTCAAAAGCAATAAAAGATTATTCTGAACCCATTAGACAATGTCAACAGAGACAGGTGAAAACTATAGCTCCAGTATATGGTGTGATTTAGGAGGTGGCACTGTGAAAGTGCTACAAGCAACAAAGGGATTCTGGTGAAAAGATTTAGAGCCTTTGAGTTGTGGGGGAACGTGTGGAAACAACGTTAGTGAGCCAATGTTACATGGTTCAGAGAGGTCACTGAGAGTGCAGGAACTGTC
Source organism: Ginglymostoma cirratum (assembly GCA_024137785.1). NCBI lineage: Eukaryota > Metazoa > Chordata > Chondrichthyes > Orectolobiformes > Ginglymostomatidae > Ginglymostoma > Ginglymostoma cirratum. The sequence continues at coordinate 53,541,766 of JAHRHZ010000017.1, forward strand.
GCGATTTCCTAGCATTAAAGCTTGGTACTAACTGCACTTGAAGTGTCTAAAAGAGATAAGGGAGGTAATGAGAGAAGCCTGAGTTTAGGTAACTTGATATTAAGAGTGAGGGGATATTCACATGGAACACCAAGAAGGGTGTGTGTGTGTGTGTGTGTGTGTCTGTGTCTGTGTGTGTCTGTGTGTCTGTGTGAGACGTTCGAAACTTGGGTGATCTTCAAAGAAGATCTTAGAAATAGATAAATTTCCACAATTTCATGACTTTTGTAGCCCGCAACCTGAGATTTCAACTTGCACTGAAACAGTAGCAGGAACATTGCTGACAAAAGGAAGGCTGCTTTTACATAGCACCTCACTGCATCTTTCAGAAACAGCACCTCACATATATCCCCTTTGAATACAGATTCTATTGTTATATGGACATATGTGACAACCAAAATGTACACAGCAAGCTTACACAATGAAATGTGTTCAATAGTTTTTGAATGTAATGTACATCAGAGATAGGACAGTACAGCACAGGAACAGGCCCCTTGGACCACCATGTCTGTGGTGACTATGATGCCATTTTAAACTAATCCCGTTCGTCTGCACTTTTTTCCCTCTATTCCCTGCCTTGTCATGTGCCTGTCTAAATGCCTGTTAAAAGTTGACATCACAGCTGCTTCTACCACTCCCCTGGCATTGGTTTAGTTCAGATGGCTGGACAGTTGGTTTGCAGAGCAGTGTGATGACAACTGCATGGGTTCAATCCCCACACTAGCTGAGATTACCACGAAGGATTCTCCTTTTCCCTTGCCTGAGGTGTGCTGGCCCTGAGGTTAAATCACTATCAATTGTCTCTGTTTGATTTTGATTGATTTATTGTTATGTGTACCTAAGTACAGTGCAAAGCTTTGTTTATGACCAGTACAGGCGGATTATAATAAGTAAGGACATACAATCATCGGGTGAAAAAAGAAACTTGGACAGAGGCATACATGTTACACCATACAGGATGTGTGTGAGGCAAGATCAACATTATTTAAAGTTAGGGAGTCCATTCATCAGTCTAATAATGGCCAGGAAGAAGCTGTTCCTGAACCTGCTGGTGTATGTGTACAAGCTTCTGTATCTTCTGCCTGATGGAAGAGCATTACTAGGGTGTGAAGGGTCTTTGATGAGTTGGTGGCCTTTCCACGGCAACGAGAGGTAAATGGAGTCCATGGATGGAATGTTGGCATCCGTGATGGTCTGGGCTGTGCTCACCACCTTCTGTAGTTTCTTACAGTCCTGGGCAGAGCAGTTGCCGTACCAGGCCGTTATGAACCCAGACAGTATGCTTTCAATGGTGCATCTGTTATGAGGGACATTATGGACATTCCAAATTTCCTTAGCCGCCTGAGGAAGAAGAGGCATTGTTGTGCCTTCTTGGCCATCACATCTACGTGGGAAGTCCAGGACAGGTTGTTGGTTATCATCACTCTGAGGAACTTGATGCTCATCACCCTCTCAACCTCAGTTCCATTGATATAGATGGTGGGGTGTGGGGGATGGCAGGGGGTGGGGGGGGATGGTGGGTGAGGTGATGCATGTTCTCCTTCCTTCTTTCTGAAGTCAATGATCAGTTCTTCAGTTTTGCTGATTTTCAGAGAGAAGTGTTTTCATTGCACCACGCCTTTTATCTCCTTTCTGTATTCTCACTCGTCATTGTTTGATATCTGTCCTACCACAGTGGTGTCGTCAGCAAACTTGTAGATGGTATTCATTTGGAATTTGACTACACAGTCATGGGTGTACAGGGAGTACAGGAGGGGGCTGAGAATGCACTCCTGAGGAGTCTACAGTGTTGAGTGTTATTGTGGAGGGGGTGCAGTTACCTATCCTCGCTGATTGCAGCCTATGGGTCAGAAAGCTGGGGATCCAGTTGCAGAGGGTGGAGCCATGGCCAAGGTCACGCAGTTTTGAGATCAGTCTGGAGAGGATAATGGGATTGAAGGCGGAGCTGTAGTCAATGAGCAGGAGTCTCATGTAGGTCAAAAATTACACAACACCAGGCTATTATCCAGATGTTCCAGGCATGAATGCAGGGCTATGAATATGTCGTCCACTGTGGCCTGTTATGTCGGTAGGCAAATTTTAGAGGATTGAGTGGGGGACTCAAGTTGATGTGTGCCATGACCAGCCCTCTCAAAGCATTTCATGATTATGGAGGTCAGAGGCACTGGGCAGTAGTCATTAAGGCACATCGCATGTGCTCTCTCACATCTCACACCTTAAACCTACGCCCCCTACTATTTGAGATTTCCATCCAGGGAAAAAGACTTCAACTATCCACCTCTTATGATTTGACATATTTCGTCCCTCAGCCTCTGACACTCTAGGGAAGACAACCAAGCGTGTCCAACCTCTTCTTCCAGTTAATATACTCCAACCCGAACCTCATCATCAAACCCATGGATAAAGGGGGCACAATAGTGGTATGGTGCACTGACCTTTATATCGCTGATGCCAGGCGCCAACTCTCTGACACCTCCTCCTACCGCCCCCGATCACCAAACCATCGTTTCTCAGGCCATTCATAACCTCATCACCCCAGGTGACCTCCTACCCACAGCCTCCAACCTCATCGATCTCCAACCCCACACCGCCCATTTCTATCTCCTTCCCAAAATCCATAAACCCGACTGACCAGGCTGACCCATTGCCTCTACCTGCTCTTATTCCCCTGAACTCTTTTCCACTTTGATTCTGTTTTGTACCCCGAGTCCAGCAACTCCCCACCTATGTCCGGGATACCACCTATGCCCTCCATGTCCTCAAATCTTCCAATTCCCGGCCCCCAACACCTCATCTTCACTATGGACCTCCAGTCCCTATATACTTGTATTGCCCAAGCAGGTGGTCTAAAAGCCTTCCGCTTCTTCGTCTCCCGCAGGCCCGACCGGTCCCCCTCCACCGACACCCTTATCCGCTTAACCAAACTTGTCTTTACCTTGATAACAAGCATGGGGCTGGATGAACACAGCAGGTCAA
>JAHRHZ010000017.1:53547575-53588972 GCA_024137785.1 Ginglymostoma cirratum
CAGTGGGCTCAGCAGCACAGACCCGATTGGGCCCAGCAGCACAGACCTGAGTGGGCCCGGAAGTGCGGATCGAGTGGGCCCAGAAGCGTGAACTCAAGGTGGCATTGTCAGAGGTGAGTGGCTTCTGCATCAAGGAGGCAGTCCTCATGCCGGCTCATGGCTAACTACAGCAGAGGTGAGTTTGGTCCCAATATGAGACCTGGTGGCATCAGCAGCGGCTGCATTGGGGAGACATGTCCAAAGTAGAGTCATGGTGACAGATTAAAGTTTGGGCCAGTGCGGTGCTGGACAGTGTCATTGGCATCTGCATTGGTGAGGTCCATTGAGGATTCACAGTGGCGAGGTACAGTGGAGGCTAAATGGTGCTGAATAGTAGCAACTTTCATGCCAGCAATGGCATGGTGACGGGGGCTCATAGCCCCTGATGGAGCACTGAACAGAAATGACTGTAAATTTAGATATATTTTCTTTAATTTTCTGCCTTTATGTTCAATGTTTTGGTTTATTTTTCTGTGTTTTAAGATGGTGCCGGAGTGTGGCGACACTGTATAACACTTTTCATTGTATTTTGTAACAAAATACATGTGACAATACATAGACCAAATCAAATCAATAATCCGACTTGCAAAGGACATTTCATGGCCCCTTCTAACCCTCCAAATTTCTTCTTTAAGTTCTTTTCTGCTTCCTTTTCGTTCCCCAAGGGCTTTGTTTGATTTCAGTTTCCAAAATCTTACTTATGCTTCCTTTCTCTTTTTGACTAAACTTTCAATATTTCTTGTCAACCAAGATTCCTGAGTCTTGCCATCCTTTTCTTTCATCTTCACAGAATACACTGGTCCTGTTCTCTGATCATAAAGCATAGAACGTAGAACAATACAGCACAGTACAGGCCCTTCGGCCCACAGCTGGCCTGAAAAATACTCCCACAGGTCAGATGTGGATTTACCCTCAAACAGCCGTCCCCAGTTTAATTTCTCCAGTTCCTGCCTAATCCTGTTGACATTAGCCTGCCCCCAATTTTTCACTTTCATAGAGCCATAGACATTTATATCATGGAAACAGGCCCTTCAGCCCAACTTGCCCACGCTGTCCAGTGTTCATAATTTAAACTAGTCCCATTTGCCTGTGTTTGGTCCATATCCTCCCATACCTATCCCATCCGTGTACCTGTCTAAATGTTTCTTAAATGAAGTAACTCACCCGAGGACCTGTCTTACCTTAACCATAGCTGTGTTAAAACTTACAGAATTATGATCGTTGTTCCTAAAATGCCTCCGCACTAAAGCTTTGATCACCTGGCTAAGCTCATTCCCAACAGAAGCTTTAGTGTGACCGCTTCCTTAGTTTGAGGGATAAAAATAAGCTAATTTGAATATCGTTATTATTGCTGATGCTCTAGGAATATAATTTAGTTGAGAAGATGCAAAAGCTTTTTTTTAATCTCATTACTTCATTTTTTCATGATGATCACAGTTCTCTCATGGCTAAACTTTACTAGTAAGATGACAAAACTCGTTTAGCTAAATCCCAAAGGAAAATTTTAGCAGCCCCTGAAAGAACATGTCGGATTTTTCTTCTGCTCACTCCAATATTCCAAACAGAATTTTATTTCTGCCCTCCTACCAGGTCATGGTTAACATCCTAGCAGGAAAGACAAACATCTTTTTGTACATTCCTGAACTTCTAGAGCAACTCTGACAATATGTCTGAATCATGGAATCCCTACAGTGTGGAAACAGGCCCTTTGGCCCAACAAGTCCACAGTGACCCTCGGAGCATCCCACCCAGAACCCATCCCCCTAATCTACACGTCCCTGAACACTAGGGACAATTTAGCGTGGCCAATCCATCTAGCCTGCATATCTTTGGACTGTGGGAGGAAACTGGAGCACCTGGAGGAAACCCACGCAGACATGGGGAGAACGTGCAAACTCCACATAGACAGTCACCCAAGGGTGGAATCAAACCCAGGTCCCTGGTGCTCTGAGGCTGCAGTACTAACCACTGAGCCACCGTGCTGCCCCAAAATTTACATTTTTTTTTCTTGCACAATAATAATGTTTCACACCTTATACACTTAAAAATCCTCAGAAACATCGGATTCCTCACTGCATGTACATATATCTACATTCATAATAATAGTGACGGAGATCAAGAACAATTAAAACTGTGGAATAAAACATATAATTCTAGAATTGTTGAACTACGTGAACAGAGCTGATCCTGTTAAGCAACTCTATCAGGATAAAGAGGACTAAAAGTAATTTATATTTAGATTATGTCAATATATTGATCAAGGAATTAGTGGAGTGCACTGATGGATATATTGATGTAACAGCAGAGTGTCAATATATTGTTAACAAATTGATGAATTAGCTCCCTCAGAATTATTGTATATCAATGCTTCTTTAGTATACCTGATGAACACTCCAACACAGAGATTGAGTGTGAAAATATCACCTCTGAAAAGATGTGTTCAAATTACCTGTTAATGACTCCATTTGGAATATTTCATAGAGATCATATGTCTGTCCAATCCATGTGATCACTTTTGTGTTAACCTCTACTTAAAGTTGATTTTCTCTTGCTAACACATTAACCTGTAGAAGTCTGAGGTATTTCGGTGTTTGAAATTTTGAACAGGTCAATTTCATTTCCAGCAATCCATCAACTTTTATTATGAAATTGTTGCCAAATAAAATTGGAGGGTCTACAATTCTACTTTTGAAATTGAGTGTTAAAATCAATTACAATATTTCATTTTAAATTTGGGTGTGAGAAAAGTGAGTGAAATCTTCATTACGTTAGAATGTTATCGCCTAGCTGATCAAATCATTTTATTTCTGCCTTCCAAAACTTTCCACTTTTGTTATTTTCAAAGCAAACAAGTATCTTTCTCTGGATGAAGTATAGTATGACCTTTCACTTTTACCCCTACCCCCACCTCCAGATTCTCTATACTGCCTGACCTTGGGAATGGAGGCTAACTGTCCAGGTCTTATGATGGATGTATCCAAGGATTTGTGTCTCTGACCTCAGACTGGGGCTCAGCTACCAGGGTCATTGAAGCTGCTTCCTGGCCCCAGGCTCATGTCATTAACTTCACTGATTGCCTTGGCTTTTTTTTTCTCGCTCTTCTCCTCAATTCCATTATCTTCCAACGCTCAGGGAATTCAGAGGTTTCTAAGAAGTAGTTTGTAATTAATTAATAACGGTTAACAATGAATTAAAGTCTTGTTGTTAGGTCACATTTATGCACTACAAGTCAAATGTCCCTTTTCAGCAATTTTACTAAGACTCTTTAAATATTAACACATTACAGACAGAACTTGAAATATTGCTTTAAACATTATTGCTTTCAAAATGGCAGAAACCAGATAAACATTGACCTGCTCCCAGGGTAGCATTTCAATGGACCAGACACTTCCTGTTCACTCCCATTGTATAGAATTCCCAATCCAAACATAACAATTAAGTACAAACTCCTGGTTTAAGTGTAAAATATTCCCTAATTATTCTGGATTTAGTGCTCAGCCACAGTCGGTCTATTGCCAAATGTTTCCTACAGACAGCACCATACTACAGACATCTGCAATGTCTGTACAATCTCTGCTTCTGTTCAATGTTTTTGTGTTACAATTGAATTGTTGAGTGAGTGATAAAATTGGCTGTTGGTTGAAGATTTATAAACTATTTATTCACATCTGCAGTTTTTAGTAATCCTTATTCACATATAAACTCCCAGGATAGGCATGATTTGTGGAATTGAACAGTATTGCATCGGTGGCTTATAGTGGCAGGATGATGTTAAGGGGACGGGTGTGGTATAGTGTTAATGGGATCAATGACTGTCTCTTGTCATCTGTGACCTGATCAGTAGTGGCAGGTATAGGAAACCAATCGCAATAATAACAATTTAAACAAACCTATAAAATAGGGTAAACTGATACCTAACATAAACAGAAAAAGCTGAAAACTAAGTTTCAAACCAGGAACCTCACAACTGAGACCTGAGATCTTGCAGCAATAGTTTATATTGAGATCTCAGACCAGTGAGAGCATTAAGGGCTTAGTCACTTGGTAAGAAATTCAGGCATTGGAATCTAAATTTCAATTTGAGTATGTTTGAGATAGAAATGTAATCTGTACTAATGTGCCTCTGAGCTTATGGTAGTCATGTGACCATTGCCATAAGGTAGACACACTGGAGGCAGCCACCTTTAATAAAGACACAGTGCAAACAATCCGCTGCCCAGTGAAAATGGAACATTGTGTGAAATGTGGAGGAGAGGTTGAGTATTGAAGAGCTGTAAAAAAAGCACAGTTTCTGACAGAAAAGCCAAAATTATTTAGAACAGCAAAAGTTGCTAAAAGCAAATGAAAGAATTTGAAAAAGAACAAAGAAACCATTGACAGCCGAAACACAGTGTCTGTAACTTTTTCTCTCCCACCTCTGGTTGAAACGACAGGTAATTTGAGGCAAAACTAGTAGTTTCTCCATGTATCACAGCAAAATGAAAAAACAGTAACACATCTGCTCAACAATACTGAACAGCTAAGAGTGTTTGGAAGAGAGGGCTTCAAGGTGTATTCTCCTGAAATCTCTCCAGAGATCAGAAGAAACTGATTGCAGATACTTATAAAGCCTTAAAGGCATGATTTGAACCCTAAGTGAACATATGTTTTGAATTGTATATGTTTAATAGCAGGGTCCAAGTTGAAAAGGTATCACTTGATCAATATGTGACTCTGTGAACTCAGCTCACTGAATCTTGTGAATTTTTATGACTAAAAGGCCCTCTAATTAAAGACAAATTTGATTAGGCATAAGAGATCCTGCAGTGAGAGCAGATCCACCAAGAGAGGAGAAATGTATTCCCTCAGGAAATCATTTGACAATTGCAGTAGCATTTGTGATTATAAATTAAACCTAGATTATACTCATAGTAGAACAGACTCAGACTAGCAATATGCTGACAGATACTCCAAACCCAAAGGGAAGATAAATCACAGACACAGGGCAAGAAGCAAATACTGTGTAGGGCATCACACAGGAGAAGAAAAAGGATTAGGAAAGCAGTGTCTTCAATGCAAGAAGCTGAAATATTTTTCACACAAGTAAATAGTGAAAGCAAGTGCAACAATCCAGCATTGAATGTGAAGTTGAGACTATTTTTTCATTCATTCCTGGGACTTGGACATTGTTGGATGGGCCAACATTTATTGCCCCACTCGAGTTGGGCTTAAGAAGGTAGGGGTGAGCTGCCTTCTTGAACAGCTGTAGTCCACCTGCTGTGGGTTGACCTACAATGCCTTTAGGGAGGGAATTCCAGGATTTTGACCCAACAACAGTGAAGTAAGGAAGTAAGGGTGAAATGGTGAGTGGCTTGGAGGGAAACTCGCAGGTGGTGGTGCTCCCATCTATCTGCTACCCTTGTCATTCTAGGCTTAAGTTGTTGTGGGTTTGAAAGGTGCTGTCTAAGAATCTTTGGTGAATTTCTGCAGTGCATCTTGTAGATTGTACACACTGCTGCCACTGAGCATTGGTGGTGGAGAGAGTGGATGCTTGTGGATGTAGTGCCAATCAAGCGGGCTGCTTTGTCATGGAAGCTTCTTCAGTGTTGTTGGGGCTGCACTCATCCAATCAAGTGGGGCATATTCCACCACACTCCCTGGCTTGTGCCTTGTAGATGGTGGACAGGCTTTGAGGAGTCAGGAGGTGAGTTACTTGCTGCAGTATTCCTAGCCTCTGACCTGCTCTCATAGCTACTGTGTTTATGTGGTGAGTGCAGTTAAGTTTCATGTCAAGGGACAGTGGTCAGATTGTCTCTTATTGGTGGTAGTCACAGCCTGGCATTTGTGTGGCGCGAATGTTACTTGCCATTTGTCAGCCCAACCCTGGATACTGTTCAAATCATACTGCATTTAGCTATGGACTGCTTCAGTATCTGAGGAGTCACGAATGACGCTGAACATCGTGCAATCATCGGTGAACATCCCCACTTCTGACCTTATGATGGAGGGAAGGTCACTGATGATGCAGCTGAAGATGGTTGGGCCCAGGACACTATCCTGAAATACTCCTGCAGAGTCCTGGAGCTGAAATGATTGGCCTCCCACAACAATAAGTATTTTCCTGTGTGTCAGGTATGACTCTAACTGACAGAGAGTTTGCCCCCAATACCCATTGATTCCAGTTTTGCTCGGTTTCCTTGATTTCACAGTCAGTCGGCTGCAACCTTGATGTCAAGGACTGTCACTCTCACCTTGCCTGTGGCATTCAGCACTTTTGTCTAAATTTGAACCAAGGCTGTGATGAGGTCAGGGGTTGAATGATTGAGAGTAGACTAATGGGGCAGTAATTGGCCGGGTTGGATTTATCCTGCTTTTTATGTACAGGACATACTTGGGCAATTTTCAACATTGTCGGGTAGATACCAGTGTTGTAACTGTGCTGGAACAGCTTGGCCAGGGGAGCAGTAAGTCCTGGAGCACAAGTCTTCAGTACTATTTTCGGAATGTTGTTAGGGCCCGTAGTCTTTGCAGTATCCAGTGTCTCCAACCATTTGTTGATATCATGTGGAGTGAATCGAATTGGCTGAAGACTGGTATCTGTAATGCTGGGGACCACTGGAGGAGACGAAGATGGATCATCCACTCGGCACTGCTGGCTGAAGATTGCTGCGAATGCTTCAGCCTTATCTTTTGCACTGATGTGTTTGGTCTTCTGTCATTGAGCATGGGGATATTTGTGGGAGCCACCTCCTCCAGTGAGTTGTTTAATTGTTCACCACCATTCACAACTGGATATGACAGGACTGCAGAGTTAGATCTGATCAGTTGGTTGTGGGATCACTTAGCTCTGTCTATCACTTGCTGTTTATACTGTTTGACATGCAAGTAGTCCTCTTTGGTAGCTTCAACAGATTGATAATTAATTTTTAGGTATGCCTGGTGCTGCTGCTGGGATGCCCTACTACACTGGCAGAGTGGGGGATATGCTGGGCATAACGTTGCAGATTGGGCTGGAGTACAATTTTGCCGGTGTTGATGGTCCACTGTGCCTTGTGGATGTTTGGTCTTGAGCTCTAAGAGCCCACTGGCCTGGCATGAATGAAGATCTGGAGTTCCATTTTTTTGACAGCAAGAAAAGCTACTTATCTCAGCCAGAGCATGTCTAATGGAGCATGTCTAGTGCTTGGACTGGTCACCCTCAAAATGCCCAGAGGGATTTGCAACTTGCCACAAAACAATACACCATTACTGCAGAATAGATCCTCAAGGAGTACAATAGTATGTTTCCTGGGTTAGGATGTCTGTCTGGAGAAGATCCTTTCAGAGATGATGAGATTGTAAGACTGATTCAGCGTTCACTAAGGAACTAAGGGACACTAAGGAGATGAGGAAGATTATCAGATCAGCTATGATCTCATTGAAAGGTGAAGCAGACTCAGTGGGCTGAATGGCCTATATCTTGATCCTACATCTTAGATCTTATGGCCTTACAATAGATTCTACATTCATTTTCAGAATTATTCCTGACTGATGCATTAAATGAAAAACATTGCAGGATAGGTGGAGTACAGGAATAAGAAGTAGAGCAGTAGAACCAATTGCAATATCTCCATGTTTGTCATCAGAACTATTGATCTCTTTTCTTTATCACATCCCAGAGGCAGAGACAATTGGGAAACAACAAAAAGAGCACTTCACTCAGGCTTGTGTCGTTATCGTCAACAGCTGCATTTTCAGATGGGGACAGTCTCTTGGTAAAAACATAAGGCTGAACTTCAGAGGACACTGCATGGAGTGTTTAGATAAGGCTGGCATGTCACAGCTTTGCTTTTTCACAATTGGAAGTCCAGAGGTGGAACAGAAAGAGATAATGTACACTGTTGATCCCATCAGAGTTCATTACTTTTCTATTCACCTCCTGCTCCCTCTCACTGATTACTCTGATCATGGCATGGGAAAATGTCTGGGTGCAAGAGGTTATGGAGGAGAATGAACTTTTCACCTTGTGAATTAATCATTCATCACAGAGAATTGACAAAACTTAGTGGGCCTTGAGCTCATCCCTTTGTGAGAAAACATTCGCATTTGGATGGTTAAACCTGCTGGACCTTAAATGTGGAGCAATTCTTGCTTTGCTGAGCAATGTCACACTCATTGCAAGTTGCTTTTGATTTCACTGGGATGTCAATGAATGGAAGCTGCTGTCATACTAGTGTGCATTCCACAGTGAGTTGCAGGATTTGGACTCACCACTTGCATTTGACATCCATAAAGATGCAGGAGGTTATATTATGAAGCACATTATTATGAGCTTGGTGTTTTATTTATTAATCTCCTTTGCTTCTCCTGCACATGTTCTGTTCATTTTATTATCATTAATTGAGGTTGATGTGTAAATTGTGATGTTTTAGCAGTCTCTTTGCCCACATTTGCACCCATTGCACTGTCAGTGATAACCTATGATCCACAGAACAAAGAGTATCTCCCTAATCATGGTTAGAATTCAATTTTTGTATGCAAGTGCTCATCAGAAGTTTTTTTTTGAAAAACAGTGTTTTAAACGCAGATGTGGCAACCTTTGATAATTTGAGATCTCTACACGCATTATTCATACTTACAAGAAAAGTACATGTCTGATCGTGAAAATACTCAAAATACAGGACCATTTATTGTCCTAAATAACTCATGGGCAGCAGTTTACTATTGTACGTAATTGAGTGGCAGCTCTATTTTTCCTCTATGTAACTAGCTACAACTGATCACCTATTCTATAGTTATTGCATTACCCACTGGCCTTACCCTACACACTACTCATTGACAGCTGTCTATTATTCCCATAAAACTCAACGGAGCTGCCTGCAATCCTCTATGTAGCTCAAAAGGCACTGTCTATCATCCTGTATGTAACTCATTGACAATTCTTTTTATTATCCTCTGTGTAACTCTTTGACAGCTGCCTGTTTCCTGTAAGTAACTCAAAGGAGATCATCTGTTATCATCTATGTAATTCAGTGCTGGCTCTTTCTTATCATCTGCGTAACTCACTGCTACTCTTTGTATTACCCTCTAGGTAAATCCGTGCCAGACATTTATTTCACTCACTGTCAGGCTTCCGCTGTCTATTGAAATTCACTCCGATATTTCTATGCCACTGAAGGACTATGATTCTGTCCATCATCTCCACATGATGTTGAATACCTCGGCCCCACTGTTATACTCACTGGGGATCGAAGCTATGTTAAACTGCATGGTGCTACAAGCAATGGGACTGAACAGGCTGAACTGCACTAAGAACAACAGCAAGATGTCACTTAAAGTTTGTGCAATGTTAAAATAGATTATATTTATGAATACAATTTTTAACATTTCCACAATGCAGAGGGGAAGGACGGTAGCGGTAGGTAGGAGAGGGAGGGGAGCTTTGTGTGGCACTATCAGTATGCTAAATGGGACAGATGACACACAGATCTAGCAACTCAAGACTGGGCATCCATGAGGCGCTGTGGGCCATTGACAGCAGCAGAATTGTACTCCAGTACAATCTGTAACTTCATAGCCCGGCATATCCCCCATTAAAACCTTTACCACCAAGCCAGGGGATCTACCCTGGTTCAAGGGAGAGTGCAGGAGGGCATGTCAGGAGCAGCACCAGGCACACCTGAAGATGAGGTGTCAATCTGGTGAAGCCACCAAACAGGACTACTTGCACGCCAAACAGCGAACGCAGCAAGTGATAGACAGAGCTAAGTGATCCCACGACCAACGGATCAGATCTAAACGCTGCAGTCCTGCCACATCCAGTTGTGACTAGTGGTGAATAGGGGGAGGCTCCACAAATATCCCCATCCTCAATGATGGAAGAGCCCAGCACATCAGTGCAAAAGGTAAGGCTGAAGCTTTCACAGCAATCTTCAGCCAGAAGGGCCGAGAGGACGATCCATCTCGGCGTCCCACAGTGGTCCCCAGCATTACAGATACCAATCTTCCACCAATTCGATTCACTCCACGTGATATCAAGAAATGGTTGGAGTCACTGGATACTGCAAAGGCTACGGGCCCTGACAACATTCCAGCAATAGTACTGAAGACTTGTGCTCCAGAACTTGCCGCTCCCTTAGCCAAGCTGTTCCAGTACAGCTACAACACTGATAGCTACCCAACAATGTGGAAAATTGCCCAAATATGTCCTGTAAATAAAAAAAAGAACAAATCCAACCTGGCCAATTACCACCCCATCAGTCTCCTCTCGATCATCAGTAAAGTGATGGAAGGTGTCAATAACAGAGCTATCAAGCAGCACCTGCTCAGCAATAACCTGCTCAGTGACGCCCAGTTTGGGTTCCACCAGGGCCACTCAGCTCCTGACCTCATTACAGCCTTGGTTCAAACATGGACAAAAGAGCTGAATTCCAGAGGTGAGGTGAGAGTGATACCAATGCTACATTTGGCTGAGTGTGGCATCAAGGAGCTTTAGCAAACCTGGAATCAAAGGGTATCGGGGGAAAAGTCTCCAGTGGTTGGAGTCATAACTGACGTACAGGAAGATCGTGGTTGTTGGAGGTCAATCATCTCAGCTCCAGGACATTTCTGCAGGAGTTCCTCAGGGTAGTATCTTCAGCCCAAACATATTCAGCTGCTTCATCGAAGACCTTCCCTGTAAAAGTTAAGAAGTGACAATGTTCGCCGATGATTGCACAATGTTCAGCATCATTCACAACTCCTCAGATACTGAAGCAGTCCACGTTCAAATACAACAAGATCTGGAACATATCCAGGCTTGCGCTGATAAGTGGCAAATAACACTCATGCCACACGACAGACAGGCTGTGACCATCACCAATAAGAGTCAGTCTAACCACTGCCCCTTGACATTCAATGGTGTTACCATCATTGGATCCCCCACTATCAACATCCTGGGAGTTATCACTGATCAAAAACTCATCTGGACTCACCACATAAACACAACAGCTACAAGAGCCCATTCGCCAGATATAAATAGAACATTCAACAGTACACGATGTTGGGCCGAACTTTTACCCTAAACCTAAGGTCTATCTAACCTCCATCCCTACCTTATACTATCATCCATTTGCCTATCTAATAGCCACTTAAATGCCCCTAATGAGGCCAACTCCACTACCCTTTCTGGCAATGCGTTCAATGCCCATACCACTCTCTGAGTAAAGAACCTACCTCTGATGTCTCTCCTATATCTACCTCCACTCACTTTAAAACTACGCCCCCGGTAATAGCATTTTTTTAAGTCCACAACGACCCTCAGAGCATCCCAACCAGACCCATCCCCCAATAACCCACCTGATCTAAACGTCCCTCAACACTACGGGCAATTTAGCATGGCCATTCCACCCTGCCCATCTTTAGACTGTGGGATGAAACCCACACAGACACAGGGAGAATGTGCAAACTCTACACAGTCACCCAAGGGTGGAATCAAACCTGGGTTCCTGGTGTTGTGAGGCAGCAGTGCTAACCATTAAGCCACCGTGCCGCCCCTATAAGGCACATGTCAGGAGTGTGATGGAATACTCTCCACTTGATTGGATGAGTGCAGCCCCAAGCTTCAAGAAGCTTGGCACCATCCAGCACAAAGCAGCCCACTTGATTGGCACTTCATCTACAAAAGTCCACTCCCTCCACCACTGACGCTCAGTAGCAGCAGTGTGTACTATCTACAAGATGCATTGCAGAAATTCACTAAGGATCCTCAGACAGCACCTTCCAAACCCACGACCACTTTCATCTAGAGGGACACGGACAGCAGTATATGGGAACACCACCAACTGCAAGTTCCCCTCCAAACCACTCATCATCCTGACTTGGAAATATATCGCCATTCCTTCGCTGTCGCTGAGTCAAAATCCTGGAATTCCTTCCCTAATAGCACTGTGGGTCAACCCACAGCAGGAGGACTGGAGTAGTTCAAGAAGGCAGCTCACCCCTATCTTCTCAAGGACAACTGAGTACGGGCAAGAAATGCTGGCTCAGCCAGCAATGCCCACATCCCACAAATGAATAGGAAAAAGAAGACAAGGCAGGAAGGGGAGCGGTGAATAGGTGGGGGGACGGGTGACGGAGGGAAGGGGAGGGAACGGGAAGTGAGGTGAGGGAAGGGTGGGGGAGGTTATGGCAGGGAGGGGAGGGAAGGACAGGGAGAAAAGGGGAAGGGAGGAAAGGGGAGGGGAGGGTACAAGAGGAGAAGGGAGGGGAATGTGGGGAGGAGAGGGAATGGTGCTACATATTCTTCATGTTTGTGGGAGACATATTCTCCATGTGAATCAGGAACAGAAAAAGGTCATTTGGCCCCTTCAAGCCCACTCTACCATCCGGTAATGATGTGGAAGTGCCAGAGTTGGACTGGGTTGGACAAGGTCAAAAATCACACAACACCAGGTTTTAATCCAACAGGTTTATTTGAAAACACAAGCTTTCAGAGCATTGCTTCTTCATCAGGTGTAGTGAGAGAGGCATCAAGACACAGAATTTATAAGTAAAAGATCAAAAGATCATACAACTGATGCAAATGTATTGAATAAACATAAAATGGCTGGTTGACTCCCTCCTGTTAAATGTTTAATCAGTTAGAAAGGAGATGCAAGTTACAATTGATTAAAATGCAAAACCCAGAATTTCTTTCAGGTCACTGCTCCGAGGTAACTAAAAGGTTTATCAGCGTATATATCTCAGGTCAAACAATGCATTTTAGGTGTGAGGCCTTGTTTAGAATCTAGCTGTGATTTAACCTGGAGTCAGACCGCCCAGGTTAAAACACAGACAATGCTTCAAAAGCTTGTGTTCTTAAATAAACTAGTTGGACTGTAACCTGGTGTCATGTGATTTTTCACCAAGCAGTAAGATCATGACTGATCTATCTGCGTTCCGAATTCCACGTTCTCATCTAACCCCGTTTCCCTGTGGCTGACAAGAATCTATTTTCCTTCATCTTAAAAATATTTATTGACTCCACCTCCACTGATCTCTGAGGCTGAGAGTTCACACAACTATCTGAGAGCCTATGACTCAAAGGGCAGACCCTGAATTTGAAATTATGCTGCCTAATTCTGGTCACATTGACAAAAGGAAACATTATTTCCTTGTCCACTTTGACCAGATCTTTCAGGATCTTATTAACTTCACTCAAATGACCCCTCACTCTTCTCAACTCTCTTGAAAATGAGACCAGTGTGTCTAACCTATCCTCAGAGATAACCAGCATATTCTAAATATCAATCTAATAAGCCTCCTCTGTCCTCAACGCAGTTCCATCCTGCATGAAATACACAGACTAAAACTGCACACAATATTTGAAATATGGTCTCATCAATGCCCTGTATAACTACAAACATAAAAATAGGCTGTTTTGCCTATCAACCCTGCTCTGGCCTTCAGTGAGATCATGACTGAGCTGTGACCTAACTTGATATCACTTAATACTTTTACTTAACAAAATGTTATCCATCTCAGACTTAAAATTAACAACTGATCCAGCGTCCACTGTCATTTATGGAAGTGAGTTCCAAACCTCTCCCACCTTTTGTGTGTAGAAGAGCTTCCTAACATCTGTCTAGAGTCCTAGCATTATAGAGCATGGAAACAGACCCTTTGGTCCAACCAGTCCAAGCCGAACATAATTCCAAACTAAACTAGCCCCACTTGTCTGCTCCTGGCCGATATCCTTCCAAACACTTCCTATTCATGTACTTATCCAAATGTCTTTTAAACGTTGTAATTGTACCCACATCCGTGACTTTCTCAGGAAGTTCATTCCCCCGTGTAAAAACTTTCTCCTAAAGTCTTTTTAAAATCTTTCTCCTTTCATCTTAAAAGTTTGCCCCCTAGTCTTGAAATGCCCCATCCAAAGGAAAATACACCTACCATGAACCCTATCTATGCTCCTCATGATTTTATAAACCTTTACGAGGTCATATCTCTACCTCCTACAGTGAAAAAAAGTCCCGATCTATCCAGACTTTCTTCATAATTATGAGTGGTCTGGCCCTAATACTCAGATTATGCTCTTAGTTCTAGAATTCCCAAATAGTGAAAATAGTTTATCTTTATCTACTCTGTCTTTTCCTGTTAATATCTTGAAGACTTCAATCAGATCACCCCTTAACCTTCCAAATCCTGGAGAACAGGCCTAATTTGTATAAGCTCTCCTCATAACTTAACCCCTGAAGCCCAGGTGTCATTCATGTAAACCCAGATTGTACTTCCTCCAAGGCCAATCTATCCTTCCTAAGATCTGGTGCCCAGATCTGCTCTCAGTATGCCAGGTGGGGTCTAAGCAGGGTTTTGTACTAATGAAGCATGGTACCATTGCATTTATTTTCAATTCCTCTTATAACAAAGGATAGCATTCCATTAGCATTCTTAAACTCTTCCTGGACTTGCACATTAGCTTTTGTCTCTCTTGCATTAGCGCCCTCTGTATCTCAGAGTTCTGCAGTCATATATCATTGAAATAATATGCTTTATTATTATTCCTCCTGCCAAAATGATAACATCAACGCATCTACTACCTCATTAGCAACCTTGTTTAAGAACCTAAGATGAAGTTTGCTCATCTGCCCCCAGTGTTTTATCCATTTCTCATCAGCTTTCTCTCATACTCTAATATATTTGTCTTATTTGAGCTATGGGCAGAGGCTGAATAGACTGAAACTTTTCTCTCTGGTGTGTTGGAGGTTGCAGGGTGATCTTATAGAAGTTCATAAAACCATGAGGGGCATGGATAGGGTGAATAGCCAAGGTGTTCTCCCAGGCTAGTGGAATCGAAAACGAGAGGGCATGGGTCTAAAGTGAGAGGTGAAAGATTTAAAAGGGACCTGAGGAGCAACATTTTCATACAAAGCTTGTATGGAATGAGCTGTCAGATGAAGTAGTGGAGGCTTGTACAATTACAACATTTAAAAGGCATCTGGACAGGAATGTGAATAGGAAAGGTTTAGAGGGATATGGGCCAAATGAAACTAGATCACCACTCTGAGTCTAATATCACAAGTCACTTCAGCTTTAGAATCATAGAATCCTTACAGTGTGTAGACAGGCCCTTTGGCTCAACAAGTCCACACTTAACCTCAAAGCATCCCATCCAGACCCACCCCATCTACACATCCCTTGGGCATGCTAAATTGGGCAATTTATCATGGCCAATCCACCTAGACTGCAGGAGGAAACTGGAGCAAACCCACACAGACACAGGGAGAATGTGTAAAACCCCACACAGACAGTTGCCAGAGGGTGGAATTGAATCCAGGTCCCTGGCGCTGTGAGG
Source organism: Ginglymostoma cirratum (assembly GCA_024137785.1). Classification (NCBI taxonomy): domain Eukaryota; kingdom Metazoa; phylum Chordata; class Chondrichthyes; order Orectolobiformes; family Ginglymostomatidae; genus Ginglymostoma; species Ginglymostoma cirratum. The sequence goes on from JAHRHZ010000017.1 coordinate 53,562,889, forward strand.
CAGCAGTGCTAACCACTGAGCTACCATGCCAGTCCTTTTTAGCTACATAGTTTTTAAGTTAGAAGTATTAATCCTAGACCCACTGTTCTTTTTTCAAACTTGATGAGATATGCAATGAAAGTATGATCACAGCGCCTAGAGGCGCCGTTACTCTGAGTTCAGTAATTAACCCATTCACATAGCACAATACCAAGCTGTGTATAAAAACAAAGTTGCTGGAAAAGCTCAACAGGTCTGGCAGCATCTGTGGAGGAGAAAACAGAGTTAACGTTTAGGGTCCGGTGACCCTTCCTCAGAACCCGGACCCGAAACGTTAACTCTGTTTTCTCCTCCACAGTTGTTGCCAGACCTGCTGAGCTTTTCCAGCAACTTTGTTTTTGTTCCTGATTTACAGCATCCGCAGTTCTTTTGGTTTTTACTAAGTTGTGTATAATCTGCTTTCTTGTTGGTTCTAGAGCATGCTGCTCTTCAGATACCATCTCAAAAAAATTACCAAATAAAAGCCAAAATAACTGCAGATGGTGTAAATCAGAAACAAAAACAGAAATTGCTGGAAAACCTCAGCAGGTCTGGCAGCATCTGTGGAGAGAGATCAAAGTTAACATTAACTCTGATTTCACTTCACCAATGCTGCCAGACCTGCTGAGCTTTTCCAGCTACTTCTGTCTTTGTTTCAAAAAATTAACAATCTGATTTTCATTTTAATATGTGGTTTAAATTATTCATTTATATTTCTGACCCTTTCCCGCAAGCCCCCAATGTTTCTTCTTGTATCATTTTTCCTATATCGCGGTAAAGATCTTTCCCATATGCAACTCCTATCTCCCACTTTCCTCATCTACATCCAAACCAATTTGACATCCTGGTCTCCTGAATCATGGCCATCTCTAACTACTGCCATCTTTTATTAGGAGTGCTATCCCTTGACCTTTACCGAGCTTCATATTCTTGACGGCCAGTATTCAGGACGCAGTCCTTGTCTTCCTGCAGCCATGTCTCTGTCATGTTTTTCGGATTAAATTTATTGACTTCAATTTGCACTGTTGTTTCATTCACCAAGTAATGAATGCTACATGCATGCAGATACAGAACCTTCAATTTAGTTTTGTGTTTTAAGTATGAAAGTTCAATGCTGGAATAGCTTCAGAAAACAGCAATTTCAGATTTAAATAACTTCCTTTAGCTTTCTGTTAGCTTTTTAACTTTATAAAAAATGAAATTTGCTGATAATTGACACAGTTTTTCTGTGTGTGATTTTGAATAAAGGGCAGGGTAATTTATTAAGTGTATGGTAGCCAATTAGAACATTGGCCACCCTGCTTTTAACCCAATTTGGAGTATAATGTTGAAAGTTACTATCTGCTGGCTGTTAATATTCATAAGTAAAAGAAGGACTGAGTGAAAGACTCAACTTAGTTTTAAGTGAATGCACATCTATAAAAATCTTATAATTCAGAATGAATAAAGACTATATTGGCAATCCCTCCTCCCAATATTTGATATATCTCACTTTATTATGAGTGCATTTTGCTTAAATTTAAAATGCCATTGAAGAATGAAATCTGATTTTAGTGTTTAGCTCTAATTATACAAATTATTCAAAAAGACTTATTTCTAAAATAACCTTTTAAGGAGAATAATTTTAAGAAGCTCTAAGCATTTTTATAGTATGTAATGTAAGTTCTAACAGGAATCTCAATAATAAATTATGAAATTTAGCTCAGGACTTTAACAGCTTACATTTGTCATTTTCTGTCAGTATTAATTACCATTCTTCATGAAAATACACTAATTTCACTTTTTGTATTAACTTTTCTTTTCCATCTGGAAAACCTACCAGCATTAAGTCTATGTTAACTATCCTGTACTAGCAGTCTGGGCCAAGAGTTTCAACTTTGGGAGCAGGATTACATTAATTTTAAGAAGTAATATTTGCTCCAGCTTCCGATCTAAACCTTCTCGTGTTACTAAATGTAAAATCTGTCATGAATGAGAACAATTGGACAGCATTTTAGAACATATCTTTTTGAAAAGAAATTACGTTAAGAGGTATCTCGTGAAGTATTCTATAGTAGTAACATGGTGCTTTACTTTTAATGCAGCTGGGAATGGATGGGGTAGGGATGGCAGGAGTTTCTGGGTGGAATTGAGGACACAGTACAGAGGTTCATCCCAAAGAAAAGAAAGATTATCCGGGGGAGGATTAGACAGCCATGGCTGACAAAGGAAGTCAGGAAATGTATCAAAGAAAAAGAGACAGCCTACATAGTGGCCAAGAGCACTGGGAAATCAGAAGATTGGGAAGGGTACAAGAACAAACAGAGGATAACAAAGAGAGAAATAAGGAAAGAGAGGATCAAATATGAAGGTAAGCTAGCCAGTAATATTAGAAATGATAGTAAAAGTTTCTTTTAATACATAAGAAACAAACGAGAGGCAAAAGTAGACATTGGGCTGCTCCAAACTGATGCTGGAAGGCTAGTGAAGGGAGATAAGGAAATAGCTGAAGAACTTAATAAGTATTTTGCGTCAGTCTTCACAGTGGAAGACATGAGTAATATCCCAACAATTAAGGAGAGTCAGGGGGCAGAGTTGAGTATGGTAGGCATTACAAAAGAGAAAGTGCTAGAAAAGCTAAAAGGTCTAAAAATTGATAAATCTCCTGGCCCTGATGGGCTACATCCTAGAGTTCTGAGGGAGGTGGCTGAGGAAATAATGGAGGCGTTGGTTGTGATCTTTCAAAAGTCACTGGAGTCAGGGGAGGTCCCAGATGATTGGAAAATCGCTGTTGTAACCCCCTTGTTTAAGAAAGGATCAAGACAAAAGATGGAAAATTATAGGCCGATTAGCCTAACCTCCGTTGTTGGTAAAATTCTAGAATCCATCGTTAAAGATGAGATTTCTAAATTCTTGGAAGTGCAGGGTCGGATTAGAACAAGTCAGCACGGATTTAGTAAGGGGAGGTCGTGTCTGACAAACCTGTTAGAATTCTTTGAAGAGGTAACAAGTAGGTTAGACCAGGGAAACCCAGTGGATGTTATCTATCTAGACTTCCAAAAGGCCTTTGATAAGGTGCCTCATGGGAGGCTGCTGAGTAAGGTGAGGGCCCATGGTGTTCGAGGTGAGCTACTGGCATGGATTGAGGATTGGCTGTCTGACAGAAGGCAGAGAGTTGGGATAAAAGGCTCTTCCTCGGAATGGCAACCGGTGACAAGTGGTGTTCAGTGTTCAGTGTTGGGGCCGCAGCTGTTCACTTTATAGATTAATGATCTGGATGAAGGGACTGGGGGCATTCTGGCGAAGTTTGCCGATGATACAAAGTTAGGTGGACAGGCAGGTAGTACGGAGGAGGTGGGGAGGCTGCAGAATGATTTAGACAGTTTCGGAGAGTGGTCCAGGAAATGGCTGATGAAGTTCAACTTGAGCAAATGCGAGGTCTTGCACTTTGGAAAAAAAGAATACAAGCATGGACTATTTTCTGAACGGTGAGAAAATTCATAAAGCCGAAGTACAAAGGGATCTGGGAGTGCTAGTCCAGGATTCTCCAAAGGTTAACTTGCAGGTTGAGTCCATGATTAAGAAAGCGAATGTAATATTGTTATTTATCTCAAGAGGGTTGGAATATAAAAGCAGCGATGTGCTTCTGAGACTTTATAAAGCTCTAGTTAGGCCCCATTTAGAATACTGTGTCCAATTTTGGGCCCCACACCTCAGGAAGGACGTATTGGCACTGGAGAGTGTCCAGCGGAGATTCACACGGATGATCCCTGGAATGGTAGGCCTAACATGCGATAAACGGCTGAGAATCCTGGGATTGTATTCATTAGAGTTTAGAAGGTTGAGGGAGATCTAATAGAAACTTACAAGATAACGCATGGCTTAGAAAGGGTGGATGCTGGGAAGTTGTTTCCGTTAGGTGGGGATACTAGGACCCGTGGGCACAGCCTTAGAATTAGAGGGGGTCGATTTAGAATGGAAATGAGGAGACATTTCTTCAGCCAGAGAGTGGTGGACCTGTGGAATTCATTGCCACGGAGCACAGTGGAGGCCGGGACGTTGAATGTCTTCAAGGCAGAGATTGATAAATTCTTGATCTCGCAAGGAATTAAGGGCTACGGGGAGAGTGTGGGTGAGTGGAGTTGAAATGCCCATCAGCCATGATTAAATGGCGGAGTGGACTCAATGGGCCGAATGGCCTTACTTCCACTCCTATGTCTTATGGTCTTATGGTCTTATGGGATAGGGATGAGGAGAGCCTTGTGGTACAGGCAGTTTTGTGGCTATTTCCCTCTGTGCTTTCTAAATTAGTGCAAAAAATTGTAGAAATGTAGTTTGCATTAGACATGATTACATTTGAAGTACCAAAGGTGAGGTGGCTGGTGAGCCTGGAACAGGACTCTGACAGCAGTGTTGAGCTGGCAGCTAACAGAGGTGAACACAGGACCCAATATCAGCTGCAACATCAGTAGAAGTGACATCAGCAAGGTAGGCCTAGGGGCAAACGCTGATGACCTCAATGTTAGTTGCGTCCAGTACTGTGGCATTGAAGTCATGGTGGAACGGTTATGGACTCTCTCGGAGCTATATCTTTCTTTTCTCATTATTCTTAAACTATTCAAAATGGGGCCTGAATCACGGTGACAGTGGAAGCTTTTCACTGTATTTTACTGTATTATTCACCATAAAATACACGTGACAATACATTCATTCATTCATTGACTAATTTCAGATGAGTTGTGCTTATAATAAAAACCAATGTAACCCAGTAGAATCTCTAGACCACAAAATTTACTTAATAGTAAAGATGGTGTCATCTGACATTTTAACTTCCTCTATAAAGATTAGAAGTGCTCATAAAACCAGAATCATGCATTCCAAAGTTCAAAATGTTCCAGTATGAACCAACTCCACAGAGGACTTGCTTAGAGCTTACACAGGCTTTTATAGACTGGCACATACCGTCATAAAGATGTGAATCTTTCCAAAAATCAGCTGAATTTCCATCCAGTTACGTGGAGGGCTACTCTCTGCAAGGCTTAGTGAGTTTTCTCATGCTATCATCCCCGATCACCTCATTAGCCACACAATCCATGGCATTCTACTCATTGTATTCTCCTACTTGCCATACTGGAGGACATACTGTCCACTGCTGGGACATCCTGGTTCAAGTGCCATCTCAAAAGCCATGCCATCCACAATGATCCCAAACGGTTTATCTTCTTTGCCCTTGCCATGCCAAACAGAGGGTAATTAGTGGTGAGCTGAGGTTACCAGGTTCTCGTTCTGGCAGTCATGTTGAGAATTGTCGATGTCTAGTTTCTATCATTGGGTGTACCATTGGAGTGAGATGACGTTATAAATTGATGTCAAGGCAGCAAATAAGCCTCTCACTGCTCCCAAGTCAGAATCTCATCTCGCTGTTCAGCACTTGGTTAGAAAATGCAACTCTTTTCTTTCAAATTTGAGAAGCTCCTTGCTGGATATTTCATCTGATTTCCCCAACATTCTCACCATGACCCACCTCATTCAGGGGCTGGGTAGATTTTGCCCAAAAACCTACAAGTCCAGTTATGTTGAGTCTGTTTTACACACTATTCAATCCAGCAGGTGATGTACTTCAGCTTTGTCCAGACAGAAGTAGACCAACTGCTAAATTGGATTCAACTGCCCAATGGACATCCAGGATAAGTTCAAACTGCAGTGTCGAGCCATTGTTTATCCAAACCATCAGCCAAGTGACAGATTGAGGCCATGTTGTGGGTTGACTTTGTGGGCAACTGTAACACGTAATCTGCACTCTGCAGTCAGTCAATTGCGACTGCAAATCCACTATTCCAAAGATAAGTTACATGAACTTGACATGCTGATCATACTTACTCACTTTTAAAAATCACATTCAAATTCAAGTCCGTTTTTGTGTTTTTTTTTGCCAACTCTGGGTGCATACACTATCAATTTATGGCAAACAAATTTGGAACTACAAACATTGTGTTCTGCCAGCTCCACCTGTGTCCCCACCCCTCACAACAACCAACTGCTTTCCTCCTGTCCTCTCAGCTCCTCAGCATCTGAGCCAGCAGGCAGATTGGCCAAACTTAAAGCTGTATCCCTGCCTCTAAGCTCAACAACCAGTGAGGCACAATTTGAATGAAATCAGTGCAGCAAATTATTGTGGATCTTTTGTACTACAGGCCAATTCAAGTAAAATCCATTTTCTAGGCCTCAGACAGACAAACATTTGTGATTGTTAGACATAAACAAATGTACGGATATGCAAGCACTTAAGTAGAATAGTCCATAAATATGGCTATTCAGATGTATTGTGGTATTTCTGTTATTGATTATAACGTATGGTAAATAAACTCTACTGATTCTCATTGGATTCAACACCAGTTGACATCATGAAAATAAATTAAGTTCAGTCTAGTCTTAACCAATCATTTTTCTTTAAAGATTTGTGCTCCTCAAATAAATCGTAATTGTTTCACTTTGCAAAGATTTGAGTCTAGTAATTGTTTCCATATACTGTCCAAAATATTAAGGAAGGTGAGAAATTAATATTTCTATCATCCAATTCCAAAGCACCGAATACACACATGGATATTATGTCAATTTGAAACATGGCCAAAAAATAAATGAACAAGAATAGCATATTTATAAAAGAACAAAATACGTTAGTTGTCCAACTTCACCAAAAAAGAATAGATAGAGCTCCAGAATGAAGAGAATACAAAACTTCATTAGTGAAACTGACTTTTTTCTCGGTCATTTTAATGTCTTACTGTAGCTTCCAGAACAAATATAGTAGGTGTAATATTTATTGATAACCCAGTGGGACAGAACAGAAAATGTTGCAGGTCGATTATGTGTTAGTGTTAGATAGTGTTAAAATATCTCCAGACTCCTTCTATTTAAAAGTCGATCAAGTGGCACTAGCTCCAGTTCTGCAATTGCAGAAATCATTGGGACACGCCGATTGGATTAACCATGTAACTAAATTATTATTGTTACAATTACAGCCTTTCTCCAAATGGTCATATGGCAATTGGTTTTCACCTTTTTAACAACTCTATATATTGTCATTTCTCTTTGATTCCTCACATTCACTGTCTGCTACTGCCTCCAATCCCCATCAAGGCTCATGCTCTGCCACACTCACTATTACCCACAACACCACTCATGCATCCCCATCCCAACACCACCAGCCCCTGCCTGCCTTCTGCACTGCCCTGTCCCTCACTGGGGCACATCCCCACCTACAGCAACAGTACCAGCTGAAAGTGCCAGTCACTCATCTTCATTAATACATGGCTCTCTCTCTCACTCCAGGACATAAACAGCCCACAGCAGGGCACAGAAAAAAATGCTGGGTAGTGGGCTGCTCAGCATTCAGCTCCTCAACCCTAACTGGGAGAGAATCCCGACTTGGACTGCCCAAACAGGGACTGAACTGATAGTGGAAACTGTCCTCCCTTTGGGTAAAGACTATCCCCCTTGTAGTGACTGAGGCCAGCTGACAACCAGACCAGCTTTCTGGCTGTGAGTCTGTGCTAATGGGAAAACAAACCAGAAGGGATTGGAGGCTGGAATCTCTGGCGCAGGATCATAGAGCACAAAGACAAGGCAAGGCAAGGCCTTGCTCTGGTTCTTGTAGTGTTTTCCCAATGTTGAGTTTATTTGATGAGTTTGGTAAAATGGCAGGCTGAATTAATGAGGTGAGTTGGGCTCTACCGAGGTATCTCCCAGTCCTGTCACACATCTCACCATTGCCCACATCTCTCAAACCCCTATCAGATTATGCCTAGAGACACTTGTTTTTACAGTCAGCCTATGATATATTTCTTTCTGACGTACTTGGTCATTGTTGCAACCCAACTTTTTTTAAAAAGTGGTTTATGTTTCCTTGAAGCCTTTATCTTTAGTGAACTCACTTTGCATCATTACAGCAACATGAATGTTGGTAATAACATCTGAACAAAAAGAAAGCTGTGAGCTTTAGGCTTGGCCCCGCAATGCATTGCTGATGCATTAATACTCTCATCACACCCCTTCCTTGAGTAAATGGTAAATAAGCTAAGTCGAGGTTGATTTACTGTACCACACAGAGAATGTGAGAGTGCTGGATAGAGCAACATGTTTAGTTAAAACACTTCCAACAGCTGCTTTCCACAGCGTTCAAGCTCAGTGACAAACATGACCTGGCTGAGAATGTGATGAGATGTGACATTCTGAAATTATACCAAGAGATCTCTTTTATCAAGAATGTTTCATTTATTTTGTTTGCATTTTCATTGTTAACATGTTGGAGAGTTTCATTTTGTCCTCCTTCTCTTTCCCCATCCTCCTACAATAACAAAATTCATGTGAATGCAGCATGTTTTGGATATCCACAGAAACATTCTCTTTAACTGGCATCCTGTAAACACTCAGATTTGAGCAATTTTTTAAATTGGAAGATAATGCCCAAATGGCACTGGTGATGTGGCTGTAGTGATACACGTTCATGTTAGTGAAACCCTGTTAAACGGTAATATAAGAGTGGGTTTTAGTATTACTGACATGTGTGAGTGTTTGTGAATTTTTAATTTAATTGTATTGTTCATCTGCATCATATTATAAGCCTCAGTTATGACTGATGTGCTCATTAGCCTCTACATATTACATCGTTTAGGTATAAGATTCATAAGCATTTGTTCAATTTGTTTGCATGCTGAATTGCCAGTGTGCGTGCATATGGAAATTATTATCAGTGCAATACTCATTGCACAGTAAGGATTTCTAAAACGTACAAAGGATGGTATTTCCTAATGTTACAAATCAAAAAAGTTTGTGTCATTATTTTCAGTTCTATAGTGTGTGTATAATTTCATTTCTCAGGTCCTCAGCCTCATAATCTTCACAAATTCCAAATCATTTCCACTGGTAACATTTTGGGTTGCATTGGTATTAGGATGAAAATTTCATTTTGGAAGGAGTAACATAGCCCACACTTTAGTTATGCTGATATGCCACTTAAAGGCCATGCTAGACATTTACACATTATCGCAGCCCTTCAGTGTGTTCTTTCTGATGTATTCCAGTTGTCTATGAGGTGGTCAATCAAACTTGTTAACAAGTGATTGCTGATGACAATGATGAGTTGTCTACTCTTCTTTTGTTAGCATAGGCAAAATATTGACTATCTTCTGGATATTGGGACTCTATTGTCATCACATGACGAACTCCTACCCTTTCTGAAACACATTCTTAGCAAGTAACATACTTGTATACCGTACTTTCAAGTATTGTGCTGGTTTTATGCTGGTGTATCTATTTTAAATTGTTCCTGTTGTAGAGTTATAGAGCCATAGAGCACAAAAACAGACCCTTTGGTCCAACCAGCCCATGCCGAACACAATCCCCAAACTAAACTAGTCCCCGAAACCTGCTGATGATCAGTACATGTCATAAAAGAATGCATTAACTATCTTTCCTTCCCTTTTTTGTTTTGCTTCTTCGGCTTGCCTCCAGCCAGTATCTCCTATAGGATGATGAAATCCCTGCTTGAGAGGTGAAGTAGCAAAGAGCATCAGGCTATCAAGTTGTTTAATAACATCTATTTTATGAATATTTGATTAATTTTAACTTGAATGAGCTTTAGAATTTCAAACATTTCAAACATTGCATGGTATTTGGCAGTAGGCAGTATATATTTGATAGTATGAAATGAATTAAATGGCACAGAATGTTATTAATACAGATCTGGACAGTGTCTCTGCTTCCTAAGCCTAATTACACTCGATCTACTTTGCTCATCAAGTCCTTCTGTGGTATATCTTTCCAAACACGTCTGCAGAAACACAGCAGCTGGTGAAGATGACAGCACTTACAGATATGGTCATTATACCTCTCAGTCTGCTCTCAGTCAGATAACATTTGAACTTGATTTGTCACAGAGTTGTAATTCTTCCTAAATATAAAGCAAACTGAACACACTCTTTTTCCATTTAAAGTATATTGTTTTCACAAGTAGTTCTTGTGAACAGGGTGTTTAATTACAACTGGGATTTGGCAAGATTGAAATCACAGAAGCCAGAAGTCGCTCTGTGGTTTAGTTCCTGATCTGCCAAATGCTGCACACATCATTATGTTACTTTTTTTTTAACTTTCAAGCAAAGAATAAATGTGTGGCTGCCCAGTAGCTACAGCACTGGAACTTTGGACTTGTAACTAGTAAAGTTCAATCTTGAATTCCAGCTTTAAGCAGGATTCTTATTAGCTGCAACCCTAGGAGATCTACACTTTGCTCATTTGACAAGGTGCACATCAAAGGTTACTACTTAAAATAAAAACTCATAGTATAAGGGATAACATAGCAGCTTGAATAAAGGTTTGCTAATAGGAAGTAGATGATTGACATAAGTGGAAAGTTTTGGGTTTTAGTAAGATGTGGCAAATAATTTGCTAAGGGGATCGGTATTGGGGCCTCAATTATTTACAATCACTTTCAATTACTTAGTTGAAGGGATCAAACGTAAGGTTGTTAAATTTTCCGATGATACAAGAATAAATATGAAAATCATTATTGGTGTAACAATAACCTAGATTTGTAATCCAGAATGGAAGGCTGATTTTGTAGAAAATGGGTTTAAAACATACCAAAGCAAATGTTGAAATTTGAATTTCGTATAAGTCTGGTTTTGTCTGTGACCCTAATGATCAGAAAATGTTGTGAAGTGATGGAGGTGTCCACAGACATAAATATATTGTAGAAAATTCTGTATGCTTGTACTTGGCTGCTGTCTGCTCAGAACAACTATATAAGTTAAATAGACAGCTACAGTACAATTAATGATCACTTATTGGAAATAAATCATTTAAAAAAGTTACAGATAAAATCAAAGGGAAATGATTTCAATTGGATCCTACAATTAGAAATTACAGTTTCAGAGTGGTTGTTTTGAAGTGCTCTTGCTCAATAAGCATGTAAGAATTATAAAAGTTCTGTCGTGCATTTAACAAAGAATGTTTGACATGATCTACGTTGTCAGGTTTCTGTCATTATTGTTGATTCATTCTGTTCCCCTATTTTGTTCTTGCTTCAGCAAATGGGGATCTGCAAACTCTCCTAATGACTTCTTTATTGGAGAACCCTTGATGTGTGCACTTTGCACAAATTAGTGGTTTTGGTTCATCGTAACATGATGCAGAAGTCATTCATCACTTACTTAACAAACATTTTAACTTCCTGAGGCAATTGTAGAAGACTTCTGACAGAACAAACATTATATACTCTGTGACAAGCTTTCTGACACCAGAGAAAAAAGGCTTTGAAAGTTTCACCCTAGTTGTCATGGGTCTTTGGTAACATTTTAAGAGAGTGGAGGATGTGTATGCTATAAATACTGTCGCAGCCTCGTCAAGCTGATATTTACAAATCACAATGAATGGTCGGCACATCGAATACAACTATTTAAATGAAAAATATCATTCAGCAATCAGATTAGGTGCGGTTCAAATAGCAACACTGGAGCTTGTTAAGCAGTTTCCAAAGTCATGCAATTGAGCAACTTTTTATTAACATATCCTGACCAATATTGGTATTATCGAGGTCTGTTGCTGTGGGGGGAGCATTTTGGATCCTAGTCTCATTCCAGGATATGGAGGCTAAGAAGGTGTGATCACAACGCGGGCAAGAAGGTCAACGGTCACCTTGTGAATTTGTCCAACACACGCTGATGGCAGGCAGTAAGAATGGGAAAGGTTCCTGGTCATCTGTGTGGCTTCACCATCATTGTCCATTGCTCCAGGCTACAATATGGTGGGAAAATTGCAGTTTGCCATAGCAACTCAGATGCCTTGTGCATCATGTTGGCTCCATTGTCTGGATGGCTGGTGTGACCTGATTGGTGCTAACAGCACAGGGTTCAATGTTTTTCCCAGTTGGGGTCAGTCTGATTGTTGATGCTTTGCTCTCCTCCAGGATAGATTTCATGGCAATGGGTAGGATCTTCCTTTGGACAGTGAAATCAAGAAGAACAGTCAATATCTGGTTTAGAATGTGTGTGAAAACTGTATTATATTTTGGAACAAATAGCATTTGTTCTGAATTTATACTTTCATTGCATGCTCATATTTCAATGTCTTGTGGGTACTTCCAATTTTAATCCACATAGAGGCTGGTTTTCAAAGTTGTCTAATATAGTAATAAGTCAGATTCACATGGGGAAGACCGTCAGCTACATTGCAATTCAGTGCATTGTGTTTCAGTGCATCCTGGGCATCCTTTGTTTAATTAAATGAATCATGGTTGGTGATGATTCAAGGACAGTTTTTATGTGGAAATACTGCAACGTACATTGTGGAACTGTGGCCAAGGATATAGTCATTTGTTCCAGGAGCTATGAATGTCATATATGAATATGTATAGTATTTTCATTGAACAACAACACAAATAAAATCATAAGAAAATTAATATATGATTCATTGACAGAAACAGACAGAATATCAACAAAGATGAGAGAGTCTGCGTTTCCATGCTCACTGTAAAATACTAGCTCATTATTATCTAGTAGCCATAAGTGTGCAAGTGAACCATGGCTTCTAACCTTCCACGTCCAACAATAGATGAGTGTCTTTCCAGGGAGGATTCCTCTGAAATAAGAAACTTCACCTTGATTTTGACAGGAGTAATTTGAAAGAGAATCAATCCCTTACCCTGTACTGAAATAACTGAACTAGCACGATAAATACAACAACAATTTGTATTTATATAGTGCAGTTAACTTTGTAATATTTCAAAGTACTTCACAGGAATAAAGCACATAAGTGCATTTGACCAAAAGCTTTGTCAACGGGGTAGCTTTGAAGGAATTCCTCAAAAGAGAAAAGTTTTGAAAGATATTTTCAGAGGTCAGAGCCCAGACAAGATACTTGCACTGTTCTGAATCTTGGCTATCATTGTTGGAGCCAAAATTGAAAATGGCCAAGAAATGGAAGTGTCCAAGTATCTTGGAGGTCTGTGGGGCTAGAGATCACAAAGATACGAACGGAAGGTCAATTGAAAACAAAGATGAAAATTTCCAAATCGAGCCAACATAAATCTGTAAACACAGATGAGCAGGTCTTGGTCAATGTAGTGGAGGTAAGTATCATTTGTCTTAATGATGGTACAACTATGTTTTCAGAATTTCATTTCAAGTTTCATCTCAGATATGACATTACTTTCGATTCTCTCTCGGTTAGGCAATTATCCGGGTGAGGGCTTTGGTAGCACAGAGACAGATTATGTCAGAGATTGAAAACAATAGCTTCGATCTTTGCAATATTTAGTTGAAGGAAATTTCTCCATATCCAGTATCAGCTGCCAGATTACCCGTGTAATAGTTTAATGGCAGTGAATGGACCAAGATTGGTGATGGGGACATGAATCTGGGGATCATCAGCATATGTTTGGAAGCACTTGTTGTATTTTCAGGTCCTGATGGACTTCATTCTGGAAGCGGTATCTCGTGAGGCACTAGATGCAGTGGTATTCATTTTCCAAAGTTCATGAGATTCTGGAAGGTTGCACCAGCCTAGAAAGTAGCAAATATAATCCTTCTTATTCAAGGAAAGAGAGTAGCAGAAAGCAGGAAACAACGAGTGTGTTTGATTTACGTCTGCCACAGGGAAGTTGTTTAAATCAATCAGTGAAGAGGTTACAGCTGGTTACTTAGAAAAACTGCAGGTAATCAGTAACAAGTGGCAGAGGCTCGAACGGCTGAATTCTCTACTGTTGCTCCTAGTTCTTATGTCGCAAGATCAGCATGGTTTTGTAAAAGAAAAATCATGTTTTACTCATTTATTTAAGTGATATGAAGGAATAACACAAGATGAGGATAAAGGGGAGTCCATTGATATACAATACTTGGAGTTCCAGAAGGCATATGACATGGTGCCACATAAAAGGTGATTCTCCAATGTAGGAGCTTATGGTGTGTGGATGGGGGCAACATATAGGATTGGATAGAAGATTGGCTGGCGGATAGAAAAGAGAGTTTGCAAAAAATGGGCCCTTGTCTAGTTGGCAGATCGGATATCTTGCTTGGCTCTGAATTAAGTCCTCAGCTTTTTACAATTTAGATCAATAACTTAGGTGACAGAGCAAAAGGACGGTGGCGAAATTTGCAGATGACACAAAGATAGGTAGAAAAGTACTGCATGTTGTGAAGGGGAGATAATAAGGCTACAGAAGGTATAGATAGCTTAAGTGAGTGGGAAAAATCTGGCAGATGAAGCATAATGCAGGCAAGTATAATTCACTTTGGCAGGAAAAATGGGAAAGCAGAGTATTACTTCAATGGAAGATGACCACAGAATTCTGAGGATCAGAGGAAAGAAACTCACAAAACATTAGCATTCAGGTACAGCAACAATTAAGGAGGCAAATAAAGTGCTACCCTTTAAATGTGCAGAATTGAATGTAAATGTAAGAAGGTTCTATTTTTATTTTCAGGGCATTGGGAAGCCCACATCTTGAATATTGTAAGCTGTTTTCCTCTCCTTATTTAAGGAAGGATTTCAAATATATTGGAAACAATTCCAAGGAGGTTTGCTACTTTGACATCTGGAATGAGTGGGCTATCTTGTGAGGAAAGACATAGCAGATTGGGCTTGTTTTCACTAGAATGTAGAAACATGAGCATGCTCTGAGCATTACTTGTGCAAAATTGAGAATTCTGGCCTCATCTATGGAGGAGGTCTCATCTTAGAGAGTTATCAGGAACAAAAACAAAGTTGCTGGAAAAGCTCAGCAGGTCTGGCAGCATCTGTGGAGGAGAAAACAGAGTTAACGTTTCGGGTCCGGTGACCCTTCCTCAGAACTTTTCCAGCAACTTTGTTTTTGTTCCTGATTAACAGCATCTGCAGTTCTTTTGGTTTTTATTAGAGAGTTATCAATCTGATTGGCCAGATGTTTGGTATTCTCAGCAACAACGGGTTCCCTGTTAGAACTACAGCAAGGAGAATTTTTGGGGCTGGATTGATAGATACCAGCAAAGGTCTCAAGGGAGAGGTGTATTTGAGAGGTCAGGGAAGGAACTAAATCAGATGTAGGACCTTGAGAAATGGGCTGCCTCAAATGGGCACAGGGTGATCCCCAAATAAGGTCCTTTAGCCCGAGGACACCCATCAGGGAAGGGCCTCCTGGCATAAGAAAAATGGCGGTGGAGGCAGAATGAAATGCATAAGTGGCAATTAATTCACCAGTTAAGGTCTCCAAGGGCAGGCAGGCTGATGGATGTCTCTCCTGCCCACCATGAAATTGGAGACAGTTCTGGAAGAATAGGAAGGCAGGGGCAAAGACCATGTGCTGCATTTTATGAACCTTCCCCACCTTTAAAAATGCATGTGGGGGAGGAGGGGGAGAGATTAAAATCCAATCCAGTTTTTTTGTCAGATTAATTTTGAGTTTGTTCCCAACCAAGTCAAGTAATTCTTCTTTTCAGGACAAAGTGGAGCATTTTATAACTGTAACATTGTCTCATCTTTTTTCGAATCCTATAAGGAACAATTATGCTACCACTAAACTGGTAAGATCATCTCTAATTCACATAATCACTCCTCATAATCCAATCCCTCAGTCAGGCTGGTCACTTTCTTCTGTATCATCTCAATAGATGCAATATCATATTTGTAATATGAAGATCAGTACAGCACATAGTATTCTAAAAGGATTTGCACCTGATTTAGAATTACCCAACTATTTCAATTCAGTATTGACCATTTATTAGATCCCACTGCCTGATTTGTTTCATTCACTGTGATCCAGCATTGTTACTATAGTGCCAATTTATCACCCAGAAGCCCAAGATCTCTTCCATTTATCTTGTACATTGTTTTCATTCTTGATTATTTTGTTCTCACATTATGCCCGTTTTGCATTGCTCAAAATAAATGTGAGAAAAATTGTAGTATTGCCTAAGACCATAAGAAAGGGGAACACAAGTAGGCCATTCAGCCCCTCGAGCCTGCTCTACTGTTCGATACAATTACAGCTGATCCAACATTCTCATGTTCACTTTTCTGCTCTTTCACCAGAACTCTTGATTCCCCAATTGATCAAGAATCTACCTATCTCAACCTTAAATATACACAAGAACTCTGCCCTTCCAGTCCTCTATGACAAGGAGTTCCAAAGACACTGAACCCTCTGAGAGAAGATATTCCTCTCCATCTCAGTCTTAAATTTCTACACTTTAGGTTCTGAGACTGTGTAACATAAGATTTAACTATGAAATGCCATGGACAGAGGAACTTCTTTTTATCTTGTGGTTTTCATGATCGTTATGTCTTAAGCACTTCACACCATTAGATATTTTTGAAGATAGTCAATTAGGAAAACGCAATGGCTAATTTTCACACAAGATGCCACAAACAGAAAGAGATAAATGACTGGAAACACACGCTTGGTTCGCAACAAACAACTGCACCTCCTAGTCATGAACCATTTCAACTCCCCCTCCCACTCCTTGGATGACATGTCCATCCTGGGCCTCCTGCAATGCCACAACAATGTCACCCGAAGGTTGCAGCAACAGTGTCTCATATTTCGCTTGGGAACCCTGCATCCCAAAGGTATCAATGTGGACTTCACCAGCTTCAAAATCTCCCCTCCCCCAAACGCATCCCAAAACCAGCCCAGCTTGTTCCTCCTTCCCTAATCTGTCCTTCCTCCCACCTATCCCCCCCTCCCACCTCAAGCCCCACCTCTATCTCCTATCTGAGACAACAAGGTATGGAGTTGGATGAACACAGCAGGCCAAGCAGCATCAGAGGAGCAGGAAGGCTGACGTTTCAGCTTGTGAAGGCTGACGTTTCAGGTCTAGACCCTTCTTCAGAAAAGACACGTTTCTGAAGAAGGGTCTAGACCCGAAACGTCAGCCTTCCTGTTCCTCTGATGCTGCTTGGCCTGCTGTGTTCATCCGGCTCTACACCTTGTTATCTCTAAATGACTAGAAAGTCTGTTAGTAAGAGATAAATAGTAATGCTGAGCCTTTAATATTTACCTGATAAAGTTGTCAAAGAAATATCTAATCCAGAATGCAATGCTTGGACATTGCAGCACTGCTTTGTTACTGCACAAATTCAATGGAAATGATATGGTCACAACTTTGGAGTGTGCCTTGAGTGCATAGACCGTATTACAACTGAACCAAGGCAGTCACCCTATTTTCATAAATACTTGACCAGCTAAAATTCACTAAATTCATGTTGTGATTTCTGGATTCTACATAAGAGGTCACTTGGCCAATCAAAGTCATTCCAGTATGAATATGTTCAGACTGGACTTGAAATGTTAACTCTGTTTCTGTCCACAGATACTGCTAGACCTGCTGAGTTTTTCCAGCACTTTCTGTTTTTAATTTCAGATTTCAACCATCCACAGTACTTTTGTTTGAGAAGTCAATACCAATGTTTGTTCTACATGTGACTGTCCCAATCTAATACCACTTTCTGGCTTGATACATGAGTATTCCTTTCTTTTAAGCAACTATCAGATTCCTGGTTAAAAGAAGTTCACAACATTTCTTTAGCAATGGCTTAGAACAGAGAATTCCAAATTTCAGTCACGCTCAATGTAAAGAGCTTTTGTAATCTCATCTTGTATCTATTCATTAAGAAAAACAATACATCATCTTAGAATAAAGAGATGAATAAATGTTAAGTTGTAGAATCAGATTGCAGTTTCCAAAGCTGTGAATTGAGAAAAGCTAGCTTTGCTGATTTGATATCTTCTTAAACTCTAGGGCAGGGCATTGTTGGCTGCAGAATTATTAAACCTGATAACTCTTCCCTGAGCGATATATACTGCTGGAGCGAAATGCTTGTGCTGCTGTGGTTTTTTGTTAGCCAGATCCATTCAAAGAAAAACCAGTGTACTTGTTCCTGGCTGCTTTTCATGATGGCTAGGGAGCCTCACACTGCTTCCGTTTGGGATAGCAGAAGGAAACATAAATCAGGCACAAGATGTGGGATCATGGCATCCAGCAAGTGGAGGTTCAACAAACTCTCCACAAAGTGGAGCAGCCGGGAGGGACAGGTGACCATCTATCAGAGGACCCATCAGAGCAATGATTTCATTGCAATGTCTGGACTAATCAGGGGTCAGAGCCAAGAATAATATACACATTTTTTTTTCAAGGCTGTTTTGCTTTTGTATCAGGGGAGGCTTCCGTTGCTGAAAATGGCACTCAAATTAAAATGTTTACTTTTAACATTTCTGTGATGCTGTATTGAGATTGAAACTTTTTAATTTGACTGCCAAGTTAAGATTCTGTCTTTACCTTGTGAGCTGAGAGACAGGGTTTCCTCAACTATTCAATCCACATGGCTGGAATACCAGCATTCTTTCATTTCAGGAGACCACAATGAATCAGTATCCTCTTTGACAGGCAGTCACATCGAGTTAGGAAGCAGATTTTGATAGTAGTGATTGTCCTCACAGAGAGATTCCCCTTTACAAAACAAAGTGTAATCCTGTCGTATGTAACCAGTTAGCATGAACAGAAACAGGTGCACACACACAGAAATGCCTGTGCAGATTTAGGACATCTCACAATGTGGAAGCTGAGTGAGAGAGCGCTGCACTTCTTGACATTAATTGTTGCTGTTTTTTGGGTCTTACTTAATTGCTTTCAAGAATTGGAGAGGAGATTTTCCAGAGTTTTCGTCTCTAAATTGGTCTGAACTGTTTCGTCTCGTTGTTACTTCTCCCTAGATATTGTATGACTGAGCGTAGGGACGATTTCGATCATGAATAGGGGTGGCATTGTGGCTTACTGAACCAGTTGATTATTTTTTCATCCATTTTTGTGTCCAGATTTGTACTAGAATCTTTAATTGTATACAAAATAATTGTTTCATGCAATGTTATATTCATGCAATGCTAGGGCATGAAACCTGCTACATACAGAATTAATAGCAGAGTGTTATTTTAACAGAGTCAGCATTGCAACAGCACTGTTGTGTCTACAACCTTATTAGCCATTTTGATTTCATCCATGCAATAGCACATGCTCAGGATTACTCTGGAGTTCAGCTTTGAATTTTAGTGCTCATGTCCTGCAATGGGACCTAACTCCAAAACCTTCTGATTCAGAAATAAGTTGTCAAACTCCGCCTTGTATTTAAATAAAGGAGCTACTGAGACCCAGGAGCAGGATGAGAAAGAAATGTGGCTTGCCTGTACTCAAATATGACATTGATAAGACCGATGTAATGATTCCCACCTTTGATATGTCAGATCAGTGAACAGGAATGTGTGTACATGTCCCAGAAATTATTAATCTGGGTAAGATTAGCTTCTGTTTTCAGAAGGAGGAGGCTAGAGAAAGCATAACTGGTCAATAAGTGGTAGGTTTGATAAGTGATCAAACATTCTCAAGACCTTATCTACTTGTACAGCTAAGACAGCTGTGTTAACCTGTTTCTTTCACCTTTTGTACAATGCAAGTTGCATAAGAATCTGAAACTTTCAGAAGTACAAATATAAAGAAAGTAATCATCGCAAATGTGGCTTAGATGGATTGAGCTTCACTGTCCTAAATGACACAGCATTACAAATTGGTACATTCCTGAAGAAGGGTCTAGGCCCGAAACGTCAGCTTTCCTGCTCCTCTGATGCTGCTTGGCCTGCTGTGTTCATAAGAACCATAAGAACTAGGAGCAGGAGGAGGCTGTCTGGCCCTTCAAGCCTGCTCCGCCATTCAACAAGACCATGGCTGACCTTTTTGTGGACTCAGATCCACTTACCCACGCTCTCACCGTATCCCTTAATTCCTTTATTGTTCAAAAAAAATCTACCTTAGCTTTAAAAACATTTACTGAAGTAGCGTCAACTACTTCACTTGGCAAGGAATTCCATAGATTAACAACCCTCTGGGTGAAGAAGTTCCTTCTCAATTCAGTCCTAAATCTGCTCTCTCTAATCTTGAGGCTATGCCCTCTTGTCCTAGCTTCACTTGCCAGTGGAAACATCCTCTCTACTTCTGTCTTATCTATTCCCTTCATAATTTTATATGTTTCTATAAGATCCCCCCTCAATCTTCTGAATTCCAATGAATATAATCCCAATCTACTCAGTCTCTCCTCATAAACCAACCCCCTCAACTCCGGAATCAACCTAGTGAACCTCCTCTGCACTCTATCCAGTGCCATTACATCCTTTCTCAAATAAGGAGACCAGAACTGCACACAGTACTCCAGGTGTGGCCTCCCCAGCACCTTGTACAGCTGCAACATAACCTCTCTGCTTTTAAACTCAATCCCTTTAACCATGAAGGACAAAATTCCATTTGCCTTCCTAATTACTTGTTGTACCTGCAGACCAACCTTCTGTGATTCATGTACAAGAACACCCAGGTCCCTCTGCATAGCACCATGCTGCAACTTTTTACCATTCAAGTAATCATCCTTTTTACTATTACTCCTACCAAAATAGAACATAGAACATAGAACATTACAGCCCAGTACAGGCCCTTCGGCCCTCGATGTTGCACCAACCTGTGAAACCAATCTGAAGCCCATCTAACCTACACTATTCCATTATCATCCATATGTTTATCCAACGACCATTTAAATGCCCTTAAAGTTGGCGAGTCTACATCTGCTGCAGGCAAAGCATTCCATGCCCTTACTACTCTCTGAGTAAAGAATCTACCTCTGACATCTGTCCTATATCGATCACCCCTCAATTTAAAGCTATGTCCCCTCGTGCTAGACCCCACCATCTGAGGAAAAGGGCTCTCACAGTCCACCCTGTCCAATCCTCTGATCATCTTGTATGTCTCTATTAAGTCACCTCTTAACCTTCTTCTCTCTAACAAAAACAGCCTCAAGTCCCTCAGCCTTTCCTCATAAGACCTTCCCTCCATACCAGGGAGCATCCTCGTAAATCTCCTCTGCACCCTTTCCAATGCTTCCACATCCTTCCTATAGTGTGGTGACCAGAACTGTACGCAACACTCCAAGTGCGGCCACACCAGAGTTTTGTACAGCTGCAACATGACCTCACGGCTCCAAAACTCAATCCCTCTACCAATAAAACCTAACACACCGTACGCTTTCTTAACACCCTATCAACCTGGGTGGCAACTTTCAGGGATCTATGCACATGGACACCGAGAGCTCTCTGCTCATCCACACGACCAAGAATCTTACCATTAGCCCAGTACCCTGTATTCCTGTTACTCCTTCCAAAGTGAATCACCTCACACTTTTCCGCATTAAACTCCATTTGCCACCTCTCAGCCCAGCTCTGCAGCTTATCTATGTCCCTCTGTAACCTGCAACATTCTTCAGCACTATCCACAACTCCACCCACTTTAGTGTCATCTGCAAATTTACTAATCCATCCTTCTATGCCCTCATCCAGGTCATTTATAAAAATGACAAACAGCAGTGGCCCCAAAACAGATCCTTGCGGTACACCATTAGTAACGGAACTCCAGGATGAACATTTCCCATCAACCACCACCCTCTGTCTTCTTACAGCTTGCCAATTTCTGATCTAAACCGCTAAATCACCCTCAATCCCATGCCTCTGAATTTTCTGCAATAGCCTACTGTGGGGAGCCTTATCAAACGCATCTTATCTTATCAAATGTATGACTTCACATTTATTTACATTGTATTCCATCTGCCAGACCTTTGCCCACTCACTTAATGTATCTATGTTCCTCTGCAAAGTTTCACAGTCCTCTGCACATTTTGCTCTGCCACTCATCTTAGTGTCATCTGCAAACTTTGACACCCTACACATGGTGCCCAACTCCAAATCATCTGTATAAATTGTAAATAATTGCGGTCCCAACACTGATCCCTGAGGCACACCACTAGTCACTGATTGCCAACCAGAATAACACTCATTTATCCCCACTCTTTGCTTCCTATTAGTCAACCAATCCTCTATCCACGCTAATACTTTACCCCTAACGCCATGCATCCTTATCTTATGCAGCAGCCTTTTGTGCGGCACCTTGTCGAAGGCCTTTTGGAAATCCAGGTACACCACATCCACTGGGTCCCCATTGTCCACCTTGCTCGTAATGTCTTCGTAGAATTCCAAAAGATTTGTCAAGCATGGCCTGTCCTTCATGAACCCATGCTGCGTCTGTCCAACGGGACAATTTCTATCGAGATGCCTTGCTATTTCTTCCTTGAAAATAGACTCAAGTATCTTCCCCACGACAGAGGTTAGGCTAACCGGTCTATAATTCCCCATCTTTTGTCTACCTCCCTTTTTAAACAGTGGCGTCACATTTGCTGTTTTCCAATCTGCTGGGACTGCCCCAGAGTCCAGCGAATTTTGGAAAATTACTGCCAGTGCACCTGCTATTTCTCCCGCCATCTCTTTTAGTACCTTGGGATGCATTCCATCAGGGCCAGGAGACTTATCAATCCTTAGCTCCATTAGCTTGCCCAACACGATCTCTTCTGTAATAATGATTGTTTCCAGGTCCTCACCTACCTTCGTCTCTTTGTCAATTCCTGGCATGTTATCAGAGTCCTCCACTGTGAAGACCGATACAAAATACCTGTTCAATGCCTCGGCTATTTCATCGTATCCCATAACTAAATTCCCCTTCTCATCCTCTGAAGGGCCAACGTTTACTTTAGCCACTCTTTTTCGTTTTATATATTTATAGAAACTTTTGCTATCTGTCTTTATATTCTGTGCTAGTTTTTTCTCATGTTCTATCTTACTTTTCTTTATAGCTCTTTTTGTGGCTTTCTGTTGACCTTTAAAGTTTTCCCAATCTTCTAGTTTCATGCTGTTTTTGGCCACTTTGTATGCCTTCTCTTTCAATTTGATAGCCTCCCTAATTTCCTTAGACACCCAGCTCATCGAGCTCCACACCTTGTTATCCAACATTACAAATCAGTTGTTTTGTGGAACTTCCATTGGAACAACAGAAGTTTACAGTGCAGAAGGAGGCCACTTGTCTCATTATTTTTGTGCCAACTTTCTGCAAGAGCTATCTGAAACCAATTCTATTGTTCCACACTCACCTCACTGTCTTATATATTGATATATTTCAGTATATACCAGCTTTTCACTGAAAAGGTGTAACTGTCTGTGCCTCAAGCATTCCCATATACACAAATTTCCAAAATAACATTTCTGCTTGTTTGCATAAGTCCTATCAGCATATTCCAGACAGACATCTTTGGAATGTTGTGTCGACTCGATGGGCTGAATGGCTGCTTCCACACAGTAGGGTTTCCATGATTCTGTGATCATGATTCCATGATTGTTGTAAAAACCCATCTGGTTCACTAATATCCTTTAGGGACGGAAACTGCCATCCTTACCTGGTCTGGCCTACTTGTGACTCCAAGCCAATCTGGTTGACACTTAACTGCCCCCTGGGCTATGAGATATTGATCATAAATGCTGCCCTGGCCAGTGATACCCTCATCCTGTGAATAAATAGAAACAATCTTGATTGCTAGGATTCTGAGATCTAACATATGTTCCACCAAGAGAGAACTGAGAATAGCACCTACTGTTACTGATTACACTGAATACAGTCAGTCTTTGCTGTGGTCACGATGCATTCACTCTCTCCCTGCTATTTTAATAGCACTGCTAATCTGGTTATTTCAGCTATTGGTTCCTTTAAAATAGTAAACAGACAAATGTCATTGAAAAGTATTAGCATCCGTAACTAATATCGCCAACAGTAATCTCTAGAATCTGCTTAGCTCAAGGGTGGGAAGTTATATTTACCTGGGTAATTGTACAAATACTGATTGAATCTAATTGTTGATAGCCTCAATCTTGGAGCAGCAGTCACACTCAGTATGCTTTCTGATCCATGAACCTGATCATACAAATTGACACTCTCTGAAAGGAAATCTGATAGATATAATATTGCATTCCCACTCTCCATTCCGCAGTTACTTTGATTAATGTGCTGTGCACCGTCCACACACCCCAAAGTGATCAATTCATTTATTAATGCTACTTTTGATCCCACCCATGGAATATGTCCAAGACAACCTCCAATGCCACCCAAGGCCACAGCACTCGATTTCCTTTCCTCAGGAGAAACCATTCCTTTGGCAGTTAACACCTTAGAGAGCTCAGCCACACGGGGGAGCATGCATGCTCTTGCCCAATGTGGCACAGCACATTAATTCATGCAACATGCCAAGCCAACTGTCAACATTCTATGTTTAAGAGCTACAAATCTAGAAGAATTCTCAGTGCATTGTTTGACATTGCAATGATTTAAACCACATGTTGGTAACCAGGAAAGATTAAATTTCTGTGTTAAGAAGCCCTTTGCAAGATTAAATCTGTGGCTGATGGAGGAATTTAATTGGTATTTGGGGAGCCATTACTGTTAAAGAGATAGGAGGTTCTTCCTGTTATGTAAATGAAGTTGTGTACCTCACATATCAGTTCATTTCCTGGTTCTCTGATCTAACCTTTTGTCGTCCATTCTAGGAAGAAATGAACTTCTCCAGAGCCATTTAATTGTCAGTAAAGATTGGTTGATAGTGTTGGCTTCAAGTGATATAATAGTTAATCGCATCAGTAAATGTAATAAGTACTGTACTCAGTTAATAATTGTCTGAAAGAGAAGCACTAGGTCTTTCTTAGTTATAGGAGAGGTACTGTTCCCAGAAGCAGTATCAATACTCAACTAATCATACAGAGGAGAAACTCCAATTTTGGCTGCCTGCCAGGAACTGCTATCTTTTTCTTTTATTTATGTGCAATGTAATATGTTTTTTTCACAGTGTTGCACCTGCTTTGATCTCTGTTATCTTTGGTTTAATTACATCATTTCAATAAAACTTTCTTCTAGTGTAGGTCATACCTATGTCTGTTCGGGTGGTATCAGTTGACGTATTCACAGACTTAATAGCATTGAATGTAAATCTAAATCTTTTCAGCTTTACATATTGCTTTGTAGTGATGAACAATATTCTGCTGTTAATGCAAGTGATGACCACTACATTAGAACCTATTGGCCAATAATACCAACTGATATGAGTATTGAACATTTATTGTAAAACAGACAGAGATTTTCTTAAATTTTGTGATGATGTTATTTATGATATATAATCGTTTCACATTTTTGTTGGTTTCATTGGTGGACTGTTAATCCAGAGGCTCAGGCAATTTTTTGGGGTCCAGCAGATGATGGAATTTGAATTGGATAAATATCTGGAATTAAAAGTCTAATGGTGTCCAACTGTCAGAAATAAAACCCTTCTGGTTCATTAATGCCTTTTAGGAAAGGAATCTGCCATTCTTACCTGGTCTGGCCTATAGATGACTCCAGTTCCATAGCAATGTGGTTGACTCTGAACTGCCCTCTGGGTAATTATAGATGGGTAATAAATACAGGCCTAGCCAGTGATACCGTCATCCCATGAATGAATGGGGAAAAAAGGTTCTTCGCCTTTGATCACCATCTTTCTGTGAAAAAAGAGTCACAAAATCATAAAGTTTATATCATATTTAATAAACAGCTGGCCACTTGAACTCAGAATTGAAGCAGAGCCCTTGTGGATTTGGACTTGTATGTGTGATATTTCATTTTAACATTTTATTGTGGATATGTTTGTAAGACTCCAGCTGGCCTTGATGTGTTAATCTTTTTCATTTGTAAGACTATTAGAGTGGCTCTTAGTTGGAGCTTTTCCTGCTAACTTCTGTCTAATTATTAGGCTGTCAACTCTGGGAGATTGTTGGCTTGCATTGACTTTGACTGCTCCTTGTCACATGTCAGTATCCACTCTGATGCTGCCTGACCTGCTGTGTTCCTCCAGTTCCACTCTGTATCGACTCCACAGAAAGGATTTTGGGGAAAAGGGGAATTATTTCAAAAAATTAGATTGTAAAACCATGTGAATTTTCCCAGAAATTTAGCAATGTGTGAGACTGAAGGTCTCACTTCAGCATGCCAGCTAAAAGGCCAGGCACTGATATGGGAAATGTATCAGAGATAATAGGAACTGCAGATGCTGGAGAATCTGAGATAACAAGGTGTGGAGCTGGATGAACACAGCAGGCCAAGCAGCATCATAGGAGCAGGAAAGCTTGA
>JAHRHZ010000017.1:53593972-53651698 GCA_024137785.1 Ginglymostoma cirratum
GATTTTGATTTTCTGATGAAGGGTCTAGGCCCGAAACGTCAAGTTTTCCTGCTCCTGTGATGCTGCTTGACCTGCTGTGTTCATCCAGCCCCATGCTTGTTATCTCAGATTCTCCAGCATCTGCAGTACATTTTATCTTTGGTCTAGAATGCATTATTTGGAAATCTGGAGGAGGCTGGTTCAATGGAAACATTCAACAGACCATTAGATGGTTATGTAAATGGCAACAATGGAGAATGGAGAAAGGGCGGATGAGTGCCATGATGTTCATTCAAGGAGCCAAGTGTAGACACGATGGGCCAGATGACCTCCTCCTGCTCCATAACATTCTGTGAGGCTGAATTAACACAACCAGGTTAGGACCAATCCATATAAAGGTGGAAGATTATAACACAATCTGAAACCATTCTATTTTTTCATTCAAGAGAGGGCTATTCCACAGACCGAACCTGATGAACCATCTCACACAGAATGGAAAGATCCAGCACAATCTGGGTCCAATGGTGATGAGCCATGTAGGGCACGAGAGCCCCAGCACAGCCAACACCTTATGGAGTATCCCGTACCTGAGTGGAAAGTCTGAGCAGTACCACCATTTGCTCGAGACATCAAGAGCTGGAGCATAGCCTGTATATGATGGACTACAATACAGGAGGAGAAAGCGTAGACCTAAAAGATTGAAGGTCATTACCCAGCGTCAGGATTGGGTGATAAAACTTCCTTGGGCCATTTTGTTTTTCTTCTAGGCTGTTATCAGTGAGAAATATTTTGTTAAAATGTAATTTTTTTGCTGATTTTAATACAAAATTTTTCTAATGTTAGTGTTAGAAATGCAATATCTGAGCAGTGTCCATTTTTTAAAAAATTCATTTGTGCAATGTAGGCATTGTTGGCTGGGCCATTATTTATCGCCCATCTTGAGTTGCCCTTGAGTAAGGAGTGGTGAGCTGCCTTCTTTAACCACTGCACTCCCACAGTGATGTGAGTTTACCCACAATGCTGCTAGGGAGGGAATTCCAAGATTTTGGTCCGGCGACACTGAAGGAATTGAGGTATATTTCCAAGTTGTGGTGGAGAGTGGTTTGGAGGGGAATTTGCAGGGGGTAGTGTTCCCATGTATCTGCTGCCATTGTCCTTCTAGCTGGAAGTGGTCATGGGTTTGGAAGGTGCTTCTGAGGATCTTTGGTGAATTTCTGCAGTGTATCTTGTAGATAGTACACACTGCCGCTACTGAGCAGTGGTGGAGGGAGTGGGAAGTTTGGGATTCAGGGATGGTAACACCGCTGAATGTCAAGGGGCAGTGATTATGTTGTCTCTTGTTGGTGGTGGTCATAGCCTGGCATTTGTTTGGCACTTCGACTTGTCAGCCCAAGCCCAAACATCATCCCTTTCTTGTTGCATGTGAACATGGACTGCTTCAGTATCTGAGGAGTTGTGAATGGTGCTGAACATTGTGCAATCATTAGTGAACATCTCCATTCTGACCTAATGATGGAGGGGAGGCCATTGATGAAGCAGTTCAGTGCTGCTGAATGGATCATAAATCATGCAGACTGTGATTATGACTTCATTTCGTTTGCATCACTGCGAGAATGAGTTTCATCTTCACCAGGGAATGGTGCAAAAATAACAGGATTCAGGTAAATATAAGATGCAAATTGTAAATGTAGCAAAAGGAACAGCCTATTTCAAATTGCCCCTTCAACCATGAAATGGATGTGAATGTTGATGTTCAAGACAATGTAAAAATAGTGAGAGTAACAGGGAGAATAAAAAATGGGTGAAGCAAATTTATTACAACTTTTACTGTAAGGTACCATCACAGGTTTCTCAGCACAAGTGTCTTGTACAGCACTAACAATGGCCAACTTGTCTGTTATGGAAGCACATTAATGAAGTAATGAGATGCAGGGAGCAATAAACTTTATCCATATAAATAGGTAATTAAATTCATGAAGGAGGAGGCAGGCCATGGCTCAGTGTCAGCACTGATTAATTAGTACATAAAACACATCCTGTCCTTACACAACGAATGCTGTTCACACTCGGGCTGCCTGAAACAAATTGTCAATGAAGTTGATTGCAAATACAAAATAGTTGGAGCTTTTCTTTAAAAAAATCAAGTTAAAATCCTTAGAACTCAGATTGACCTTGGATACTTTTTTTGTGGTAATCCAATTTTATTTGTGAACTAATGAAACAAAATGTTGCTTTTTGACTTTTCCCACTCATTTTTCCTTTTCTCCTGTCTCCCTTTTTCTTATACACATTATCATTCTATGAATCAACCAGTCGTCCATTGGTAGGATTTCTGATTTCTGAATCAGAATGTTCTGGGTTCAGGTCCCTCTCCTGGCAAGTGATCAAGGGTCACACTTCAGTACAATACTGAGCTGGTGTTATAATGTCAGACTACTGTCTTTCCCAAGAAAATGAAGGAAGCATATGTCAGTTGCAACATATTAAAAACCCTTCAAATGTGTAGAGAGTAGTAGGAAATTAGGAGGACAAAGAGTGGTCACAAAATGTATTTGGCAAATGGGATCAAGGACAGCCCTAAGGCATTTTATGTTACAGGTAATAGGATTACCAAAGAAAGTGTGGCACCTATTCAAGACCAAAGGGGCAACCTGAGCATATAGCCAGTGAACACAAGTGAGGGGCCTCAAATGAATATTTCTCATCTGTATTCACAGAAGAGAAAGACATTTTAGCCCAGGCTACCAGTCAGCATATTGAGGTTCTGGAACACGTTAAGAAGAAAAAAGAGCTACTAGATGTTTTAGTGGGTGCACAGTGCACATATTCCCAGGGCCTAATGAGAGTATCTCAGGCTGTTATGGGGGGCAAGGGAGGAGATTGCTGGAGCCCTGGAAGAGATATTTAATACTTCATTGGCCACAGATGAAGTGCCAGGTGACTTGAGGAGAGCTAATGTGGTTCCTTTGTCCAAGAAGTGCAGTGGGGAAGGGAGTTCCCATCCAGGTAATTACAGACCAGTTAGTCTCATGTCAGTGGCAGTGGAATTATTAAAAATTAGTAAAAATTCTGAAGGAAAAGGGTTAACCAATTCTTGGACAGGCAGGGATTGATCAGGGATAATCAGCAGAGAGTTGTAAGAAAGATCCTGTCTGACAAGTTTAATTGTATATTTTGAAAAGGTCAGTAAATATTTTAATGGACTTCAGTAAGGCCTTTGACAAGGAAACATTGAAGGATGGTCCGAAAGGTAAGAGCCAATGCGATCCAAGGCAACCTAACAAACTGGATCCAAAATTGGCTTCCAAATAGGAGATAAATGGTGATGGTGAAGGGTGGTTTCTGTGATTGGAAGCCTGTGACCAGTGGTATTCCATAGAGATAGCTGAGACCCTTGCTGTTTGTATGTACATTAACGACTTGTTACAGAACAGGAAGAGGACATTCAACCCATTTTTGACAAAATAGAATGTTACAAATCTGCAAATGCAAATCCACCCCATAGATCTATACGTGTGTGTGTGTGTGTATGCATGCTTAAGAGAACGAGTGTGTGAATGTATGTGCAAGTTCTTGTGAATGAGAGAGGGTCTGTGTGTGTGTGTGTGTGTGTGTGTGTGTGTGTGTGTGTGTGTTTGTGTGTGTGTGTTTGTGTGTGTGTGAGAGTGTGAGAGTGTATTGCGTGGTGCGGTCACCTGTAGTGAGTCATGAGCCCCCGATCCCAGTTGAGGCCGTCTTCATGGGTACCAAACTTGGCTGTCAGCTTTTGCTTGGTGAATCTGCGTTGTTGTGTATCCTGAAGTCTGCCTTGGAAAATGTTTACCCAAAGATCCAATGTCGATTGTCCTTGACCGCTGAAGTATAGCCGTACTGAGAGGAAACATCCTTGTTTAGCGATTGTTGTGCGGTGTCCATCCATCTGTCATCAAAGCATCTGTATAGTTTCACTAGTATACCATGCCTCAGGGCATCCTTTGCTGCAGTATATGAGATTGACAACGTTGGCCGGATCACATGAGTATCTGCCATGTACGTGGTGGGTGGTGTTTCCACGTGTGATGGTAGTGTCCATGTTGATGATCTGACATGTCCTGCAGAGATTGCAGCGACAGGATTTTATGGCCTCAACTGGGATCTTGAGTTCATGTCACACACCACACTATACACTCTCACACACCTAAACACACACACACACACAAACACACACACACACACAAACATACACACACTCTCTCACATACAACACACACTCACTCTCTCCCTCTCCCTCATACACAGACACATACACACATGTGCACACATGTGCACACACACCTATAAATCTTTGGGGTGATTTTTCATTTGTAGATTTGTAATTGCAGATACTTTCTATTTCGTTCAAAAAGCACACATTTGTATACAGTCAATATGGCATTTTATTAATTCCGACTTTGGAAATAAAACCTCCAAGTTGATACACAGCCAGATTCAAAACAATGTCTCACACCTAAAATACATTGTCTGACCTGGGATGTTGCCTCTGGTATACCAAGGGAACTGATAAAACCTTTGTTATCGCAGGGCAGTGACTTGAAAGAAATTCGGGAATTCACATATTAATCCTTTCTAACTGATTAAAGATTTAACAGCCCTCTTAGGTTTGTTCAACACCACATCAGTTCTAGGACCCTTTGATCTTTTGCTTGTAAATTCTGCGTCCGATGGCACCTCTCTCATTAACACCTGAAGAAGGAGTGAGAAGTTTTGGCGAAGATCTGTAGCTGGGGTTGTGGGTGAGGTTGTTGATTTGCTCACCGAGCTGGCTTGTTCTCGTTCAGACATTTTGCCACCATGCTCGGTGACATCATCAGTGGAGCCTCCAATGAAGCGATGTTTTCCCACTCAATTTGGAATTTATACTGTTTGCTCCGTTATGGTGAGTAGTATCATTTCCAGTTTTGATCTGTAGGGGTTTGTATATGGGGTCCAATTCTATGTGTTTGGTGATTGCATTACAGCTGGAGAACCATGCCTGTAGGAACTCCCGTGCGTGTCAATGTTTGGCTTGGGGTGAGACTCCGAAAGCTTGTGTCTTCCAATAACTCTGTTGGACTATAGCCTGGTGTTGTGTGATTTGTGACCATATCCACCCCAGTCCAACACCAGCACCTCCACATCAATCTGAGTGAAGACCTTTCTTTTTGCATAATTGTTTGTTAAGGTTTTCTTTAGGTGCTATCATGTAAGGAATTTTTTATCAATGTACAGTGAGCACGTCAATGGAGATCAAACATTCCTACATTCCACCTTGAATTAGCAGATAGTGTGACGATTCCCCACGAGGTGAGTTTCCATTCTGGGTTAGCAATGGGAATTGAGCAGATGGGAGATACACTGATGAAGCAAGGATGTTGTTCAACTCTGGAGGAAGGCAAATAAATGGAAAAGTCTTCACCACTTCATAGCCTCTGCATTATCCCATTTAAAGGGAATTGTTTTTGCAGGCTTGAAGTGCTTTGCCACTCTTTTAGCTGGCAAGCAATTTTAAATGGAAAGGGATGAAAGGAGAGAGAAAGGTAACAGCACTAAACAGTGTGAGCCAAGACGATTTGGCGAAATAGAAAAACACCAAACTGAACCATATGGCTATTGTCTGTTTTAACAAAGAGGCAGCAATGGAACTTTAAATTATTGTTACCAAAGAAGAAAACCTTTTGCAGCAATTTTTTTCCAGCCGCTCTCAATATGGCATAAATGTCTTAGAAATCAAGGGTGAAAGCGAAGTTATCAATCATGTTTACAGTTTAATTATTGAGGTTAATATCACTCTGTATATAATGCATTATTTTGGAGAGTATCATGTATAGCCTCAGGATAGCACTGACTGTCAGAGCAATAGACTACATGGCGCATTGTGGCTGGAGGTTCAGGGTGTGAGTGGGGATAATACAACAGTCCTATGCCTCCAATTTAGACTCAGTCTGTCATCACACTGCCTAAGGCTTTACCTGCTCAATTCTCTGTAATCTCTGTTGCCACAGCAAAACTATACCTTGTAAAAGCAACCAAGCATGAAAGAAATGTTGGAAGGATCAAGTGGAGGCGAGAAACATAATACTCTCAAAGATCAAGCAGCTCATAGAAACAGGAGCCAATGTGTTGAGATTGAACGTTTAGTCTAAACTGTGGACAAGAACTGTTAAGATTTACTGTCAAGTACTTGGCGGAAGAGGATAGGTGGGCAACCCATTAGGATAACCTGATTATTTAACCAGATGGCCCATTAATAACATAGATTATAACATAGGAGTTTTCACATTTCAATCAATTTATAGTTTATCTATGGTAATCATAAAAAATACCTTAAACATATCTTTTAATGTTTAAGATCAGTGAGCAATCTGAGCATTAGTCGGTCCTAAAAACATTCCATTGTTTTTTTGGCAATTACCATTGTAAAACCCTGGATAATTTGAACAACAAATATGGACTTGAACATATAATAATGGGAACTGATGGGTGCACATGGTTTTATGAAAGGTTAATACACCTTAGAAAAGGGACATTTCCTTTACAAAGAGAGTCATCTTACTCCAAATGTGAAAGGTAGTGACATCCTCTATAGTCATCACAGGCTTGCAGCTGCAGCTAATGTAACATGAGCTACTTCTGGCCTTTACAATACAATTTGTGTTTTCTCCTAAGCACAGTACAACCAAATGAGGACATTAACTCCATACAAGCTGGGATTCTTTCCTTTTGAAAATGTGTTCGCTCAATATCAACGAACATTACAAATCTGTTTTGGGTATGCCTTCCCACATATCAGGCATAGCTATTAGGGATGGACAATAAGTGCTAGCCTAGCCAGCAAGGCCCACATCCTGGGACTTAGAAAAAGAAAGGTGGTAAATGGGGACTGTTGCCAATTTACAGATTATGTGGCCTTCTAGATTATCCATAGTTTCTTGGCGAAACTGGACAGAGAAATAACCCTCCTGAAAATTGGTCATTAGGAATGTCTATTATGGATGGCAGAGATGATCCTAGAGGTTTAATTGTAGAGGAATCTGTGTAGCTGCTTCAAACGATGGTGTGCGCAGCTTTCAAGAGGATTGAAAGCAATCTATTTGTCACAATTACAAACTATCACGTGTTACAGGCAAAATTTTCCCTTCAGCTGCAGTTACTTTCTGGCCACAATTCCTGGCAGACGCCCAAAAAGCCATATTTTGCATGTGAAGCATCCAGATGGAACAAGAGGTTCAGTACTTACATGAAAATACCCTGATCATTCAGCTGGATAATCAATAAGTCATTGATTGGTATGGACCATGAAGATCCCAGAATGAATCCTTAGTCTTTCAGTTAGCTAATCTCTTCAAAAGTGATAAAAAAAAACTCTATAATTGACTACAAGATCATTCGATGAGAAATTGATGAGGTTTCTCATTACTGATCACTGCCAATGGGCCTCTAGCAGAAGTAGGATTGTGTTGATGAACTTACTTATGGTGTCATCTATAATCAATAGTCCATTGATACTTCCTAGATCATTTCAGCAAGGCAGTCAAGAACATGTGGAAGTTGCATTACATTACATAATGATAACAGCATTAACTCTTTCAGGGAAAAAGTGCTGGAATATGCTCATTCTGCATACGGCATGGTGGCTCAGTGGTTAGCACTGCTGCCTCACAGTGCCAGGGACCTCGGTTCAATTCCAGCCTCAGGTGACATTCTGTGTGGAGTTTGCACATTCTCCCTGTGTCTGCGTGAGTTTCCTCTAGGTGCCCTGGTTTTCCTCCCACAGTCCATAGATGTGCAGGCTAGGTGGATTGGCCATGCTAAATTGCCCAGTGTTCAGGGATGTATAGATTAAGTGGGTTATAGGGGTATGGGTCTGGGTGGGATGCTCTGAGGGTCAGTGTGGACTTGTTGGGACAAAGGGCATGTTTCTACACTGTAGGGATTCTATGATGAACCTGTTTCAAATGATTTAATTTATCAGGATTAACTTCCATCTGCCACTGATCTGACCAATCTGCCTATATCGCCCTGTAACCTACAACATTCTTCCTCACAGCAAATCACCTGAACAATCTTTATGTCATCTACAATCTTACTTATCATATTCCCCCAAATTGTCATCTTTTTTGTCTATATGTATATAAAATGAATAACTAGGGACCCAGCATGGATCTCTGTGATATGACGCTGGACAGTGGTCTCCAGCCACACAAAAAGTCTTCTACCATCACCCTCTGTCTCCGAACACAAAGCCAAGCTCTCTACCTGACCGCTTCCTTCCCCTTCATCCATCTCATTTTGGCTAATATGTTGAGAAATATAAACCAGCGAAGAATGACTAAACAAAAAACAAACATGGAGAATGAATTAGTGTGTGAGGAAACACTGACAAGAAATATAAGACCAGAAAATGAAAGATTCTACAAGCAGATAGAAGGGAAAAGAGTAGTTAAAGTAAACATTGGTTTCTTAGAGGGTGAGACTGGGGAATTAATAATTGGATATGAAGAAATCACAGAGACTTTAAACGAGTGTTTTGTATCTATCTTCAAAGAAGACAAAAATCATCATAATTCAACAGGTAAAAGAGAGGGATAAACTCACAATCTTCACTATGATTGGATAGGCAGAAAGGCAAGTTCTGAGGATACAAGAAGTCTGCAAACTGCTGTTGATTGATTAGGTGAGTGGGCAGAAATTTGAGAGAAAGACTATCATGTCGGAATGTGTAAAGTTTTCTACTTTTTCTTTATTTGTTCCTCGGATGTGGGCATCACTGGCTAGGCCAGCATTTATTGCTTATCCCCAATTGCCCGGAGGGCAGTTAAAAGTCAGCGACATTGCTGTGGGTCTAGAGTGGCATGTAGGCCAGACCAGGTAAAGACAGCAGATTTCCTTCCCTGAAGGACATCAGTGAACCAGATGGGTTTTTATAACAATCAACAATGGATTCATGGTCTTCATTACACTCTTAATTCCAGACTTTTTTAAATTCAAATTTCATTATCAGCCATGTCAAAGATTTGAACCTGGGTCCCCAGAAGATTAACTTAGTTTCTGAGTTAGTAATCTAACAATAATATCACTTGGCCGTTCCCCTTTGGCATGAAGAATCAAAAATCAGAATATTATTTGAATAGAGGAAGACTACAGAATGCTGTACAGAAGGACCTGCACCTAAATGCCTAAAGCATGCTGGCACAGCAGTAATTAGAAAGAAACTTTAATCTTTTTACAAGGGTAGTGGAGTGTAAACGTTGGGAAATAATACTAGAACCGGACTGGATATTGATGAGACAACACCTTGAGTATTGTGTATTGCTTTAGTCACTTTACTGAAGGAGGGATACACTTACAGAGTAAACAGTTTAGAGAAGGTTCGTTAGGCTGACTTCTGAGAAGAGAGCTTTGTCTTGTGAGGAAATGTTGAGAGGGTTGAGCTATATGTATTGGTGTTTTGAAGAATGACAGGGAATCTATTTGAGATGTATATGATTCTCAGTGAATCTGACAGGGTACGTGCTGAGGGGATTTTACTCTCACAGGAGAATCTAGAGCTGGGGATTTAAAAATAAGGAATCATTTGCAATAAAAGTGAGAAGGAATTTCTACTCTTAGAAAAACATTTGTATTTGAAATTCTCATTCCCAGTGAGCAGTGGAGACTAGGTCATTGATTATATTCCAGGCTGAGTTGACAGATTGATCCATAAAGGGTTTTGAGAGTTATAGGACAGCCAGGAAAGTGGAGTTAAAGCCATGATCCGATCAGCCAAATCTTGTTGTGTAGCAGTGCAGGCTTGAGGCCTTCTCCTACTCCTACTTCTTGTGTTAATCTTATAGTCCTATGTTTTAGCCTGCATTTAAGATGTTTCTCATTTCTCTCATACTCCAACTCATCCTCTCTCCCTTCTTCCTGAATCTGTATAAACAGGAACATGAATGAACGCCAGGCTGGGTGGGCCTGATTTAAACATCTGCACAACATCACGTTGCAGCTCCTCCTTTGTGTACTGCTTTGGAGACATTTTAATACCTTAGTGACCTAAACAAATGTAAGAGTGTCCTTTTACACTGTCCTCCAGCAATGCACAACATGGAAAGAATGACCTGTGTCAAGCGAAAGGATGATTACTGCAATGGTGAAGTTTTTTTTTCCACACTTCTGACCATATGCTGGACTCTTGTGCCTCTTTAGAAAGGGTAAGTAAGACAAAAACACACCTCAGGCTATGCTTTAACCCAATGTAGATTTAATATCCTCTGTCCAAAACTGCATCTTTGAAAACTGGGCCTAGGGCACTCTGCATTTTTATAGGCCATATTCTCAGGCAATTTTGCTGCACATAGGTTAATATGAAGGGCAAATGCTTGTCATAGCAGAACATCCTGGGACAAATCTTGTGATTCTTCACTGCTCACTTCACTTTACAGATTGTTTGCCCCTTTTACATTATTTTCCAAGATGCCACAACAGCAAGTGGAGTAGTCTGATTGTGATAATGCTCCAATACAATGCTCCCACTCCCGTATTTCTTCCTAATATTCTATACACACTCAGTCTGGATAATTAACTATTAGTAAACCAGGTCTAAATACTCTTGCTACTCAGGAATGTTTCTGCCTTCTTATATATTTACACAATGGTTATACTCATTCTTTTTTGCGTCTTTCCCTATAAACAGGGAGTGAGGTTGGTGATAGAGGTAAAAATCTGGGAGCAAATTTAGTCCAGTTTGTGTGTGTGTGTTGTGTGTGTGTGTCAAGAGATGGGAAATGGGAGCAGTGAATGCTGGGGAAATAGTGGTGAAGGGCTGAGGAAGTAGTTTGTAATGAGGGGAAATTAAGTGGAATCACTCAGAGCCCAGCACAATTGATCGATTAAGGTACATAAAACAATACCAAATTAGTTTAATTGTTAACATTTAAAGTAAAAAACATTTTGACATGCTATAAACTCTCTATTAATCTTCTCTGTATGTTTCAGCAATCTAATAGCACTGATAAGACAATAACAAATCTGTTGCAGAATCTCCATTCTTTTTCTTGTTTTCCTCTGAATCTACCTATTTCTGTTGATGACACAATTAAAGTCTGAAACAATCCCAATAAATGCTTTGTGATAATGTGAAACTGGCTCATTGCCAGCCACACAATATGAGTGTGAATTTTTAAAACTCGCATATTTCTTTCCAAGTGACAATCGCCTGACACTTTGGTCGGGTTGGAGAAATGGAGAGATCAATCGACATCATTGGTTAACATCAGTCATGAATGAATGTTCTGTGCAAAGAAGAGGAAATAAGCATTACTGCTGATGTTTCTGCTTTCCTGTGAAAATAACAAAGGGAAGCCTATGAACGATGACCAGAGGTAGACCACCAAAAACAGCCATCGAGTTATCCCAGTCTGCAGAGTTCCTGAATGCTAAAGGAACAACATGATATGCCAACCACTTTGTAAGTGGTTTATTCTGAATTTGTCTGCCAACAATTTTGTTTATATCACCTTTCATATTGATTGGCTGCATTTCTTTTGATCATCTTAAAATTTTAGAGAGGCTGCAGAAACAGAGAGATTATAAGACCATTAGAAAGAGGAAGAGGAGTAGGCCATTCAGCCCCTTGAGCCTTCTCTGCCATTCAATAGGATCATGGCTGACCTGGCATTCCTCAAATCCACAATTCTGCCCTTTCTCTTTAATCCTTTCTTTAATTGACAAGAATCGATCAATCTCAATTTTAAATGTACACTGGGAGTCTGACCTGGCAAATAGGAACATAAATTTTTGAAGATGGTAGAATAAATTGAAAAGGCTGT
This sequence comes from Ginglymostoma cirratum, assembly GCA_024137785.1. NCBI lineage: Eukaryota > Metazoa > Chordata > Chondrichthyes > Orectolobiformes > Ginglymostomatidae > Ginglymostoma > Ginglymostoma cirratum. The sequence continues at coordinate 53,605,780 of JAHRHZ010000017.1, forward strand.
TTCAAATACATTTGCAATCTGGCTTTATTAAGGAAGCTGTATAGAATGACAGCAAACAACGCTATGTTCAGGTTTTATAAAACAATAGTCCAGGAACATCACAGAGATGATTTATCTAATTTACATACAATGGTTAAAGAAAGTGTGGTGATTCTTTTCAAAGATTCTTGGATGGGTTATGTGCCTTACTGGTTAGGTCAGCCTTTGTTGTCCTAATTGCCCTTGCACTAAGTGTCTTGCTAGCTATATCAGGGCATTAAAAGTCAATCATGTTAAGATTGATCTGAAGTCAAATGCAGGCCAGATCAGCTAAGGGCAGCAGAATTCCCATCCTCAACAGTCAATGATAATTTAATGTTCACCACTGTTGAGATTCATTTTTAATTCCAGACTTTAAATTCCACCACCTGCCAAAATGGGATTTTGAACACAAGGACTTACAGCAATATCCTGTGTTTCTGCATATGGATTAGTGACATCAGCATGCACCATGGTATCTTTGAAGTGAGTATCAAAGGATATTTGATGGAGGTATTCAAAATCAGGAAGAGTTTTGAATGAGTAAATCAGAAGAAACTATTTGTAATGAAAAGAGAGTCAGTAAACTGAGAAACCAACTTCAAGCGTATTGGCGAATCAAACAGAGACAACATGTGGAAACATTTGATATGAGTTATTTTGATCGAGAATGCATTGCTTGAAAAGTGCGGAAAGCAGATATAGAACATAGAACATCGAACATGGAACAATACAGCGCAGAACACGCCCTTCGGCCCTCGATGTTGTACCGCCCTGTGAACTAATCTAAGACCATCCCCCTACACTATCCCATCATCATCCATATGCTTATCCAAGGACTGTTTAAATGCCCTTAATGTGGCTGAGTTAACTACATTGGCAGGCAGGGCATTCCACACCCTTACCACTCTCTGAGTAAAGAACCTGCCTCTGACATCTGTCTTAAATCTATCACCCCTCAATTTGCAGCTATGCCCCCTCGTACTAGCCGATGTCATCATCCTGGGAAAAAGACTCTCACTGTCCACCCTATCTAATCCTCTGATCATTTTGTATGTCTCTATTAAATCCCCTCTTAGCCTTCTTCTCTCCAATGAGAACAGACCCAAGTCCCTCAGCCTTTCCTCATAAGACCTTCGCTCCAGACCAGGCAACATCCTGGTAAATCTCCTCTGCACCTTTTCCAATGCTTCCACATCCTTCCTGTAATGGGGCGACCAGAACTGTACACAATATTCCAAGTGAGGCCGCACTAGCGTTTTGTACAGTTGCAGCATGACATCACGGCTCCCAAACTCAATCCCTCTACCAATGAAACCTAACACACCCTATGCCTTCTTAACAGCACTATCAACCTGGGTGGCAACTTTCAGGGATCTATGTACCTGGACACCAAGATCCCTCTGCACATCCACACTACGAAGAATCTTTCCATTGACCCAGTATTCTGCCTTCCTATTATTCTTCCCAAAGTGCATCACCCCACATTTATCTGCATTGAACTCCATTTGCCACCTTTCAGCCCAATTCTGCAGTTTATCCAAGTAATATTAATTTTTACAAAGGAATTGGATTAATATTTGAAGAGAACCATTGACAGGACTACAGCGAAGAATGGGGCAAAGGAACTATTTGGATAGCTGTAGTCAAGTTGGCTTAGCCAAGAGGCACCAAAGGACCATGTTCTGCTCTTCTTCAGTTTGTGATTGTTTTCCTTCTTCAATTTTCTCTTTTAATTTCCCTCCTCCTCCCAACTGCCCTGGAGATACAAGGTCTTGTCATTTGTGCGAAAGGACCAAGCTCCAACAGATAGAAGAGCTCTATGGCAGAAGAACAGGCCACCATAGAATGTTCCGTCTTCCATAATTAAATCCCATTTCTTTATATACAGCTTCCACTGTCACATCCTCTTTCACTCAGGATTACGTGACATAACTACCATTTTAACAAGGTTTGATATGTACCCCTTTCCCTTTGTGATATGTTTTCTGACATAGTCCACACCCACTGCCATTATAGTTCTCCAAAATATGAATTAATGGAACCTAGTTGAACAGTAGACCTTGCTACCACAAGGGATAAAAGACAAAGCTGAATCATTTGGAAGCATCCTTGGCCAGACATGCTGAGTGGGTGATCTATCTCAGCCTCCTCCTCAGCATCATTGATGCCAGTCTTGAGCCAATTTGATTCACTCACCATGATATCCAGGCTGATGGTACTAAATACTAGAAGGGCTATGAGCCCTGACAACATTCTGGTAATTGTGCTGAAGACTTGTGCAGCAGAACTAGCCATGCACTGAGTCAAACTGTTCCAGTGCCACTAAAACACTGGCATCTAGCCAACATTGTAAAAATTGTGCAGATATATTCTGTACACAAAAAGCAGGACAAATCCAACCCAGCAAACCCATCAGGCTACTCTCAGTCATCAGCAAAGTAATGGAAATTGGCATCAACAATGCTATCATGTGATAGTTACTCAGCAACGCCCAGTTTGGGTTCTGTCAGGGCCACTCAGCTCTTCAATGCATTACAGCTTTGGACCAAACATGGACGAATGAGATCAACTCAAGAAGTGTAGTGAGACTGACTGGCCTTGACTTCATGACAACATTTAGCCAAATGTAGCATCAAGGAGCCCTAGCAAAACTAGAATCAAAGACAACTCAAGGAAGACTAGCCACTAGTTGGACTGATACCTGGCACATATAGCTTTGGTTATCAGACCTCAGTCATCTCAGCTCCAGAACATATCTGCAGGAGTTCCTCAGAGTAGTGTCCTAGGCCTAAACATTTTTATCTACTTCGTCAATGACCTTCCGTAAATCATAAGGGAAAGACTCTTCATCTATGATTACACTATGTTCAAGGGTGGGGTCAGTTAGCTCAGTTGGCTTGATAGCTTGCAAAGCAGAGTGATGACAATGGTATGAGTTTAATTCCTCTATCAGCTGAGGTTATAATCAAGGTCCTACCTTCTCAACCTCACTACCCACCTGTTACATGGTGATCCTCAAGTTAAACTCACCACCAGTCATCTCTCTCAAATGAAGGAGCAGTGCTAAGGTCCTCTGAGACTATGGAGACTTTACCTTTACCTGACACAATGTTCAAATGCAATGATACCTGGATAACATTCAAGGTTGGATTGAAAAGTAACAATCCTGCCGAACAAATACCAGGCAATGGCCATCTCCAACAAGCGTATCTAATCTTCACCCTGACTTTCAATGGTATTACTATTACTGAATCCCCACTATTGACATCCTGGAAGGTTACCAGTGACCAGAAACCGAGCTGGACCTGCCATATAAATACTGTGGCTATAAAAGCAGTTCAGAGACTGGGAATTTTGTGTCTTGTCCTCAGACCTCAGTCTACCATGTCCAAGACTAAAGTCAGGAATCTGATGGAATACTTCCCTCTTGCCTGGATGACTGCAGCTCCAACACTTAAGAAACTCGGCGCCATCCAAGACAAAGCAACTCTTATGATTGGCCACAGTTTGCCACCTTTAATATTCACTCCATCTACCACCAAAATGCAGTAGCAGCAATGTGTACCATCTAAAATATGCCCTGCAGCAACTCATCGAGGCTGTTAGATGGTACTTCCCAAATACATGACCTTTTCAAAACCAAAACCAAAAATTGTTGGAAAAATTCAGCAGGTCTGGCAGTATCAGTGGAGAGAAAGCAGAGTTAATGTTTTGTGTCAAGTGACCCTTTTTCAGAACTGAATCAGACCTGATTTCCAGCATCCACAGTTTTTTTTTTGTTTAATGTGACCTTTTCAACCTAGAAGACTAAAGACAACAGAAGGAACCACCATCAACTGGAAGTTCCCATCCAAATCATGCACTGTCCTGTCTTAGAAATAAATTGCTAATCCTTCAGAACCCTGGAATTCTCTTTCTAATAGCACAGTGCATGTACACAAGGACTACAGAAATTAACAAGGCACCTCCTTCACAAAGGCAGTTTGTGATGGATAATAAATGCTGACGTATGAATGAAAGAAAATTTGCAATGATGAGCATTGATACATTTAAGGCAACCTGAATAAATACATGAGGAAGGAAGAAATGGAAGGATATAGTGATGGGTGTGAGGAGGCTCATGTGGAACTTTGTCCTATTACACGGAGTGGCCTGTTTCTGTAATTACTGTGTAATAACAATATTGTTACACCACTGTGCAATTATAATGATTCTCTCTGTAATATGTTCTGCTCTATTTAGTTTCACACTCAGACATGACTACACCCTTTATTATAGCATGGCTTGATGTCATATCTCACTCAAAATAACAATCTCTGCTACACTGAATAGTCCTGAGTAAAACTTTATTAGACATGCCTTATAGTCTTTAGTTATATTTAGTACAGTGTTAGATTCAAGGTTATTCCTTATAACAACCTCCAACATGTCCAGGATTTTTCATTGCAATGCTTCATAATATACACCCTTTCTTGTAACACACTCTGAGATAGTCCAGATTATTTACCTCACTAACAAAGATTATAAATGAAAAGATGTTTTTTTCTGGAAAATTAAATTGCGTGGCAGATATATACAGTGTGTGAAACATACCCAGTGTAACCTTGACAACACGTCAGACAGAGCTGTCCGCTCAGAGAAGGGCAACTTTTGAAAGCAATAATTTAAACAATAAATAGTTAATATAAATATTTAATTTGTTGATCTTAAAGTCCACTGTCTCCAAAGTTGATTACTGATTCACAATGACTTTGCATTGTTAGGACTTACTTGTGTACACAGTATGATGTTGATTTCTCTCAACTTTGAAAGAGCTGTCGAACTTACATCTTTCTCCTCTCAGGAGTGAAGAAATACAGTCCATACAAAGAGATATTGTTAACGAAGTTAAACCCCAGGCAGAACTTGCCCATTGCTGATTTTAGATCACGCAACATTAATCAGATTCAGGAATTCAAATGTTGTTAGAGCCAGTGAGAACATGTTAAGTCATAAGTGTTTGAAGTATGTAATTTCACTGAGGCTTCCAACGGGCAGAACAGTATTGAGGAATGTTTTATTGTTAGAGGACTTGGAATAAAACATTAAACCTGGATCCTACTTGCATGTTCAGGTGGACGTGGAAGTGCTTGAGGCCCCATTAAAATAACAACTGTGAAAATCTCTTGATGTCCTGCTTGATATTTACATCTCAATTATTAATGTATGACTAAAATAGTTGAGTCTTATTGATGTTTGGGGGACACTGCAATGTAGAAAGTTTGTTATGATCCCAGCTGATAGTAATATTGGACAAGCTACAAGAAGTTGCCAATGTTCTTTTAACAAAATTAAGTAAGTTTATTACACCAAAGGTTAGAAAGAACAAAATTACATATATAAGGTTATGTGTAAAGATCTTGTCATAAACAGCTAAAAGAAAGAATCAATTCCTTTTCCTCGCCCAGAAATATCCTTTATAAATACTCAATCCAAGTGAAAAATCATTAATATCTTCCCTCTTTAGTTTCTGCCTCAACTAATGTGGTCACAAGCCTTTACTTTCAGCAACTTTCCAAGTATTCACTAAATGTAATTCTCTCTGTTTCTCCCCAGCACATATGCACACTTGCTAACTCACTGGCCTTTCTCACCAAACTCTAAGTTAAAACGACCTCAGGGCTTTTTCCAATTACTTTGACCACTTTGAGGTTGTTAACACCACAATTACTGGGTGGATCTTTTCTTCTGAACTTGAACCTATTACTCTTTCTCGGTGTTGTAAAACTTCAACTTAGTCACCACTGTCACAACACCAATTATGTTACCATTTAGGTTGTCCAGTCATGTTGCTTGAGTCACATGATTTATTTGAAACAAAAACAAAAATTGCTGGAAAATCTCAGCAGGTCTGGCAGCATATGAGAAATCCGAGTTTCGGGTCCAGTGACCCTTCTTCAGAACACAGTTTCTGACCCTAAAAAAGTCACTTTCACAGAATTGAAAACCAAAACCCATTTACTTCTACTTTAGAACCCAAGTTTGCAAATTATACTAATATATTATAAAACTTCATCACAATTTGTTGCTGTTTTTGCCTGCTGGAACATTTAAGAGCTGCGCTTCAAATGTGTATCAATGGCTGCAATTCACTTTTGAAATATAAAGGGTTTCCATTGGAAAATGGATAGTTTGGAATTTTGATTCTCATGAACACACAACTTTATATACTTACTTATCACTAATGAATGATTCTAATATTATTTTACTGTCTCTTAGGTACCAGTCCTGATGCTATCTGACTGATCAGAGGAGGGTTTTTTTCTTATTCATTCATAGGATGTGGGCATCATTGGCAGGGTCGCATTTATTGCCCATTGCCATTGACCTTTGACCTTGAGGATAGTGGTGAGATGTCTCTTCAACTGCTGCAGTCCTTGGGGTGTAGGTAAATGCACAGTTGCTCAAAGAACAAATAAAAAGTTCAAAGAACAGTATAGTAGAGGAACAGGGCTTTCAACCCACCAAGACTGCACCGTCACATGACACCTTTCTAAACTAAAAACCTTTTGCCTCTCCATGATATGTATCCCTCTATTCCCTGCCTAGTCATGTATCTGTCAAGCTGCCTCATAAATGTTGCTATTGTATCCACCTCCATCATCTCCTCTGGCAATATCAATAACTTGAATCAATGATGGCTTCATTGTAGTGGATTTTCCTTTTCAATAGTCTTCTACTAAAGTCCCCTTTCCGTCTTAGTCATAGAATCCCTACAGTGTGGAAACAAGCCCTTCAGCCTAACAAGTCCACACCGACCCTCAGAACATCCCACCCAGACCCATCCCCCTAAGCTACACATCCCTAAACACAATGGGCAATTTAGCATGGCCAATCCACCTAACCTGCACATCTTTGGGCTGTGGGAGGAAACCAGAGCTCCCGGAGGAAATCTACGCAGACACAGGGAGAATGTGCAAACTCCATACAGACAGTCGCCCAAGGCTGAATTTGAACCCAGGTTCCTGGCATTGCCAGGCAGCAGTGCTAACTACTGAGCCACTGTGCTGCCCTAGTCAAGCATTCCCAAGGCGTTTCAACTCCATCTCAACATTTAGGGATCTCCAAACTGATGGACGGACCATTCTTTAGAAATGGAATGTCTCAGCAATTGCAACTCTTGGGTTTCTGGATGAAGAAAATCCCTCCTATCGCTACTGTAATCTGTTCAGTTTCTTGGGCTCCATACAAACCTGAATATCGACCATTACAAATCTCCTTTTTCATTTACAGTTGAAGACCTTTGTTCCTTTTGTTCTTTATTTGATCTGTTTGCAATTTCCTCCCATAACTGAGGACAGCAGTAAGTTGTCACTGAAAATTGAATCCCCTTTATATTATTCAGACAATGAGATCATCCACCAATCAAATATCACATGACATCTAACGATTGCTGAATTTAGCTGCTGCATCCCACCCTGCCTTATCATTTGTTCATTTTTTTTAGTGAGCTTCCAATGTTAAATACATACTTTGGGATTTTGGAATGTTTACTCTTTACTCTTCAATAATAAATCTCAGCAGCGGTGAATGTTGGGAGAAATAGTTACATTTTGCTTTCTTTCTTCAATACTCAGTTTCAAATGTTGTAGTCAAACTTCACCACCATACAGGTAGACAAACAGGGGGGTGGAAGAACACAGCAGACCAGGCACCTTATGGAGGAAAGGAGCAGTCAATGTTTCAGGTATTACCCTTCTTCAGGACTGGGTGTGGGGGCTAGGGGGAGATGCAGATCAAGCCGGGGCGGCCCGCCCCAGGAAACCGGAGTAGCAGAATGATGGTGATAGGTGGACACTGGTAGTAACTACGACCTGATTGGTTGATGGTAGGGATGAATCCGGTTGGTGCCTGGAAGAGAGCATTAGAAGGTGGAATGGAAGGGAGGATGTGGGGCTGGAAAGGGACCCGGGGGATGGTTGGGAAGGTTATTTGAAATTGGACAACTCAATATTGAGTCCTCCAGGCTGTAGGGTGCCCAGGTGCGAGGTGTTTATCTTCAAATTTGTGTTCCGAGTCACTGCGACACTGGAGGAGGCCGAGGGGGCTGGAGGGGGAGTGGGGTAGGGAATTGAAATGGGCATTATCCAGGAGGTTAGGTTGGCCGTTATGGGCCAGGCGGAGATGCTCGGTGAAATGGTCTACATTTGGTCTCACTGATGTAGAGAAGATCACATCGGGAGCAGGGTATGCAATAGACTAGGGTTGGAAGAGATGCAGGTGAAGCTCTATCTCACCTGGAAGGGCTGTTTAGGGACCTGGATGGAGGTGACGAAGGCGCTGTGTGGGCAGGTGTTGCGTCTTTTATGGTTACAGGGGAAGGTACCAGGTGGGTCGGAGTGGTGGGTGAGGAGTGTGGCACAAACTAAGGAGTGGTGAAGGGAATGGACTTTCACCATTATACAGCCTTCAGTTTTCACTTTGGAGTGTCTTTATTAGTTTCTTGATATTGAATTGGAGAAATTTTTAGGAGCAGGTGAATTAACATCGCAGTGCAATGACTTACTCTCCAGTTGTGTGTGAATTTCTCAGGGTCATATATGAGTGAAAATGTTACCTTTTGAATTCTGTTTGCTATCCCTCAATGTCTTGTTGTACTGAGCCATTTTTTGAAGATTGACAGGCAACTGCATATACATGCATCTTTCAGGGCTGCACGCTGGTACGCAGTTTGCATGTTCCCTGTGAGAGCCATTCCCAATTGTTGTGCATCCATTCACCTGTGCACCTTCAAAAAACTATTGTCTGTTAACCAACAATAAATATAAACAAATTACTGTTCACTCAATGAGAGAGATAACACTTCACAATCCTGTTGGTGTATGTACAGTAAACTGTTTAGCTGCTGGTTCTCATACAGTCTGTAAGGCCTACTTGCTGGAATTTAGCTACTTACATTACATGAGTCAGTTTTGCTGACAGGATTTAGATCATCAGAAAATTATGGAAATGTAACTAATTCAGCTACAATACCAGTCACATGACCAAAGTGCTTCAATTTTCTTACAGAATTAATAACAGCTAACCTGTAAAGAGCCTCAAAGAGGAAGTCCATTCCCTTAAGAACAATCACATCAATCTGAAAATCTGCCTGATCCTTGCAATAAAATGTTCTTATCCATGTGTTAGTGTCCCCCATATGACCTCCTTCAGAATGATACCACAGACATTCAATAAGTCCAAAACCATCTGGTACCATGGCCCGGTGAAATCTAATGGCTTTGGGTTAGGGGAACAGTGCATTGGATGCTTGATGTTGTTTGGGGGGTGGGGAGGGGTGGAGATGCTTTGCTGTTACAGAGGTCAGGCCAGGAAACTGATAGATGACTCCACGGGTCTGGTGCGGTATTGCTTTCTTCAGACATATCCCCACACTTAAGCAGTTCAGCTGCATTTATTACTGTTTTAATGTGAATTCTGGATGGGTTGAGAGCAAAAGCAACATTTATATTGATGGCAAACTAAATTAATTAGGTAAACTGCTATGCTATCTGCAGAAATACTCCACTTAAAATGTAAAGTTCTAAGATACTTTACTGGTAATTTAGCAACTAAGTCCTCAAAGCAACCTAGAAGTTCAATTTACAACTATAAATAAAACACAAAGTTCTGCTTATCAGACACTGATTTAGACCTGGAGCATTAAGATAGGCCTGGGAATCAATTTGTGATTCTAATCAGCGCTTTTATATGCCAATCAATCAGTAAGGAACATTGACTGATGTCACTGAGAACATGGACGCTAGGTTAGCAAGGCAAAAAAAAGTGCTTGCCTGGAGGCAGAGCCACCGATGTAATGTTCTAAAATTGGCCTCATCTATTGTGAAAGGTAGCTGACAAATTGGCCTCGTGCATATAAATCTGTTGAGAAGGGCATGATTCACTCTGAAGCAGCAAGTGTTTTTGAATTAGAAGTTTTAAAAATCTGTTTGCTTTGCGCAACAGGTTGATCAATAACAGGTTTCTGTCTGTCTTGAACTGTTCTTTAAATAGTTTTTTTTATATATAAGTACCATAGCTTAAAATATAAATATGATTTATTTATCCAATCATTCCCATTTGTTTCTGAGCACCAATATGTTGAGTAAGAAGATTGTCTGGTTAAAAGACTGATACAAAAGTTGGAAAGAATACATTTGAATTATTTGCTCTGCAACTCCAGGAGGGTTTGCCAAACAGTTGTTCAACAGTAGTTGTGAGCAAGAGATACCTCATTTCAGAAGAATACAAAGATACTGGTCTCTGCAGCAATGGTATTCTAGATAAAACTTACAAAGTGTTGATATTGGTTAAATATTAAACAAGGGAGATAATGAATTCTGTTTGACTTTTTGAGTTTCTGTAAGTCAAGTGTTCATTGTGTTAATACATGTATGTCACACCCAAGTCTTAACTTCCATCAGGAGACAGAATTTTGGGTTTCTTCTTGATTAGGAAGGCTGCACACACATTCTGGCTTTGAAGGACTTGCTTAGGATTTTGATGAAACAGGTATGAAATGATAGCTTGGAATAGAATCTGAACAGTTTCTGAAGTAATACATGGCATAATTACAATGTACAATTGGTTCAGATAGAGACAAATAAACATTATCTTTGGAAATCATCTGGCAAGGCATCAAGATATCTTTAGTAATGTTGAGCGCTTATGCCTTGCTGATGATCTTTTTTAGCAGAAACTTTTATTTGGGTGAATTTACTAACCTCCATTACAAGTTAAAATCTGACTCCATGATACAGTACCTGATGATAATGGGGTTTGCTTTCTGTAATTTGTACACAGATTGAGAATGAGTCCTGGTTTCAATTATGTAGATGCTTGGAAACTGGTTACAACTGCCATCTACTGGCATTTGGCATTGCATGCATAGCTGTTAATGAACGTATCATACTTTCATTTACTCTTACACGATGGAGCTTGATCAGATTTGCAAAGGAATTTTATTGTAACTCACAGTTTCCAGGTACATTCTCTGGCAAACTACAAAAAGTTTCAGAGAGTGAATCACATATACCAGGCGTACCCAGAATGCAAATTATAGGATCAAGTGAACCAAATCTTGACTCTTGTCCTCATAAAACTTCCACATTTATTTTGAAAGATGTGATCAATGGAGTTGATGTTTGGAATTCCTGATGTTAATGATTCTTAAACTTATTGTTAAAATCCAAATTATAATGAGAACATCAGATGAAAAGACAATAAAATATTGTATATATTGCAGTACAATACTACATTACTACAACAATGTTTGTCGCGTAGTTGTTTTGTATTGTTGATGTATGAAGTGAAGAATTAGTCCACAAGGTATCATACAGGTTGTAGGGATAAACATAAAAACATAAGAACTAAGAACAGGAGGAGGCCATTCAGCCCCTCGAGCCTTCTCCACCATTTAATACGATTATGACTGATCTCATCTCAGTCTCAACTCCACTTTCCTGCCCGGTCCTCATCACGCTTTCATCTGTAACTAATGAAAAATCTTTCTCCCCTTCAATTTATTCAGTGTGCCCACACTCTAGGGAATGAATTCCACAGATACTAAAACACTGCTGGATAGCATGATACCTTTGGGAGGGTAGGAGGCAGTCGGTGGGAAAACTGAGGGTGTAGGACATTATCACTGATGCCACATTGAATAAATACTGGTTGAATCAGTGTTTCAGTGCTCCACTTCCTCAATGGCCATGGCTTGCTGTGAAGCACCCAGAGCTTGTATCTATAGTGTAGCTATTGGATTAAGGTCAGAAGCTACAGAATTGATTCCAGCACCATGTTTGAGGATTTGAGTTAAAGTTTCAGGATTAGGAGTGAGCCCTGTATGTAAAGGTTCAGTCACTCCAGCATTCCAACCTGAACCATTTGAAGCAATTCTATGTAATCGCTGGATGAAGAGTGAGTGGGTGCACGGACTTAACCAGCTGATCAGAGAGAGAGTAGAATGACAAAGGTCGTACTGGCCTCATATACAGAACTTTCCCTTGAAGTGTGTGGGGTTTGGTTCAAATCATATTGTACAGGGCCTCCTCCCATGGGGAAAATCATATGGTACATGCCCCCCCCCACCGGGAATATCACACTGTGCAGACTTCTCTCCCCAACACAACCCTCCGCACCTTCCCCACCATGGCTCTCCAGTTTTTCTTTCCATTCTACAAACTAAGGTTTCCAAATCCGTAAGTTTGACTTTTCTGTGATTACCAATTATTACTGTCTCTTTTCTCTTCTTTCTTTTCCTTCTTTTGCAGAACAAAAAGGAAGTTCAAGTATTTTCATTAAAAATTCATCAATCACGACCAGTATTAGTCACCTATATTCAAGTTAACCTCCCATAATACAGCCATGTCCTAAACTGTGCTGAGAAAGAGGTGTTTACAAAAAGAGATGTATGAGATTGTGTGATAGCTCCACAATCATATGGCAATAATCCTTTATCTATAATTCCATAAATCCCCTTTGCTTAATTGACCTCTTACTGCTTTCAAACTAAACCTGGAGTGAAACAATAGATCATAGGATTTCAGAATTGCTGGACCATTAATCCACAGACCCAGGTAATGTTCTGGGAACTCGGGTTCAAATCCCACCATGGCAGATGGTAGAATTTGAAAACAATAAAAATCTGCAATTAAAAGTCTGGTGATGACCATGAGCCGACTGTCGAGAAAAAAACATCTGGTTCACAAATGTCATTCAGGGAAGGAAATTGCCACCTTTACCTGGTCTGGCCTCCATGTGACTCCAGAATACAGCAATGTGTTTGACTCTGAACTGCACTCCGACCAATTAGGGATGGGCAATAAATGTTGGCCTGGCCAGTGATGCCCTCATTCATGAAAGAATAAAAAACTATCAACTGTTTAAAAATCATCTCCACCTCAGCTTGTAGTTCTGTCCTAGATGCTTATGGTTTTAGAACAGGGCCCCTCAAATCCCAAGACCTTTTAGAGTTGCCTTGATTTGCTCTGTCCTAGGAACGGTTCTGCTCATGTTGTTCAATTTCTTTTGAGGACGACACTAATGTGGTAGTATGAGTTACCAATAGATGTCATTGTTTGTTAGTGGGATCTAAGAAAGACAAAACAGAAAAAATTGTTGTTGGCTAGACACTGGGAGCCACAGAGTTGAAAGGTATGTTACATCTTCCTGAAATTTTATTTCGAATGACTTAATTGGAAATACAAATCAGAAAATATGGAAAACAGTCAGCATATGTCACCTGTTTCATATTATTATACAAATAAATAGGAAGCGGAAGTTTTCTGAGTTCGACAATCGTGTGTATTGATAGTGTCACCATAGGGCCCTAACGCCATAGTCTGCTGCGAAAATACCTCCTATGTATCCAATCTCAACATTAAAAGGGTCACAAAGAGCGCAAAACAATTTATGTTTCCAGGAATATGATTAAAAAAAATACCATTTTGCGATAAATTCTTGCAATGGAGGCAGTCTATATGATTCTCAGATTGACTTCAAAAACTGTAGGCTGTTTGCTGCAGGAAGAAAGCAAAAATAAATCATTGATTTTTATGAACCATTTTCAAAACATCAAAACACGTTAAAGTGAAAAGTGTGCCTTCTTCTGTAAGGGTCATGCACGAAGAGACCTTCAAACCAACAATCAATAAGAAATGTTATAGAAGAATTCTAAAGTGTCATTCATAAAATAGTTGCTCCTTTTTGTCCTTTTGTTGTTCTCTTGATGAGGTTTTGCTATGTTCATTGTAGGGCAATGTAACATAATCATGAGAAGCAATGCTATGTGACTATGTAGATTGATTTGCCCTAATCATTAACTTATGGAATACTTCATTGCACATAATTGAGTGTATGGGAGGGCGGGGAGAAGGAAAGGGATAAAATAAGACTCAATCTGACGATAAGAGTAAATGGTTTAATATGTGCTGGTGCACTTAACGGAAGATAATTTAGAGTATATCAAGAAACAGTAATAGATGAGCCTTCCTCCAGTCTGTGCCATGTAGGCAGATGTAAGCTCTCTGGGAAGCCTCCAGTGAGTTGCTGCCATTTCCACAGATTTAAACACGAACAATGAAACTATTTGCAAACAATTTAGGGGAGCCAAGGATATTTGCCAGCATGCCAACATATTTCCTCCAGTGGTTTAGCTGGAACAATGAGAACAGCTTGTCAATGCTCAAGTGAAATTAATAAAGCAGCCAGAAATAAAGATGTATGACTTTTTGTGAGAAGGATTGACAAGTGGGCAGGCGAAGAAAATCCCTGACTTGAATTATTACCATTAAGCTTTTTAATGATGTGTTTAAATGTTAATATTCTAATTTAAATTTTAATATTCTGAAGGCGTAAAATTAAAAGTTGGAATGTATTGTTTCATGTTAACATTCAACTTGGACCTGCTTCTCCCTCAGCCTGTGTGGTGATGTACTGAGTAAAGCTTTAGTGTAGGAAAATATCCCAAGGTCTTCGCAAGATGTACGCAGAGAAAATGAACACAGGTTAGAAAAGATGATCAGTGATCCAACGTTTGGTAGACTTTTGAAGAGTGTCTTAAAAAGAAGAGCTATCGAGGCAGAAAGGTTTCAGAAAAGAATTCCAGAATTTCTAGACAGCTGGGACTACGTCGAACAAAAATGATTGAAGGGAGAACCGTGGAATCATACAGTGCAGAAGAGGCCCTTCGGCCCATCGAGTCTGCACTGACATGTGAGAGACCTTCAATCTAATCCCATTGACCAGCACTTGGCCCATAGACTTAAATGTTATGAAGTGCCAAGTACTGATCCAGGTACTTTTTAAAGGAATTGAGGCAACTCACCTCTACCGCTCTACCAGGCAGTGCATTCCGGACCATCACCACCCTCACATCTGATGAGGGAACAACGCTCAGAAAGCTAGTGTTTTCAAGTAAACCTGTTGGATTTATAACCTGGTGCCGTGTGATTTTGACTTTGTCCAACCCAGTCCAACACTGGCACCTTCACATCAAAGAGATTTTCCTCACAGCCCCTCTAAATCTCCTGCCCCTCACCTTGCACTTGTGTCCCGTCGTGACTGAACCTCCTACTAAGGGGAGCAGTTTCTCTCAATCCATTTCATCCATGCCCTTCATAATCCTGTACACCTCAATCAGTTCACCCCTCAGTCATCTCTGCTCCAATGAAAACAACCCAATTGGAAGCGAAGCAGAAAATTGCGAAGCTGAAAAGGTTTTTGAGATTGGGATGAGTGAGATTGTGGAGGGTTTTAAACATGAGAATGAGTCTGTTACATTCAAGGAGTTGATGAGCTCATAGAGATCAGTGACTCCTTTGGTTATGAGGGATTGGGTCTTGGTGCGTTTGGGGTGGAGGCAGCAGAATTGTAAATCAGCTAAAGTTCATGGGAAGGTGGGATCTGAGAGGTCAACCAGATGAACATTCAAATAATAAATTGTGAAGATGACAGACGGACAAGGGATCTAACAGTAGATGGGCGAAGGGAGGGTAGAGACATATGTTGTTACAAAAGCAGAAGAAAGATTTGTCATTACATTGTTCATTGTCATATTGCTATAAATATATAAAACATTTCAAATGCATTGAATTAGAAATGCAATGCATTTACATTAATACAACAATGAGATAGATAGTTAAACAATGTTGTGGTTCACTCTTGGGAATGGTAATTGAAGGAGGAATATTGGTTGTTGCACCATGATAGAACATTACAAATATTGTCATTTGATCTTTAATATCTACCTGAGACAATAAATGGGGACTCAGCTTAATGGCTTGGCTGAAGGATAGCAGATCCACCAATGTAGTGGTCCCTCGGTGCCATATTGAAGCGTCGAGCTGAATTATGCACTAATTTCCAGGAATGGGCTTTGAATCCACAACATGGGGCTTAGAGGCATGTGATAGAGTTAAGCTGAGAACACATAGAGGACGTTTCACAGGTAAACTGGAGCTTTGTCATCATTAGTCATTTAATTCAAGGTGTAATACAGGAAATTTCTATTTATATTCAATGGGTTCAAGAAAGAGTCAGGCCAATGATGAACAATACAGTGTGGTCACTGGCATTCACTAAGGAAGCAGTTTCAAGTTCAAGCAATGTTTTGTTTTATAAAATGATTCATTTTTTATTTGAAACAATGAGAAATTGTAGGTATATTCCAACACTGTGAACTTACTACTGAAGCAAATGTTGCAAAGTATTCATGGTTGTTACAGGAGATACCAAAAGCAAAATTATTAAGCAGTTGCAGTTTTTTTTGATTTACACGCATCATCAAAAACTTTGGAGCAATTTTGGAGAAGTTATTGTAAAGACTTTAGGGTAATTCCAGATATGCCATATGATGATCTAAGTGTTCGATTGCATATGATGTATCATTGGCTCATGGAATCCATATAAACATGAATACATGTGATTAAAGAGTCGATTCATGAATCATTCACTTATAACCTAAGGTACTGAAAATAACGGCGCTGTGGAAAGTTTGTAAACTGAAGGATCTGCAGTTGTGATAGAGTTAATATCCTCTCATGTAAGGGGATTTACCTTAACCCCTTAATGTAAGGGTTACAATCTTGGACAATGCACAGTTCAATGAGTTTTTGCCTGGTCTTTAAGTCTGTCAAACAGTCTCGGCTTTTCTCTTACATTAATGGAGCTATATTAATGCAGGTTTTCATTGCAATCTTAGTGAAACTGTTGTAGCTACAATTCATATCTATTCCCATCTCTTTTGGAAGCCTAAATTGAGCATACATTTTTTTAAAATTTGTAATATATTGTAATATACACAAAGTGAAAGTTTTCTGTGAACAGTCATTAACATGTGATTTAAAACCATTGTGTTCCTGGTGGTATTTTTTTCATTTTGCTTTTTACATGGGGTGAGGAGAAAGAGAGGTCCGCGTTTAAGCCTTATATTATGGTGGTTGGATGCCTAAACTCACTCATTTACCTATCAACAGCCTTCAGGAACTTACAGAAAAATGACTTAACCCAGCAATAGGCATTCCTCATTCAGCAGGCTTCCCGTTTTAAGTTTTTACATTTATGGGATTTAACTTGTTGAGAAAGGAAAAGATTTTCTGAATCTGTTTTCTGGTGATCAGCCTATTTCAGCGTTTTGTCACTTCTGAAATGAACAATGAGAAATTGCAAAGAGGGAAAAAAAGTCTTTGTACATTGCTGTGTTGACAGAATTAGTGATTAAA
The DNA here is from genome assembly GCA_024137785.1 of Ginglymostoma cirratum. Classification (NCBI taxonomy): domain Eukaryota; kingdom Metazoa; phylum Chordata; class Chondrichthyes; order Orectolobiformes; family Ginglymostomatidae; genus Ginglymostoma; species Ginglymostoma cirratum. Next base: position 53,623,041 of record JAHRHZ010000017.1, read on the forward strand.
GTAAATAACTGAGGTAAGATTAGATTTAAACTAAATTACATTAACATAGCAGAGAGCAGGCAAGTGAAATACATAAAATCAGATGGAAATCACTGTACAGAAAATAACATCTTGCACACTCCCCGCAAATGGTCTAAGCCAGTGTTTAAATCCACATGAGTTCCCCCCAATCATATTTCACTCAATAAATATCTGCATAATAATAAAAAAACCTGCAAAATCTTTCATTCCTTTTTCCATTGTGGAGCTTTCTCTTAATAAATCTATGCTCTTTATTTGACCTACTGTAGTTCCGCATTCTCACCACTCTCTGGTTAAGAAAATGACAATTTCTCCTGAGTTTCATACCAAATTTACTATTGACCAGTTTACATTTATATGAATTCCCAACAATCAAAACATTTTCTCGAAATTCATCCTTTCAAAAACTTTCAGAATTTTAAGAATGTCTGTTAGGCCACCCTTCTGTCCTCCGTATTCAAAAGCAGAATTACAGTTTTTTGGATTACGATTATATTTGAGTTTATTTTTGCACTTCACAGCTCTCCTGATATTTTAATAGCTTTGTTACTGTAATGGTAGTGTTAGGTTCAGCTCCACAGTGAGGAAATTGACAATTTTAAGAATTAGACAATTTGGGAAGATTAAACCTAAGCAATTGTTTAAGAAATGATAACAGGCCAAGCGATTATTGTCAAAAGACATAGGGGTATTCATCCCACCAGTAGTCTTGTCAGTTGATAAAGATCCCTGAATTAAGGTCAGTCTGCCCATCTGAGATACAGCTCATTTACTTTAAGCACTTGGTAATAGATGGTTATGAAGTGCCCCTTCATTCATTCTCAGAATTTGCATTTAAGCCACAGCTTTTATACCAAAGGTGTACAGCCCAGTAAAGCTATGTTGCTAATTTCCCTACATCATCTCAAATGAATACCTATATGGCTGAAACAATTTGGATGGCAAAGTGGGATGTGTCTGGGTGGGAGGCTCTCCAGAGGATCCGTGCAGACTGGATGAATCAAATGACCTCTTTCTGCACTGTAGGGATTCTAGGATTTTGATTTGCAAGAATGGGTACAGTGATGTCTTTTAACATGAAATAGAACTGCTGGGAGCACGTTCATGTTGGGGTCAGATTATCACAACACACAGCGACATAGGATCCCATTTTCTTTAGAATTACTGAAACAGCCTCACCAGCTAACATAACTGCTCAATTAATGATTTGTATGAATAATTCTTTTTGACATTATGCCAGCAAAACATTTTACACATTTCTCCCCATACCCAAGACAGAATCCATTTCATTTCCAAATTCAAATGGTATAGTTGTTCTTCATATTTTTCCTATCTGTCCTTCCTCAGTTTTGTGACGTCCCTGTTATTTGCTGCAGAGATTATGTTCTTGAATTTTGCCATATGCAGGCACTCCACAGGCTCAAACATATTCAACCAGCAAATTCTGAATAGTTAGGGATTTATTCCAGGAAATTCAGGATGACATCTCATGTAGGCAAAACAAATTAAAGACCATGTACCGCTTCAAGAGCTGGAGTTTGGAAATTATTTTACTGAGCACAATGTGACTTGAGATTTTGATTAAATCTCCCTTTGATGTGACCTGAAGCTCTGAGACATGTTCTTCATATGCGTCTTTAAACAGAAAGAATGACTTGACAGTTGTTATTGATTAGTTCTCTCTATGAAGTACAGGACTACGCTAGGGAGGTGACTTTAATTAGTTTCTATCTTAAATATTTCAGCTAATAGCTTAATGCTGACCCAAAACTGCTTGTTTGTTTGTTGTTAAATAAGCATAATTACACTATATTAACAAATTACAGAAAAAAGTCTACAACGGGCTCTTTGAAGAGTCTAATTCTGAGAGTCTCAGCCAGATGCCAGAGGACATGGTGAAAGTTTACAAAAGTGAAAAAAAAATTAAGGTGAATTGGCTGCTGGTACTAGGAGTCAATTGACAAAGAGCACGGGTCATTAATTTTGTGTCCTTTGTTATGTCAGTTTGTTTTCATGAGGCCTAGTAGAGAAAGTGAATGCAGCCAAGCTGAAAATTGTCTGCTCTGTGGCCTGTTTTCCTTCCCAGCATGCACTGACCCAAGGGAGTGGGCTTCAGGTCAGCATCCTCCATTTCCTCCAGCAGTTGGAAGATTGATAACAGATAGGGTCCTTTTCTTAGGAGGAATGTATTATACTTGAACATAAGTGAAAATTGCCATGGAGTTTTCTCACAATCTGCTGGCTATTTTAAAGTGAAATTATCATTGCGAATTTTTTAAGCTCGAGCTTAAACAGCATTACCTCCTAGTTAATTTAGTTCTGTGAAAGGATATTCTCCCGTAGTCTTACATGCCAGTAGCATGGTTGATTGAAAGTGAAATATAGCGGTCAGGTTTTAAAGGTCATTGTGCGTGCGTGGTCAGTATAGTTTATTTCAAAACTGATGACATTTCTACATTGAACAAGTTAGCAGCAGCCCAGGCACTAGAACAGGGCTCCAGTACAGAAATCCCAACTTGTGGGAATATGTGATATGCAAAATATGGGATTTTTTAAAAAAACTCTCATTTCTTAAACATCTTAGAATCATTCAACCATACTGTGCAGAAGAGAACCTTCGACTCATCAAGTCTCTACTATCAAAACTACATGAAATCTACGCTAGTCCTCGCTTTCCAGCATTAAGCGCATAACTCTGACTTTATGACACTTCAGGTGCTCATCCAAGAACTTTTTAAAGATTGTGAGGTTTCCTGCCTCACATACCATCCCAGACAGTGCATTCCAGAGCCCCACCACTGTCTGGGTGAAATTCTTTCCTCAAATCCTCTCTAAACCTCTTGGCTTTCACATTATAATTATGCCCTTCATAATCTTATACAGCTCTATCAGATCCCCCTTCGACCCTCTCTGCTCTAACGGAAATAATATGAACTCATCCAGCCTCTCTTCATCTCAGGCAACATTCTGGTGAATTTCCTCTGCACCCCCTCAAGTGCAAACATTATCCTTCCTATAGTGTGGTTACCAGAACTGCACACAGTTCTCCAGCTGTGACCCAACCAAAGTCTAACTGTAGCATGACCTCCCTACTCTTATAATCTATGCCTGAACTGATAAAGACAAGTGTCTTGTATACCTTCTTGACTACCCTATTAACCTGTCCTGCTACCTTCAGGGATCTGTGGACAAGCACTCCAAGATCCCTCTGCTGTCTGAGCTTCCTAGTGTCCTGCCAATCATTGGGTACTCTATGGTCTTCTGATTTTTAAAGCAATTTTGACTGTAGGCAGTAGTATGAATCTCATAAAGGCATTTTGCAAATGTATTTACCATTGAATGTGAAGTTTACCCAGTTCAATGATAGTGCCTTGTATAAATACAGTTGTTAGGACCATGGGAAAATGTATGCCATCGTATCATCATATAGAACAAAAACAGTACAGCTCAAGAACAGGCCCTTCGGCCCACACGATGCCTTCTTAAACTAAAAGCCTTTTGCCACTACACGGTCCTTATCCCTCTATTCCCTGCCTATCCATGTATCTGTCAAGATGCCTCTTAAATGTTGCTATTGTATCCACCTCCTCTGGCAGCACATTCCAGGCACTTGCCACCCTCTGTGCGAAAAACCTACCTCTCACATCTCTTTTAAACTTACACCCTTTTACTTTAAACCTACGTCCTCTCGAAACTGACATTTCTACCCTGGGGAAAAGACTGACTCTCCATTCTATTCAAGCTTCTCATAATTTTGTTAGCTTCTACCAGATCAACCCTCAGCCTCTGATAGTCAAGTGAAAACAAAACAAGCTTATCCAATCTCTCTTCCTAACTGATACCCTCCAGACAACATCCTATAAGCCATTTCTGTACCCTCTTCAAAGCCTCCACATTTTTCTGGTACAGTGACAAGCAGAACTGTACATAAAATTCCAAATGTGATCTAACTAAAGTTCTACAGATAGTAGGAACTGCAGATGCTGGAGAATCTGAGATATCAAGGTGTAGAGCTGGATGAACACAGCAGGCCAAGCAGCATCAGAGGAGCAGGAAGGCTGACGTTTTGGGCCTAGACCCTTCTTCATTGCACCCTACTATCTCTGAAACAATTTTAACCCCACTGCGAAGCCTCTTCTAAGGATGCCTACCCTGAAGAAGTTACCCTCCTCCCTCCGGAAAAACCTCAGTGGATATCTCTCCCACTGCAATTCTCTCGTAATCTCTTCGGCCTTGAAACTGCTCAACCAAGTCCTGAAGCAAACCAGGTACTACAGCCACATCACCTTTCTTAGTGCCTGCCTACGGAACCAGATCATCCCCAATGGACTACGGTCCACATTCAGGCCTTCCCAATTTGGCCCCAACCGTGACAATAACTAAAGTTCTATACAGCTGCAACATGATTTGTCAATTTTTATACTCTCTGCCCCAAAAATGATGAAGGTAGGCATGCCATATGCCATTTTTGATTACTTTATTGACATGTGTTTCCACCTTCAGGGAATTTTGAACCTGTACACCTAGATACTACCGTATGTTGATGTTTATAAGAGTTATGCCAATTACTGTAGGCTTCCCACCTGCATTAGACCTTCCAAAATACGCCACCTCACATTTGTCCAGCGAAGTTCTGTGATTACAGAGCCAATTTCTTCAGTATCACCTCATAAGAAAATCCTGCTTTCCCAGGGCAACCTCGACTGTACTCCCACTGGTGAAAGCTTGATCAATTGATTTATTGATTTATTGTCACGTATACAGAAGTACAGTGAAAAGCTTTGTTTATGAGCAGTACAGGCAGATCATAGAAAGCAAGGATGTACAGATCAAAAAGTCTTAGACAGAGGCACACAAGTTGCATTGCTCGGGGTGTGCACTAGGCCAGATCAACATTAGCAAGATCAGCATTATTTAAGGCTAGAGTCCATTCATTAGCCTGATATTGGCCAGGGAGAAGCTATTCCTGACCCTGCTGGTACGTGTGTTCAGGCTTCTATATCTTCTGCCTGATGGAAGAGGTTGTAGGAGATCATTACTGGGGTGTGATAGGACTTTGATGATGGCAGCCTTTCCGCGGCAGTGAGACATGTCAATGGAATCCATGGATAGCAGATTGGCTTCCGTGATGGTCTGGGCTGTGTACATCACCTTCTGTACTTTCTTACAGTCCTGGGCAGAGCAGTTGCCGTACCAGGCCTTTATGCACCCGGACAGTAAGCACTCAATGATGCGTCCGTAGAAGTTGGTGAGGGACCTTATGGACATTCCAAATTTTGTGAGATATCTGAGGAAGAAGAGGCGTTGTTATGCCCTCTTGACCGTCACATCTACTTGGGAAGTCCAGGACAGGTTGCCAGTTATCGTCACCTTGAGGAACTTGACGCTCCCCACCCTCTCAACCTCAGTTCTGTTGATGTGGATGGGGGCGTGTTCTCCTCCTTTCTTTCTGAAATCACTGATCAGTTCTTTGGTTTTGCCAATTTTGAGAGAGAGGTTGTTCTCATTGCAGCATGTCAGCAAGCCCTCTATCTCCCTTCTGTTATTTGATAAGCAGACTAAGACTATACACAATACTCAAGGTGAAGTCTCACCAAGGCTCAATAGTTGTAGCAAGTGATCTTTACTCCTCCAGTCAAAGCTCCTTACAACGAAGGCCAACATACCATTTGCTTTCCGAACTGCTTGCTGCACATGCCTGCTAGCTTTAAAATTCCCAGTAGTCACCGATCCCTCCACAGAGCTTAAAGATTTAAGTGAGGGTCACTAAGTACCTGAATACTATAGGGTGGAAAATTTTTGTAATTGCCAAATGCAATCAGAAAGATATATGCACAGTTTGTTTCTTTCACATACATACACCAAATAGTACCAATCATTTACTCAGATGATAATGTTCCTTGAATAAAAACTGAAAGACTGCAGATGCTGTAAATCAGGAACAAACACAGAAGTTGCAGAAAAAGCTCAGCAGGTCTGGCAGCATTTGTGAAGGAGAAACAGAGTTGACATTTTGGGTCTGGTGCAGACCAGAAACGTTAACTCTGATTTCTCTTCGCAAATGCTGCAGACCCACTGAGCTTTACCAGCAACTTCTGATTTTGTTCCCGATGTTCTTTGAATGGTGGCCAGCAGGTGAAGCATGTGCAAATTCAGCAATATCTCAATGCAGTACTCCTTTCTCACATTCTCACTTTCCCTTTTTTATTGTTTCATCAATTAGAATGACAGAACCACAGAGTGGTTATGGTGCGGAAGAAAGCCATTTGGCCCGTTGTGCCTGCACCAGCTCAGTTACCTTGTAGCAACCTCCTGTCTTTTCCCGATAACCCTGCACACCATTATTATCTAAAAAAAACTGTCCAATTCCCTCTTGATTGCTTCCATTGAACCTGCCTTCACTATATTTCCAGGCAGTGCATTCCAGGCCCAAACTACTCACTGTTTGAAAAAGTTCTTCTCATGTCATCCTTGCATCTTTTACACATCACTTTAACTCGATGTCATTCTCATTCTTGTTTCTTTTACCAGAGGAAATGGTTTCTCCTCATTTACTCTGTCCAGCCTACTCATGATTTTGAAAACCTCAATCAGATCTCCTTTCAGCTTCTTGTCTCCAGGGACAGCAGTCCCAACTTCTTCAATCTATCCTCATCACTGAAGTTTCTCTTTCCTGGTACCTTTCTCGTAAATCATTTCTGCACTGTCTCTTATCTTCCTTCCAAATTCCGCACACAATTGTACCCAATGCTCAAACTGAGATCTAACAATCAACATTTTAACTCGTACAATCGTGTCTGCATGTTTATATATTTTTTAGAGAGGTAGACAGATTGTTGATTTCCAAGGAGACGAAAGATTTTCAGGTAATGCAGGAATGTAGAGTTGAGGTTATAACCAGATCAGCCATGATCTTATTGAAACTGTGGAGCACATTTGAAGGGCTGAGTGGCCTGTTCGTGATCCTTGTTCATATTTTTGCAAGTTGATAACTTTGAAAATCAAGGCCCTTTTCCCCATGCAAGATTAATGGCACAGGAAAAGAAAGAAGTGGAAATGGAGCAAAAAAATTTCAATAAAATGAGATAACAAGGTGTGGAGCCAGAGGAACACAGCAGGCCAGGCAGCATCAGAGGAGCAGGAAAGCTGATATTTCAGGTCGGGACCCTTCTTCATTTGGGTCCTGACCTGAAATGTCAGCTTTCCTGATCTTCTGATGCTGCCTGGCCTGCAGTGTTCCTCCAGCTCCACACCTTGTTATCTCAGACTCCAGCATCGGCAGTTCCTACTATCGTCCAATAAAATGAGTTGGGCTTTAAAGTCAGTGCTAACTGAAAAAGTAAAGTGAGGCATTTCAGGTGACTACAATGAAGCCAGCCCTTTCTTACCTCAGACCCTTGACAGTGTGAAATGTAATTCAGTTTGGACCTGGTGCTAAATATTTATGTATAGATATTATAAGACCATAGGAATAGGAGTAGGCCATTCAGCCCCTCGAGCTTGTTCCACCCATCCAATGAGATCATGGCTGATATGTGGCCTAACTCTATACACCTACCTTTGGCCCATATCCCTTAATACCTTTACTGAACAAAAGTAATCTATCTCAGATTTAAAATTAACAGCTGGTCTAGCATCTACTGTCATTTGTGGAAGACAGTTCCAAATTTCTACGACCCCAAGTGCTTCCAAACATTTCTGTGGACAGTCTGGCCCTAATTTTTAAACTATGCCTCCTTCTCATGGTGCCTATATGCAGCAGTCAGTATTTATGGCTATGTACAGTCAGGGGGAAAGTGGTGTTGGTGTGAGCTAATGTGAGTGATAGTGTATTCTGTGTGTTTTGGGTTACCACATGTAGTACATCCTCCTGCATCACACATAAACACATTCTCTGTCCTCCATTCTTGTGTTCCACTCCCTCCTGTGTCACTAATTCTCACATAATTGTATCTGGCTTTAGAAAAAGAAAATTAGTAAGATACATTTAGCTGTATATACCTGAGAGGCAGGAAAATAGATCAGCAATAGAAATGAATATATGGGATGTATGAATCATAGAAATCCAACTGGAGATCAGTGACACATCTTGACTGACCCATGTGGTGTATCTAGATTTCCAAAAGGCATTCGACAAGGTGCAGCACAAAGGGCTGCTGCATAAGATAGAGGTGCACGGTGTTATGGGCAATGTATTAGCACTGATAGAGGATTGGTTAACTAACAGGACACAAAGAGTGAGGATAAATGAGTGCCTTTCTTCATCAGCTGGGGCATGGAGTACAAAAGTTGGCAAACTATGTTGCAGCTATAAAACCCTTGCTTGGTCACATTTGGAGTCTTGTATGCAGTTTTGATTGCCACATTACCAGAAGGACGTGGAAGCTTTGGAGAGAGTACAGAGAAGGATCACTGATTGCCTGGTTTCCAGGCCATTGAATCTTAGAATCCGTACAGTGTGGAAACAGGCCCTTCAGCCCAACAAGTCCACAGTGACCCTCAGAGCATCCCACCCAGACCCATCCCCCTATAACCCATACAGCCCTGGGCACTATGGGCAATTTAGCATGGCCAATCCATCTAGCCTGCACATATTTGGACTGTGGGAGGAAACCAGAGCACCCAAAGGAAACCCACGCAGACATGGGGAGAATGTACAAACTCCACACAGGCAGTAGCCCAAGGCTGGAATCAAACCCGGGTCCCTGGTGCTGTGAGGCTGCAGTGCTAACCACTGAGCCACTGTGCCGCCCCATTGACTATGAGGAAAGGTTAAAAAGACTAGGATTGTTTTCACTGAAAGGCAGCAGCCGAGAGGAGACCCGATAGAGGTCTACAAAATTATGAGAGGCAGAGATCAGGTGGTTAGTCTGAGGTTTTTTCCCAGGGTTGAAGTTTCAATTACAAGGGGGCACAGGTTCAAGGTGAGAGGGGTAAAGTTTAAGGGAGATGTGTGAGGAAAGCTTTTCACGCAGAGAGTGGTAGGAGCCTGGAATGCACTACCAGAGGAGGTGGTGGAAGCAGGCACATTGGCACCGTTTAAGATGCATCTGGATGGTTACATGAATAGGGAGGGAATAGAAGGATATGGACTGAATAAGAGGAGTCTTTTAGTTTAGTCTAGTCATGATGATTGGCACAGGCTTGAAGGGCCGAAGGGCCTATTCCTATCAGTGACTAGTGGTGTGCCTCAGGGATCAGTGTTGGGACGACAATTATTTATAGTTTACATGGATGATTTGGAATTGGGGGTCACTTATAGAGGATCAAAATTCACAGATGACACTAAGGTGAGAGGTAGAGTAAAGTGTGCAGAGGACTCTGAAAGTTTGCAGAGGAATATAGATAGTTTAAGTGAGTGGGCAAAGGTCTAACAGATGGAGTATAATGTTGATAAATGGGAAGTCATCCATTTTGTTAGGATAGCAGTAAAAAGTTATTTGAATAGTAAAAAAATTGTAGCATGCTGCTGTGCAGAGGGATCTTGGTGTCCTTGTGCATGAATCACAGAAGGTTGGTTTGCAGGTACAACAGGTAATTAGGAAAGTAAACAGAATTTTGTCCTTCATTGCTAGAGGGATTGAGATTAAAAACAGGGAGGTTATGTTACAGCTGTATAGGGTGTTTGTGAGGCCACACCTGGAGTACTGTGTGCAGTTTTGGTCTCCTTACTAGGGAAGGATGTACAGGTGCTGGAGGGGGGCGCAGAGGAGATTCACTAGGTTGATTCCGGAGTTGAGAGGTTTGATTTATGAGGAGAGGCTGAATAGACTGGGATTATATTCAATGGAATTTAGAAGAATGAGGGTGAATTTTATAGAAACATATAAAATTATGATGAGAATAGATAAAATAGAAGCAGGGAGGATGTTTCCACTGGCAGGTGAAAATAGAACAAGAAGGCATAGCCTCAAAATGAGGGGGAGCAGACTGAGGACTGAATTGAGGAGGAACTTCTTCTCCCAAAGGGTTGTGAATATGTGGAATTCCCTGCCCAGTGAAGCAGTTGAGGCTCCCTCATTGAAAGTTTTTAAAGATAAGAAAGATAAATTTTTTTAACAGTAAAGGAATTAAGGCTTGTGGCAAAATTGAGAGTAAGTGGAGCTGAGGCCATGAAAAGATCAGCCACAATCTTATTGAAATGGGGGAGCGGGCTTGAAGAGCCAGATGGTCCACTCCTGCTCCTGGTTCTTATGTCCTTATGTGCAAGCAATGATAGTTTCAGAAGATGGGGAAGGAATTATTCTTCATAAATCTTCAAATTGAAAACTCAAGCAAAGAGAAAAATGTCGTCTTCAAGCTCTTTTTCTAATTCAAATGAACCACAGCAATTGGAGACAGCTTCTGATTACTGCTGTACCTTATATTTGGTGATACAGTGTCTACTGATTCAAGAGAAGTATATTGAGAGCATAGATAGAGAATAAAACTGCAAAGGGACATATCCAGCTAATTCTGGTGACACTTTTTCTCACTGGTGTAAAAGACCTTGACACACTGCTGAATTCCCTGGGAATGAGATTAAACTGTGAATTTAAGGATTTAATTATTATGTTTCTCCATTCAAAATTTGTCAGATCTTGTTTAATTTTCCCTGAAGTTCTTAAGATTTGTATTTTGAGGAATGAGTGCAGGAGAGAGCTACAGTCAAGTTTAATTTCCTGACACTCAGTCACATGCAAAACAGTGCGTGAGAGAACAGGAACTGCCCCTCATTTTGACAAGTTTTACAGGTTGTTTTTGACAGAGAATGTCACATTTCTATGAACTATTTTATATGTCTCAGCTTAACTGGAGTAAAACGAAAATGAGTGAAACTTAAAGGCTTTTGTCAACTTCTCAACCTTCATGTTAACTGTGGGCTTTCTGTCCTCATAGATGTGCACTTGATGTATGCATAAATATACATATACATGTGGGTGTATGATAGTTTAATTCACATCATTAAAGCTTATTCCAAGTATAAGGCCCCAAAAGATCACCTGGGCATTTTGCCAGGTGTGTATATATCTGACTGAGCCATGAAGCAAGGGCTTAAGGCCAGGACACTAATAAACACTACTGTTGCATGATGTCTTTCAAACAGCGAGACAGTGCTGTACAAAGCACCACAGAAATCTAGTGGAAAAACTCAAAAGTGGAAACAAGTGTCTGGAAAGTTTACACATAGTATATTAGGTGAGATCCCAGAGTGGGATGCTGCATTGACTCACAGGGAGCTATTTATGATCTTTGAGGTGAGTCTATGGTCACAACAAAAGACAAATTGATAGCATAACATTTGAGAGACAGTCATTGACACATTGAGTGATGCATCTGAAGCTATTGTCCTCTTAAAGTAGAAGCAGTTCAAATAGAAGTGGTTCTTTCCAATAGACACATGTTCCTTTAAACAAAGATTGCTTTTATTCTCTTCATGTGATGCTCTTAACCAACACTGAGAGGTGGCCTACACTCCCCATTCCCGAGTTGGAGCACAGCCTAGTTCTTTAGAAATGAGGGTAAAAGAAGGAGCATTCCTGTGTTAACATGAACATATATTTTGAGTTCCTTTCGGGGATTTCAACAACACTTACTCGGTACCAAGTTACGTAAAAATAAATAACGGCTAAATGAATTGCATCATAATCGCAAAGAGGCAGTGTATGTGTTGATAATGGAGGATTTTGGTAGGTTTATTTTCTTAAATACATTAAGCAATGTTATTTTGAAGTAGAGAGAGTTCTATTTGAATACCATCACAGCAATGTATTTGTGCTCAATCAAAATAATTGTGAATGTGTTTTGATCCAAAAGATAATTTTGGATTCAAATCTCTAACCAGCTCCTAAGCAAGCTGAAGCAGGACCTTTGAGAAATCACCTCTAGCAGATAATCTCTCACTACTTCAGTTTTACGTTCAATTGGTAGTGAGGTCGCAGGTTCTGGTCCCAATCCAGCTATGCTTGGTACTTTGCATTCTAGTGCAGTACTGACAGAGTACTGCACTGATGGAGATACTGTTTTTTGAGTTAGATGTAAACCTGACGCTGCATCTGCCTGCTTGGATGGATGTAGAAGATCTCGTAGCACTATTTGAAGAATAGGGGGAAATTATCACTGCCAGTAGAAATCCTTCTACCAACATCATAAACTGGTCATTATCACATTGCTATTTGTGTGAGCTTGTTATACAGAGAATGGTTACCACATTTTCTACGTTATAACGGTGACAATAATTCAAAAAGTGCTTCATTGGTTGAAAAGTGTTTTGAGTTATACATGCTTTATATCTATGCTTTCTGTGAAAAGCTGAATGTAAGTGTAAGTCTTTTTGGCTGTGTTGAAGCTCAAAACCATATTACACAAACTCCTAGACATTTGAATGAGCCTAGGAACTTTCCATTCTAAGTTTAAATTTTTTCCAAGGTGTTTGAGATTGGAATGCTGTCAATATCATATTTTCTCTTATGGCATTGAAATATATCCAGCCAATGAGGGAGCTGCACAGAGGAAAGGATCTACACCCAGAGTTCCTTTGTGGATAAGAGCAGTGCTCAATGAGGCGCACTTGGCTGCACAATGAAGTCTACTAGTTGCACATCATCAGCTGTAAGTGCAAATCCGATGCCAGTATACGAGTTGCAGTACTCTGGATTCCGGATGTATTTGTGATATGAACTTTCCTGGTTTATTAAGGATGTAATGATTCACTAGCAGCAGACCACAATAGATAGTTAGGCTAGTGCAGTCACTCGTTAACTGTAAATATTGAACTGGTGTGATCACTAGTCACCAAAAGCATTGAGTTAATGGAATCATGAATCAATAAGCTTATTGAGTTAGTGCACTCTTGACCAGTGAGATCATTGCACAAGTGCAATCACCTGTCAGCAAGCTCATTCAGTTGGTTCAAGCGGTCAATATCATTTTTCAGCCGGCTGATCCTTTTCAGAAGAACTGTGGTTTTGTCGTTTGTCAAATTATCGTTCTTTCCAATCCACTTGTGAATCGTTAATGAATTAAAACATATGCACTCACAAGATAAGGGAACTAGTCTTTTTCGCAATATTGGTTTCCAAAGAAAAATGGTCACTGCTGATGGTGAAGAGAGGAAAAATAACACTGTCCCAGTGAAATTTCAGCAGGATTAGTGCAGATGTCATTGGCTGGAAAGCCTTCTTCCCTTTTGTAGTGAAGATGTCCTTGTGGATGATGTGGAGATGTCTTTCCACTTTCCCATCTGCCAGGGTCTGTTTCTCCTTTGTAGTTCCAGATGTTTGGTTACAGGTTGATTTTTTAAATTTTAAGTTGCAAGAACTGACACAGGAACATTGGAAATATTTCAGAACAGGCTGGCAATTTTTCACAGCACCCAGATTATCCCAACCAAAAGTTATCAGCAAGAAAATGATTTGCTGCATTTGAAATGTCTAGAGTCTGTTTTGGCAGTAGAAGCATTTATATCGTTCCTACACCCAAAGCACTGCACAACCAATTCGGCATTTTTGAAAGGTGATCACTTTTGTAATGGGATCATGAAAACAACAGGAAGGGGAGCAGAAACAAAGTTGCTAGAAAAGCTCAGCAGGTCTGGCAGCATCTGTGGAGGAGAAAACAGAGTTAACGTTTCGGGTCCAGTGACCCTTCCTCAGAACAGGCAGGGGAGGCCATTTATTCCTTGGATCCTGCTATTCTGTTAGATCTTGGCTAATCTCCAGAACAAGGAAAATGAAGTAGCAAATTTGCATAAAGCAAGATCCCACAAACAAAGAAAGAAATGATGTCTCCATTTTGGGAGCAATCAATAATCTGGATGCAGATTGCCCACAAAATTGCTCTAATTTTCAGAAATTAAGTTACAATTCAAAGTTCTGCTCATATACATTTGCATAATCAGATAAAATCATCCATGATCTGCCAAATGAAGCAGCACTTCGAACACAATGGCCCAGATTTTCCCAGCAGCAGCAGTAACATACTCAAAGTTCCGCTGATATGATGTTGCTGCATCTTTCTTGCAGGATTTTCCAAATCTAGCCTCCTCACAAACCTGCAAAGTAATATCCTTCACAAAACGTCACTGACTTAGGGCCATCAGCAATGACAGGAAGGTTAGTTTTGACACACAAGTTCCAATCTGACAATGCCATTTCAGAGATAATATGAACTGCCGATGCTGGAGAATCTGAGATAACAAGATGTAGAGCTGGGTGAACACAGCAGGCCAAGCAGCATCAGAGGAGCAGGAAGGCTGGCGTTTCGGGCCTCGACCCTTCAGAAAATGAAGAAATTTTCTGAAGAAGGTTGTACGCCTGAAACATCAGCTTTCCATTCCTCTGATGCTGCTTGGCCTGCTGTGTTCACCCAGCTCTACACCTTGTTATCTCTGATAATGCCATTTGCCTTGCCAACATGACCAGTCCCTGGGAGCATATGCAAAGCACAATTAAAACAAATAAAGTAAACAAATATATATCAATACATAAAAATATCCTACATTTTAGGAACTGGATAGAAAATTGTGTGGGAGTTGTTTGAATTGCTACTTTCTCAGTATTTTTGCTGAAAGATGTGTTAAGAACGGGTGGCATGGTGGCTCAGTGGTTAGCACTGCAGCCTCACAGAGCCAGGGTCCCGGGTTTGATTCCAGCCCCAGGTGACTGTCTGTGCAGAGTTTGCACATTCTCCCTGTGTCTGCGCGGGTTTCCTCCGGGTGCTCCGGTTTCCTCCCACAGTCCAAAGATGTGCACACTAGGTGGATTGGCCATGCTAATTACCCATAGTGTTCAGGGGTGTGTGGGTTATATGGGGATGGGTCTGGGTGAGATGCTCCAAGGGTCGGTGTGGACTTGTTGGGCCGAAGGGCCTGTTTCCACACTGTAGGGATTCTCATGAAAAAATGAACTGTGAGAGTAGGTTGTGATAGCCTCTGCCTTCATCAAAAGGGAGAGTAATGAGCAGAGATCATAGATGTGAAGCAGATTAACTTTGTGCTTTGGTTTGTAAAAGCTTTGAGCAATTGTGAAAATGTAAAGTTAGGTCAATGGAATGAGGTAAGATTCCTAGATCCTTTGTTTTTACTTTGATGGTGCAACCTTCTTTTTAAAAAGAACACATTGCCATTGTTGACAAGCTTGTACTATGATGCAAGTCATACTGAAAGTTAGCCTTGTGACAAAAATGACATGTGGCCTTTTTGACTGCTATCTTTACACAGAAAGCATACGCTTTGCCAAACAGTCCTTTGTGAACTCAGTGCCCGTCTTAAAATCATTCCGTCACTTTGAACAGCACAACTGAATAGAAATGCAAATTAGTAAAATAAGGGTACAGTTTGCACTCAAATTATGTTGTTATATTAAAGTTGCTGGCATTTTGGTGAAGAAATCATCAAAAATATTTAATTCTAGCTTTTTTTTTCCTGAAGAAGCCTGCACAAGCACAATGGGCTGTGTGGTTTCCATCTGTCCTGTAAGTTCCTATGGTTCCATGGCTCTGAAAAAGGCTTTACATTTTCTCTATCATACTAAATCTTATTCATAGTGTTCATTTCAGTCTAATATCATGGTCAGTTAAAGTGTTGTGTCAAACAGATGTTTTCAAAAAAGAGAAACATGAGGGTTTTGGTACTAAGGTGGGCAGGAGATAGACATGGTCTCAGCAGAATCCTGCACAAGAGAAGAGGAACTGGAATATTTCTCTTATGGCTGTTACTGAAATAAACCAGATGGAGGCTAGTTCTTTACAACTACCTGAAAAAATCTAAATGATCATCATTCTGGGAATCCCAAGTGTGTGGACATTGGGGAACTGGTGCTGAATAGATGTTTTGTAAGCTTTTATCATATTTTGAAATCAGGTTTGGAAAGTTTATTTAAAGTTTTCCAAGTGAGGATAATTATTCAATGTCTTGGAATGGTGATGTCATCAATTTAATGTCACATGATCAGTTCCATACGTCCAATGTAAGCACAATACTGTACAACCTTGGATTTCGATTCATGTCTATCTAGCAAGCCTCCAGAACCCAAAATCCACACGGTAATTACAACATTTCAACAATGTACCTATTATAACTTGTGTGTAAACTAGTATTTTAGTGCATACTTGTGACTGTTTAATTCATTTTTGTATTTTAATTGGCTTTGGTAACAAATATTTTATACTTCAGGGCCTCACTGGAAACAAGAACTTCAAGTTAAATCAGGTGGTACCCAGTAAAAACATTTACTATTCAGAAAAAATATTTTCTTTCAAAAAGTAGGCTCTAATCATTTCTCTGGTTTCTTCAACTTAGAAATGCATGCTTGCCGATCCCGGTGTTCACACTTTACACTCTTAAAATAAATCAACCCCATAAAGTCAAACAAACAACTTTCTGATGTGTTCAGGCTCCGTATTAGAAGCAGCAGGGAAAGAAAAGATTTATTTAGTGACAGGTTGGAGCATTTTTATGTTTTGTTTTTTTTTTCTCTCTCTCTCTCTCCCCTGTTTATTAAAGAAATGTTAAAAGTCTGCAGAACATATAAGGTATGCCTGTACAGAAACCCCTACTGCTAAGGGCACAGAGGTCTCTCAGAAATTTAGTAAGTGAGAAAGAGAACAAAGATTCTTAGTTGGGGAAAAATTGGATAGCCTGTGGCTGAGAAGCTTGATTGGGACAGGTAGGCACAGTGGGGCGCAGGATAATGAGGCACATGGTAAATGTGAGGCACAGATGTTAAGCCAACTGTAGCTGCGGTTCCAGGAGTTGTGTTCATGCCACAACACTATGCCTCCGGGCTATGTCTGCAGCAGAACATTTGGAGCAGTAAACTGGGGCGACATTAGGTTCAAATTAATCCATTACTTCTTAGCTGTGAAGTGTTAGGTGCTTGTTTTGGAATTACATTGCCTCTGGGTAACTGTTTTAGGGAGATTTTAATGCATACTCATGGCTCACAGGGCAGCTTAAAGAGGGGAAGGGAAATTAGAATAGCTCAGAGAGCAGTTGAGGTGCATAATTCCACTGGAGATATATGGAAAAAAACGGTAGGTTTCCACAGACAGGCTTAGTGTGCCTGTGACTGCTTGCTGTGCATGAAATGTCACATGCTGTGTTGAATGCAGGGTAGTAGGAGTCTTGTAAAAAAGCAAGGAATTGCACTGATGACAGCAGACAAAGGCAACAGCTTTTGCTGTCTTTCCCTGTCACCCTCCAGCTCCATTTCTTGTGGAACCCAGGATATGTGGTCATCATTCAGCTGGAGAGCTTTAATCTATCAGTCACTAGCTGTTAATTGAAAGAAAAGTGAAACAGCTAAACTATTGTATTCAGTTCCAGATGAGACAATAAACTCTTGAAAAAGCAGGCCACTCACACCTTGCACAGTGTTCTAAAACCAAATTAAAACATGAATACAGCTGGTCATATCTGCTTGTCCTTGTCATTGCCCTTGTCATTTTAGTGGTCTAAAATTCTAGGTTGGGTTTTTATTAGATTCTGAGAGTGAAGGACCAATAGATTGCAGAAAAGATTAACGAATAGAAAAAGCTTGGCTGGTCATGATATCTATTATCTGTATGTGCTGGATAATGTTATTACAGCAAACACAAACTTGGTCAAAGTTTGGCATAAATTGAAAGTTTTATTTGGTTTAATTGTAGGAATATGCAGGCGCATTGAAAAGTCAATAAACCTCTCAGAATAGAGTTTATAGGAGTGTCTGTGTACATAATTAAATCCTGCAGGCTCTTTAAAAAATATCTGGAAAAATAAATGGTTATGTAAGAACAGCCTGCTGAGAGATAGAAGGTGCTTGTATCAGCTTTAAGCAGCTGCTAAGAGCTGTATGCAGTTGAGTTAGAATGGGAATGCCGCTGGGAGGATGGGGGACTGTGCAAGGAAGTGGACAGATTGCACATTTACTGATACTTAGGGGAATACTTTATGATGGCTGACAAGGCTAATATATAACACGTTTTCTGTCTGCAAAAGTCAATCACCTTGTTTCTCCTGTGTCTGTCTCTGCATGCAGCTCTGCTGTGGGAGACAGTATTGTTACTTGAGAGGGTAATGTATCAATATTCTGCTGTGGCCTGTGGGCGTGAATGATGGTACGATTACACTGTAGTTACTTTCCTGACTTCTGATTGGTTGAGATTTATAATCTGGCAAGAAATTGAGGCAGGCTGTTATTACTGCACCTTAAAAATAAAACAATTGAGATGCGAGCAGCTTGGCATCTTAGAAGACAATAAGTGTAAGATAATGAATCTATTAGACAAACGCAAGAGAATATTTTGATAAAATGCTAATACTAACTTGTGATCAACAGTCTTATTAAACATAGCCTTACATATTTCTGTTAGGATCATTAACTACAACAATATCTTGCATTCCTTTAATATAGCAAAATGTCACAAGGTGTTTCACGGAATCATTACTGAATAAAGTTTGACAATGAGCCACATCAGCAGACAATGAGGGAAGTAACCAGAAACAATATTAATAGACAAGTATGGAGAAGAATCTTAATGGAGAAGAGGGACAGAGGAAGAGGCAGCAAAGATTAGGGAAAGACATCCACAGTTCAGGGTCTGGACAACTGAAAGCATGTTCTCTGTTGGGGGAAAAACAAGAATCCCACGCTTTACCTTTAATCCTTCCGAATCATCACGCGTTGCATTTCTCTGTCTCAAAGTCCATGTGGAAAATCCCTTTTTGTCATTTGAATGCCATGAAATATTTATCTCTTTATTTTCAATGTACAATCATGTAATCAATATGGTCCAAACAATGGTGATGAGAGGTTGTGTTTGTGATCCCAGCCTTTGTTCAAGCATTTGTTCTCTGCAAAACCAAACAAGTGCCTTAATGTCAATTCCTGTGAATGGCATGTGCCTGAAAGCCAACTGATATTGTAAAGCACTGTAGATGTAACATTGCTAGACATTTTCTAATTATATGAGATCCGTAACCTTACCTGCAATACTTGTCAATAACAGGTATCCAAATTGAGAAAATCCAGTTTGATCCAAACATTTGTTTCACATTCAATTGTATAATTCCAAGCATTTACGGACACAGAGTCTGAAACATCATTGATTGTTCTTTAATACTGAAGATGATTGCAGAATAGCATCTCATTCCTTTGGCGACTCCCTTTAACTGGAAAGTGTGTTTTCAGATTGAACAGTGGATGCCAGACACATGTGGATGGAGGTCCTGATTTTTCACAGGAGGCTGCCCCCACTGGTATTTACATTCACTATTTTAGGCATCAGTAAGAGATGTCTTCCTGACCAGTTTAAGCTGACATTATCAAAGTTATCATTCAGGTGAGGTGATGGCCTAGTGGTATTATCACTGGACTGTTAATACAGAGA
Source organism: Ginglymostoma cirratum (assembly GCA_024137785.1). Lineage (NCBI taxonomy): Eukaryota > Metazoa > Chordata > Chondrichthyes > Orectolobiformes > Ginglymostomatidae > Ginglymostoma > Ginglymostoma cirratum. The sequence continues at coordinate 53,642,412 of JAHRHZ010000017.1, forward strand.
CACAGATAATGTTACGGGACCCAGATTCAAATCCTGCTACAGCAGATAGTGGAATTTGAATTCAATGAAATAGCTGGAATTAAGAGTCCAAAGATGACCATGAATCCATTGTTGATTGCCAGAACAAACCCCTCTGGTTCACTAGTGCCCTTTAGGGAATGAAACTGCCATTCTTACCTGATTTGGCCTACATGTGACTCCAGATCTACAGCAATGTGGTTTACTATCAGCTACTCTCTGGGCAATCAGGGATGGGCAATAAATGCTGCCTGGCCAGTGACACCCTTGTTGTATTAATGAAAAACAAAGTTTCCGCACTTATTCATTTTCTACTTTCTTTAGATTAGTCTTGGGTGAAATCCCCAGATCCAGCAGGGTTGAGCTTGGATCTTGGTGAAATGTCAAGGATACAAGCGCCAGGTCAGAAGGTCAATGTGTTCCTGTATCCGAATGACCTTGTCAGAGGTGAGTCACCATCAGCAGAGACCACACTGACAGCTCCTCAAAACCAACCTCAGAGAAGCCTTCCTCATGGTTGGGCACAGTCACAGCTGCCAGCTACCCCTGGCAGAGGACCTTTCCACTCACCACAGGGAAGGCCTGGCAGCAGTGTATTTCAGGAAGAACCCCTTCAGAGGACCCGCTCCTGCAGCAGCAGCTCCTTCCTCCTGTGGTGAGCTGCTGTCTTTCTATGCTGCAGACATTCTGCTTGGGTCTACAGCCTGAAGGACCCAGCACTTTACCATCTTCATTAGACAGCTCCAGGAAAAAGCCCAAGCAGGACCCCTGACAGTCAGAGAGGGTTTAGAAAAGTTAGAGCCCCAACTTTGGCTAACAGCCTGAAAATGTACAAATCTGCTGTTTATATCTTTGCTGCTGACCATCAGAAGATCATTTCATCCTGTCAATGATTCATAAAATATTTTATTTGAGATTTATCCACCTGAAACCAAGCCACCTGTGATTGCATCCACTTTGTTCAACGTGATGTTGTGTAGTACAAATACATGTTTGAAAGAATTATTATGAGAATAGCAGACAGTGCTAGAGGTATGGACCCTTTATACAATTACCATCAAATGTTTGAATACCACAAGAACGTGGTCATGATCTTCCATGATTAAATATTAACATCAAAAGAGCAGAGTTTTCTGCACCTGGAGCTTCACCCTCAAGAACACAATCTCCAATGTAACCTTGTTTCTCACTTTGTGTTTTATTCTATAGCTATTAATTTTAAATCGATGGTATAGTATAATTATCAGCAAAGGTTCCTTATGTTCAGAAGAAAAGATCCTTTCTTAGTTTTTTGATGACTTATTAACGTATTCTTTTAGTGTTTGCTCTGTTTGAGTTGGTTGTATTCTGGTTTCTGGGCTGCTGTCCTTAGAATATGATGTTAAAGGATACCTCCATTCTCATTTGTCCTCTCTGGCAGAAATAAATAAAACCCTGATACTGTTTCAAAGGAGTGTGGGGATATTCCTCCTAGTCTTCTGGATAACATCCTGCCTTCAACTGAAACGTCCAAAGCAAATGGTGTAGTTATTATCAAGTTGCTGTATATGGGAGCTTGTTGTACACAACTGGCTCTGGTGCTGGTGTCTGGCAGCGCATAGGATCTGTCCCCACAGTATCAGTATTGAGTTGGATAACTTCGGGAGCCAATGCAAAGACCTCAGCAACTCTGACCCCCAAATGCCTCTCAGCTCCCAGCCCCATCTGACACCCTAATCTCCCAGCCCCATATGACACCCTAATCCCAGCACTATGTGACTCCCAGCCCCATATGACACCCAAATCCCAGCCCTATGTGACTCCCAGCCCCATCTGATACCCAACTCCATCTTACTCCCAGCCCTATGTGACAACTTCATCCACACCTGAAATGCCCATGCCAACAGGTACACATGACAGAAATGAGTGAACCATACCTGAGCACATGCTGCACCAGTGTGAGCAAAGTTTAATATCGGCAATTTAAATGTAATTTCTAACAACAATCAATTAATTCAGCATCCTCTGAATTTACAGAAGATCCATCATAATTTATTTGATTAATTGTGATAGGAACGGCTTTTAATGGGAAAAGAAACAATGTGTCACCAGAAAGCGATTTCTTTTTAACATAGTTTAGCATAAATGCTGGTTAAATATTTAACTCAGTTCATCTGTGCTAAATGAATATGTATGAATTTCTGGATCAATAAAATAACAAAGGTTAATTACTTGAATTGGTCTGTGGTATAATAGGAGACTGCTCTGGTGTTAAATTTCACTATGCTTCAGGGAATGGGAAGAGGTGGGACTTTGATGGGGGGGGGTGTTAAGGCTAAGTGATAGGGTGTTGTTTAAAGGAAGACGGGTTAGGGGGAAGCAGAAAGCCGAGTGAAACTAACCAATAGAATGTTCCATGTTTCGTTTCTCCATGGCCCTACAGTTATGATAAATGATAGCAGAAGGAAAAGATAACCCACCATGAGACCGGGATCACTGGGGCCAAATACTGAAACTCCCAGCTGACTGTCCTACACACTGCAGTCTCTGTTCATGTTTATTTTTTCTACTCACTCTTGGTTTCGTCAATCAGTATGATAGACGATAACTCCTGACTACCAGTGCCTGCGTCCTGCTCTCTCACGGTGGGTAACATGTTGTGGTTGGCGCCATGGAGTCGGAGGATCACCCGCATCAGAAGTAACAGGGGATGAGGTCCGTTGCAGTCTTCCAGGAGCTATAGTCCTTGGAGAATAGCAGGCAACGGTCTTATCAGCGCAGAACTGCCTTGCCAAAAGGGAAAAAAAGCCAACCACACATTAGATGCTTTGTTTAAGTTGAGGCAGGGGTATTTTTCATTAGGACAAAGCAATCTATTAAATCATCCTTGTTTTAAGTGTGTTGAAAGGTAACCTATTCACAAAATGAAGCAGAAAGTGATTTTGCAGGGCTGTACTTCACTAGTGTTTCAAGTACTTTTTTAAATGCTCAAATGCACTTTTGTTATGGAGGTGTACATGCAAGGGTATCACAAATGGAATGTGTTCCTAACAGTGTGGTTGGTTTCTAATTACCAAGCTAATTAACTTGTTCAATGTCTTATTTCAAGTGTGTTTAAATAATGGGTTTACAGCAAATGTGGAGTTTATAGCTAGCAGATGACATATGAATCAGTCGGCTGTGTGCTAACAGCCCATCGAACTGCTGCAATTTCCTGAACAACATCAACTAATCACCACTGCTCATAATCCATGTTCCTGTCCCAGGACAGGAGCAGTGTTCCTCAAAATAATGAGGGATTCCTAATATTGCTGCTTGTCAGAAAACTATTTCACCACCAAGTGCGTTACTCTCTTTCATTTTCAAACATTTTCAAAAATTAACAAATAATGGTTTGAAGTTGACAAATGACAATTGTAATCAATTTTTAGAAATATTTCATGTTGTTAAAGAGCCATCTAAAGTAACCCACGCACCCACCCAAAATGGTATTTCTTGATGTCTTCCCCATAATTAGTGGCCGTAGGCAGCGTCAATCTCACGATTTCTCAGAATGTTGCTTGTATGCACATGAAGTAGTGGGAAGCCTGTTGCATGCTGTCTGGCTCCTCCTAAACCATATACAAAATTATGTTCATGTGGTATAGGAAACTTAAGTACAACCAATGCAAAGTTTTCCCCAGCAAAGTTTTAGTTTAACTATGAGGATTTTTAATTTTTTTGTTACAACAGTTAAAGAAAAGGTCTGTACGATACTTGGGCCTGTCAGAGTAAATGGTTAAAACACAACAGTGTTTTTCCATACAGTAGTAAAATGTATCCCAATCAGTAACCAGCAATGGGCCTTCTCCCCGGTCTGTTTCTAGTTATCAGGCCCTGTGTTCTACCCAGGGGGTTCTCCATTTCACACAGTTACTCGGCCTCACAACCTTAATAACCTATAGTTTCCCTTTTGTCTTAAATAGAAGCCAAGTGACTCCCTCCTGCAAAAAAGATTGAAAACTGATTCAGTTACATGCTTGTCACACAGTGTGGCTTGTAATTTTTTGAATGGATTCCCGCCCAGCACATAATGATTGCTGCATGATAGTTGAGATCCAGCCTTGGGTGCTGGTGGAGAGGAATTTGATTTGTTGGGTTGTTAATGAAAAGCAGACCTGTAGCTAGAGACAGCAGTTCCACTGTTACCACTCCAGCACTTTTCAAAGCTCTCATTAAAGAAACACGCACCTGCAAAATTTTGTCGAAGTCTAGAAGGACTTTAGAAATTGGAGAAAAACACACGGCACCATATTGGCATAAGGGCTAGCTTAAAGCTTCCAACAAAAATGTCAAATGGTCACTGTTTTACTTCTCTTCTCAGAACTGAAACAAAATATAAGAAAGAAATCAAAGCTCTCTTAACCGCACAATAAAAAGGAAGTGAATTGAGTGCAGGTTCTCTGTCCTTTTGGGATGTCTCAATTTGCAACCTCAGGTCTGATTTTTTGGTATTATAATGTGATCACAAGGACTCAATCCTTTTTTTCCTGATAACCCTTTTCCAAATCGTAAATGAGGAATTCCCCCACCCCCTCAGCCTCTCAATCATTTATAGCTTTACATGCAGCAGGAAAATGAACAATGCACTGGCACCATTCAAATCAGACCCTTCAAGCAGAATTTAATCCCAACCAAGGAAAGTCTGGAAGGGTGTCACAGGAGAGTTGGGATGGGGATTCCTTTGCATTTACAACTTCTCTGAACAAGCTCCACTCAACAGGGGCAGGGGGTTGTGATTTTAAGATTCTTCCATATCCACTTCAGAACCACATCCCACAGGTGGGGATTCAACATTTGGGGATGCTGCCCAATAAACCCTATTGGTTTTACCTGAAGCCGACAGGGAGGGTTCCTGTGGCTGAGCATGGGGGCCCGTCATACGGAAGGGAGCTGCATGCTGAATGCCAACCACCGTCTATTCTTCCGCCTTGCCCACACCACCTGTAGCTTGGAATCGAGCATCAAATCCTTTTGTAGACCCAGGTATAATACTAGCAATTGCCATCAGTCAAAGAGGCAGTCGAGATCTGCAACACTCTAATCGGTTGCCTATCTGATAGGGGTGCAATTCTCCAGCCAACTGGGTGCTTAATCAATTAAGAGACTCGATGCTTTCAGGAGGGGACCTGATTAGCTTGGAATATCATCAGGTCTCTTGGAGAGGAGCAATGTGGGTACTCCAACCAATGGGAAAAACTTCTATTGTGCTTGTTAAATTCCATTCTAAATTCCTCTTTTCAGATACATTTTTTCACCTATGCACCCCATGAACCCACCAACACCAAATGTTGAAGGAGTTTTATAATGGCTCGATTTCATAATCAAAACGCATGCACTTAGTTGCATTTTTAAACGAAAAAACCAAGTGTTAATTTCATAACTGTATAATGAGACTTCATTGGACTTTTGTGAGCAGCATTTATCAACATGAAAGCATAAGCTTTCCTACTGAGTTTGAATATCATCAGATTTTTTCCCATTGTTTGCAGCTAGAAATAAGTTTCTTTCAGGAAATAGAAGGAATTGTTCCAGTTTTATTTCAAACCAACAGTGTTAACAATTAGGAGATAGCCAAAACTGCAGATGCTGGAGTCAGAGCGAATGCAGTGTGGAGCTGGAGGAACACAGAAGGTCAGACAGCTTCAGAGGAACAGGAAAGTCAATATTTCAGGTCGGGACCCCTCATCAGGACTGGAGAGGGTGAAGGGAGCTGGAAAATAAATAGAGGGTCGAGGGGTAAGGCTGGGGAAAGGTAAGTGGGATGGTGATAGGTGGATATAGGTAGGGGTAGTGGGGATTGGTCAGTGAGAATGGTGAAGCAGATAGATGAGAAGAAGATGGACAGGTAGTGTCAGGTCAAGGAGGCAGGAATGAGAGGGAGAGTTGGATGTGGGATGAGGCCAAGGGTGGGGAGATTTTAAAACTGGTGAATTCTATGTTGAGGCCATTGGGCTGTAGGCTCCCGAGGTGGAATATGAGGTGTTGTTCCTCCAGTTTACGAGTAGCGTCATTGTGGCACTGAGGAGGCCCAGATGGATATGTCACCCAGGGGACAGGAGAGGGAGTTAAAATGATTGGCAACTGTAAGGTTCCGTTGGTGATAGCATATAGAGTGCAGATGCTCTGCAAATCTGTCACCGAGTCTGCGCTTGGTCTCACCAATGTAGAGGTGGGCAGTTAAGTGCAATGGATACAGTAGACCAGGTTGGACGATGTACAGGTGAATGAAGGGTCTAGGCCCGAAACGTCAAGCTTTCCTGCTCCTATGATGCTGCTTGGCCTGCTGTGTTCATCCAGCCCCACACCTTGTTATCTCGGATTCTCCAGCATCTGCAGTACCTTTTATCTCTGATACAGGTGAATTCATGTTGGATATGGAAAGTTTGTTCTGGGCCTTGGATGGAGGTGAGGGGGGAGGTGTAGGGGCAGGTGTAGCACTTCCTGCGATTGCAGGGAAAGGTGCCGGGGTGGTGAGGTTAGTGGGGAGTATGGAATGGACGAGGGAGTTGTGGAGTGAGCAGTCCCTACGGAAGGCAGATAGGGGTGGGGAGGGAAATATCTCTTTGGTGGTGAGGCCAGGTGATTGCAGGTGGTGGAAGTGGCAGAGGATGATGCACTGGATGCGGAGGTTGGTAGAGTGGTACGTGAGGACCAGGGGACTCTTTCCTTAGTTTTGCGGGGGAGAGGGCATTGAAGTGCAGGAAATGCAAGAGATGTGGTTGAGGGCATTTTGGATCAATGGAGGGGTAAAGTTGCAGTCCTTGATGTAGGAGGACATCTGGGATGTTCAGGAGTGGAACGCTCCATCTTGGGAGCGGCAGAGGCAGAGGAATTGGGAGTAAGGGATTGCATTCTTGCAGGAGGGTGGGTGAGAGGAGGTGGAGTCTAGGTAGCTATGGGAGTCAGTGGGTTTGAAATACATGTTGATGGTGAGATGGTTACCGGAGATGGAGACAGAGAGGTCCAGGAAGGGGAGGGAGGTATTGGAGATGGTTAATAATTAATCACATCAAGATGGCAAAACATTTTGAGTACATGTTAGTACACGTGAAGATATTTTCCACCACTGGCAGTGTAATAACCAGCCACCTTAAAAAATAAGACAAAGCAGAAGTACATAAATAAAATTTGGAGCTGTACATAAGCAATACCTTGCATTCTAAGCTTCTCGGTGCCTGAGACCCTGATGAATCACCTTTCTGTCAGAGAAAGAAATAATTGTATTCATGCAGTGCCTTTCATGATCTCAAGTTATCCCAAAACCTTTAAATTCAATGAAATATTGTTTGTTATTTTATGTCTTACAGTTAGTATGCAGTATACCTTTAAAAGATATGCTTTTATATCGTCACTACAACATATCATGTGACCTGAAGGTATAAAGATCTCAGATTCCATCATAACTGGGACCACTTGCAGCATGTTACTGTTTGTAACCGAACAGCTTAAAGGAAATCCACCAATGGATTTGGCTGTGAATGTAAAATTTATATTGATCAATAAGCTGGAATAAATGTCTGTTGGATCTTTCAATACCACGTTACCCCCTTCTAAATAACGATGTTGTGGGAGATCAGCTATTTTTTTATTGCATAGTGGAGCAAGGCTAAGGAACTGAATGGCATACTCCTGCTTCATGTTTGTATAACATAAGCATCACTCATCAGGTAAAGGCAAATAGTACATCACTATTGTGATACAGGAAATGTACAGCCAAATTGTGCAGTGCAAGCTTTCACAAATAATAATGTGATAATGACTGGGGTAACTGATGAATATGGTATTGATTGAGAAATAAATATTGGCAGGGACATCATGAATAACAACCCTGTTCTACTTTGAAAAGTATCATTGGATATTTTATGTACCCTGATAGGTCACTTCAGTATTGTTTCATTCAAAAGATGTACCTCTCGAACTGCAGTATTAATGTGCAGCGTCAGCGACATCTCATGAGCGGGAGTTGAACCAGCAACCTTGTAGCTCAGAGATAAGACAATACAAGGAGCTTGTTCATCTTGGAGCCACCAATTTTTTTTAAAATAAGTATTAATTGTAATCTGCTTTTGAAAATTATCATTCCTGCTGTTTATTTCATTGGTTCGTCAAGTCATTTCTCTGCCCAACCGCACACATTAACAACCTCTTATTTTTCTTTAAAGTAATTCTACACTGGGCGCGAAGGAGTTAAAAAGAGCCTGCAGCCCCACAGAGGCTACAAAGTTAACAAGTAGCAGTAGTCCAGACTGATTTGAGACAAATGGCATCTTGTTACACTGAAACTAGTGATTCATTGGGTGTAATAAAAAATATTCAGATATAGGCACAGGAGGGAAGCATAGTTTTACCCTTTTTCAGTGCTAATTCTAAACAGCTTTTGGCTCTTAAATTGTAACATGCATCACATCCAGGCTAGCAGAGCCCAAAATAGCTCCCATTATTTGCACTCAGAGGTTTTTGCTAATTGGCAGGAATACTTGAGAAGTGGTCAGTGCATCGTACTGAGTGACCAGTCATTCTTTCTGACCCATAGTGGGAAGACAGCAATTATTGCTGGTCAAGAACTTAATTCACAGAATGAAGTCCAATTACTCACCATTCCATGTGCATACATCAAACCACTATTACAAAATAGGTGGACCTGCAACTCATTAGGTAACCTTGGTGAAACACTCAAAAACAAGTAAACATCATCCTTGAGCTGCTTAGCAAAGGAGAAAATAGTGAACTTCTGTGAATGAAGTACCAAGGTTCCACTGTTATTGATCGTGATTTGTAAAAGAACAGTACAAACCCAGTAATTTATTGACTATAATCCACTTGAAAGGTTCAGATGTAAGTATGTTCACATGTGTGTATAAATATTCATTTAGATGAGGATATATTGATGGGGTTAGATGAAGTAGCATGGGAAGAAGCTTGAGAGAAATGTATATACTAGAGTGGAGCAGCTGGGCTGAATGGTCTGTTCCCGAAAGTTCTGTGCCATAGATATAATTCTCTGAGTCCATTATAAGCTACAGCTTAATCAATGGGGCACATTAGAAATGTCATTTTTGCACTTATGTTGCTTTATAACAACTCTTAGAAACCTCACAAAGCTGTTCGTATGTAATGAATGACTTTGACATGCAGTAACTGATATAGCAGAAAACATAGGCACCTTGTACAAAGTGAAACCACTCAATAACTGTGACCAGGATAACAAGGTGTGGAGCTGGATGAACACAGCAGGCCAAGCAGCATCA
>JAHRHZ010000017.1:53652098-53686281 GCA_024137785.1 Ginglymostoma cirratum
CGAAACGTCAAGCTTTCCTGCTCCTATGATGCTGCTTGGCCTGCTGTGTTCATCCAGCTCCACACCTTGTTATCTCGGATTCTCCAGCATCTGCAGTACTTATTATCTCTGATTAAATGTCAGCCATGCAGCTTATGTAGATCAGAACTGTTAACCAAATTAATGACTTGATATTTTTGTTCATAATCAAGTTTTCAACCAGCTACTGCATTTCAATTGAAGTTGATTCAGGGTGGGTCTATTTTGTCCACAGTAGCTGTCAACACCTAAAAAAACTCCCATCATAGTGACATCAAACAAGAATAACAGTGATATCATTATTGTTGGTTTATCAAAACACAAATCTGCAGTCAACTACGGGAAAATGCAACACAAACACAATATCTATTCCAATGATGTTTCCCATTTGGGTGTAGGCAGTCACTATTTCCTCTTGTTTTATTACTGATACTTGGTGAGTTGGACCTGGTGCAATCCAATAAAAGCTGCTGCCTCAACACAGGCTTCTGTGTCTGAGGGTAAAATTATTCTGATGAAATGTCACAGACCTGAAACATTAACTCTGTTTCTTTCTCCACAGATGCTGCCAGCCCTAATGAGTGTTTCCAGCATTTCCTGTTATTTTATATCAGGTGTGAATTGAGTGTTGGGGCTAAATGCCATGACAGAACCTTACAACGTTGTTTCAACATTTATACTTCTCATGTGAATTATTCACTGTTTGACTTGTCTCGATGGACTGCATGAGCCAATTGAGCTGGGACAGAGCAACAAATGAAAATGTTTTTACTCCGTACTCATTGGATGGTATTTAATTGAGATAGCAGTGGTCTTGCTTAATGGTTGGAAAGCCAGGAAATCCCCCACAAAGCATCCCCCTGGGAAGGCCTGCTAAATCAAGTATCAAACAGACAATTAAGTGGCCAGCAGCAGGCTTATTCCGCAAGGGGATCCTTAAATTCCAGTCCCATGCCCACCATTGAACTCTGACAGCAGTTCATGGCAGGCAGTGCCAGTGAGAGTATGACAGCAGTTGGCAATGCACCCAGGTAGAAGCCTGGAAATGCTTATGAAACCAGGCCAGAGGTGTGCGAGAGTGAGATGGGGAGGTTTGCAGAATGAGCGTGCAGGGACTCACAAGTGAAGGGGGAAGAAATTCAGCAGGACAGGCAGGTCGTTGGTTTTCAATGCCTGGCTCTTGCCAAAGCCAGACATCTTAATCAGGCACTGAACCCCTTTGAATAAGGGGCTTCCCTGGAACCCCAACCCCATCACCTGGATGACTGATAGCTGACATAGATGAAATGATTTTGATTTGATTTTTGTGCTTATCCTCAGGCAAGTAATTATTTCAACAAAAGCACAACTTGTGCATCACTTTTCAATTTGCTTGCTTTGGCACTGTTTCTCCATCCATCCCACAGTGGTGCTAGTACCACTGATATTTACTCTTACTGACAGAGCCTTGCTCTGTAGATTCTGAATAGAATTCTTGATTTTCAACTTAATTGATTCTTGTTTCTGTCTATTTGTGATGTTTAAATATCCTCAAGGATTCTGCTGGAGCATGAAGAAAAAGCTAACATGATGCAGAATGTAAATTTTCTTATTAGACACTCAATGTTGTCTGAGCTTCCCTGACAGGGCATACTACAGGATAACCGAGTAAGAGTTAGGCCAATAAACAATGCATACTTTACTGTAACAAGCTTGTCACCGGAACTGACAAAGAGTCATAGTCATATAAGATGGAAGCAGACCCTTCAGCCCAAGCCTACCAAGTTCCCAAACTAAACTAGTCCCACTTGCCAGCATTTGGCCAATATCGCTCTAAACCTTTTCTATTCATGTACCTGTCCAAATTCCTTTTAAATATTGTAACTGTACCTGCATCTACCACTTCCTCTGGCAGTTGATTCCACAAATGAACTACCTTCTGTGTGAAAACATTGTCCCTCAGACCCCCTTTAAATCTTTCTCCACTCACCTTAAAAATATGCCCTCTAGTTTTGAACTCCTTCACCCTAGGGAAAAGACCTTTGCTACACATCTAACCTATGCCCCTCATAATTATATAAACCTTTATAAGGTCACCCCCTCAACCTCCTACACTCCAGTGAAACAATTCCCAGCTTACCCAGCCCCTCCTTATAACCAAAATCATCCATTCCTGGTAACATCCTTGTAAATCTTTTCTGAACCCTCCCAAATTTAATAATTTCCTTCCTATAGCAGGGCGACCAGGACTGTACACATTACTTCAAAAGTGGCCTCACCAATGTACTCTACAGCTGCAACATGACATCCCACGTCCTCTACTCAATGGTCTGAGCAATGAAGGCAAGTGTGCCAAATGTCTTCTTAACCACCCTGTCTACCTGTGACAAAACTTTCAAAGAACTATGTTCCTGAACCCCTAGGTCTCTCTGCTCGACAACACTATGCAAGACCTGACCATTAACAGTGTAAGTCCTGCCTTTGCTCAATTTACTAAAATGAAATACCTCGCATTTATCAAAATTAAACTCTATCTGCCACTCCTCAGTACATTGGCCCAATTGATCATGATCCCTTTGTAACCTCAGATAACATTCTTCACTGTCCACTTTACCCATGTGGAAAATATTTCACTTAGTATTCAAACTTTGTGTTATTGCCTTGGAAATCATCAGCACTTTTGACAGGCTAAGTGACTTGTGAAATCATAGAATCCTTACAATGTGGAAACAGACTGTCCAGGCATCAAGTCCACGCTACCCTCCGAAGAGCATCCCACCCATACGCTATCCCTGTAACCCAGCATTTCCCATGGCTAATCCACCTAGCCTGTACATCACTGAACCCTACTGGCAATTTAGCATGGCTAATCCAACTACCCTGTACATCTTTGGATTCGGGAGGAAATTGGAGCACCCGGAGAAAACCCACGCAGACACGGGGAGAATGTGCAAACTCCACACAGTCGCCCGAGGATGAAATCGAACACTGTGAGGCAGCAGTGCCAACTACCATACCACGGTGTCCTTCGAAGTAATTTAACATAATTGAGTCCCGAGGGAAGGGTTACCAACCCAAAACATTAGCTCTGATTTTTCTTCAAATGCTGCCAGACCTGCTGAGCTTTTCCAGTAACTTCTGTTTTTGCTCCTGATTTACAGCATCCGCAGTTCTTTTGGTTTTTATAATTGAACCTCTGACTGAAGTGATGATTGTGATGATGTGATTTTGCACCAGATTGTTCTACCTGTCTTCACTCATGTTTGCTCTGCCCAAAGACAGCTGCTTGGCTCATTGTCAGCTGAAGCTTCATCGTCAGCTTGATTTTGGCCATTTCTGTCAGGATGGTCTGCCATTTACTTTCAATCTCAAAAACAGGATGAGGAGACAAACCTCAAGACTGCCTCAGCCTGAAAAGGGAATCAAACTCACTCTTCTATCATTAAGGATGGGGATATTTGTAGCAGCTCCTCCTCTTCCAGTGAGTTGTTTAATTGTCCACTACCATTCACAACTAGAGCATGTCAGTGAAAAATACTTCACATGATGGATTGCTGACCATGTTTTATGACCCTACTGCAGCTTTTTCCTGCATATTCAGTTGACAACAGATTGGAACCAACATAAGGGAAGATGGAATTCATCCAGAGAGATACCTTAATCTTCGTTAGTTTCTTTATTTGTAGTCAGTGATGAGGCCATAGTTTTACAAGATCTGGTCTGAATATCTGTTCTTCAGTTTTACCCTCTTCTTAGAGAGTAGATGACCAGGAACAGATTGCTGGATTGTTCAGCACTTAAAGGGTTACTAAACTCCTCATTTCACTGACCTGAGACTGTTTGAGCATGTTTTCCTGTGATCCCATAACATGCCCAGAAAGAGTAAAGTTTTCTCCAGGAGGAGGTGGAGAAGAGAATTTTCCAGGAATTAATTTGTAACACAGAAATGTGGCTAAGAAATCTTCTCATGTCAGTCTTAATTGTGATTGTCAGCTGTTGACTGCAGAATTTTTAAAGGCATCTAAGCTGTCTCTTTGGGATGTGACCTTTCTGATTACATTGAACAATGTGTGAGTAACATTAACAAAGCACATGTTGATTCCATATGTTTACTTCAGAACATGGGCTCTGAAGGTTACAGCCACGTAACTAAGAATTTAGTCCAATAGTGCCTGAAACCATATTTGAGTTTCCTTTGGTCAGACTGCTAACAGGGTGGGAGAGCACGCAAACCTGATATCCCATGTATGTCTTCATTTCCACACTTGCCCCTTGTATTCCCTAAGGGATAGAGATAGCAAGAGAGTCCCACTGACTGGTGAATGAAAGAGTGTTTAAATGAAGATGGCCTTGGCCTGTAGCAGTCAGACTGATAAATGATGCGTGGAAATTGGGCACATTTCCTACTGCCAGGGGCCATGGTCAGCCTGCTGCAGAGCTGAACTACTGAGAGGCCTGAGTTGATACAGGACCTGAAGCAGTTCTCCCATCAGGCCCTTCATCACTCTGGGCCAAAGCAGGTCAGGCCAAAGGGTCACATAGATTGTTGGAGCTCACAATGGCAGAGAAGCAAGATGGTTGACAATGAAGACTAGATTGATGCTGTACAATATTCCTACACAACTACTTTTTAAAAGTGATTCCATTAATTTAACAAATATTTTAGATGTTGTCTTCGCTAAGCACTCATTTTCTTGTGCTTCAGTTAAATTTAACAACTTGATTTATTTTCTCAAGTAGCTTTTTCCTTCTGAGTTATTTCTTTCCTGTGAAGCCACATGCCACCTATTGGCTGGGAGATCTTTCTTTATTCATTCACAGGATGAAGGCTTTACTGGCTAGACCAGCAGTTATTGCTGAGGGGACAGGTAAGGTCAGACACAGTGCTGTGGGTCTGGAGTTGCAGCAATGTGGCTGACCTTAAAGTCCAGACCAGGTAAAGATGGTAGTTTCCTTCCCTAAGGAACCAGAGGGGATTTTCCTGACAATCAACTCATGATCGTCGTTGGACTTTTAATTCCAGATATTTATTGGATTCAAATTCTACCATTGGCTGTGGCCGGATTCAAATCCAGGTCCCCAAAACATTGCCTGGATCTCTGGATTATACCACTAGGCCATTGCCTGTGGGTTGAAGCGTCTGGAAATACAGCCCTGTACCAGGCCACAAACAGGTTCCTGACTAATTTGCAATTCCATGTCCACTGATATTGTCTCTTTCTTTTTATTATTTCTTGCTGACCTCTCCTCTCCCTTGTTAACACCACAAATACATCAGGAGAGGACTCCAGGATCCAGTATGAAGCTGTACTGTCTCAGGGCACAGCCTTTTTTACGTCGTACATACATTTTGTTATTTTAAGGATGTATCACTTCAGAAAAAGAACAGCCAATATCATCCAGTTTAAAATCACAGAATGTCACAACACAACAGGAAGCAATTTGGCCCATCCGCCTAGTGCTGGAAATTATGTTTTTTAAAATAAAAACTTCAAGAATTAAAATAAAACAACACCCAGAAAAGCTCAAATTGTGGAGTGAAATGATATCAGCAGGTTAAAAGTTACAAGGAGAAAAATTGAAACCAAATACAAAAGTACAGCTCCTCCAGAAAATGCTGGAGAAACTCAGCAGATCTGACAGCAGCTGTGCAGAAAGAAATAAGTTAGCGATTCAAATCCAGTAACCGTCCTTCAATTCGTTTCAGATATCTGAAATCCTTAGTTCTTTGTTTTATAACCAATCTACAGCAAACCTGATTCCTTATAGACCTTGGAGTGTAGGTTCCTTGTTCCTTGAAATTGGAGTTGCAGGTAGACAGGATAGTGAAGAGGGTGTTTGGTACACTTGCGTTTATTGTTCAGTGCACTGAGTATAGGAGTTGGTCATATTGTGGTTGTACAGGACATTGGTTGGGCCACTTTTGGAAGAATGCATTTAATTCTGGTCTCCGAACTACTGGAAGAATGTTGTAAAACAAGAAAGAGTTCAGGAAAGATTTACGAGGACGTTGCCAGGATTGGAAGGCTTAAGCTACATGGAGAGGCTGAATATGCTGGGGTTATTTTCCCTGGAGCATCAGAGGCTGAGGGGTGACCTTACAGAGGTTCATAAAATCATGAGGGGCATGGATGGAGTAAATAGGCAAGGTCTTCTCCCTCGGGTGGGGGCTCCAAAACTAGAGGGCATAGGTTTAAGGTAAGAGGGAGGAAAAATATAAAACGGACCTAAGGGGCAACTTTTTCATGCAGAGTATGATGTGTGTATGGAATGAGTTGCCAGATGAAGTGGTGGAGACTGGTACAATGACAACATTTAAAAGTCATCTGGATGGGTATATGAATAGGAAGGATTTAGCGGGATATGGGCCAAATGCTGTCAAATGGGATTAGATTTATGTAGGATATCTGGTCAGCATGGACAAGTTGGACCAAAGAGTCTGTTTCTGTGCTGAACATCTCTATGGCTCTATGTTGCACAGGGAAGTGGGATGGCAGACATTTTCGGAGACTGGTGTAAATTTTTAACTTGCAATCATGGCAAACATCACAAACTGCAGTTACAGCAGAATTTACAGTAATAATGGAATGTCTGGTTGGTGATCAGTGACTAGTGGTGTGCCTCAGGGATCAGTGTTGGGACCACAATTGTTTATAATTTATAAAGATGGTTTGGAGTTGGGGGTCGAGTGTAGTGTGTCAAAGTTCACAGATGACACTAAGCTGAGTGGTAGAGCAAAGTGTGCAGAGAACTCTGAAAGTCTGCAGAGGAACATAGATAGTTTAAGTGAGTGGGCAAAGGTCTGGCAGCTGGAGTACAATGTTAATAAATGTGAAGTCATCCATTTTGGTGGGAATAACAGTAAAAAGGACAAATACTTGAACAGTAAAAAAGTTGTAGCGTGCTGCTATGCAGAGGGGCCTGGGTATCCTTGTGCATGAATCACAGAAGGTTGGTCTGCAGTTGCAACAGGTAATTAAGAAAGTAAATGGAATATTATCCTCCATTGCTAAAAGCAGGGAGGTTATGTTGCAGCTGTATAGAGTGCTGATGAGGCCATTCTTGGAGTACTGTGTACCCTTTTGGTCTCCTTACTAGAAAAGGATGTACTAGCACTGGAGGGGACACAGAGGAGATTCACTAGGTTGATTCCGGAATTGAGAGGTTTGGCATATAAGAAGAGACTGAATAGACTGAGATTATGTTAATTGGAATTTCAAAGAATGAGGGGATGTCTTATAGAAACGTACAAAATTATGACGGATATAGATAATATAGAAGCAGGTGGGATGTTTCCACTGGCGGGTGACACTAGAACAAGAGGGCACAGCCTCAAAATGGGGGGGAGCAGATTTAGGACTGAATTGAGGAGGAACTTCTTCACCCAAAGGGTTGTGAACCTGTGGAATTCCCTGCCCAGTGAAACAGTTGAGGCTTCCTTGTTGAATGTTTTTAAAGCTAAGCTAAGGTAAGGTTTTTTGAACAGTAAAGGAATTAAACTTTACGGTGAGAGGGCGGGTAAGTAGAGCTGAGACCAAAAAAAGATCAGCCATGATTTTATTGAATGGCAGAGTGGGCTTAAAGGACCAGATGGCCTCCTCTTGCTCCTGGTTCTTATGTCCTTATGTTCTGTTTAAATTACAAGTCACTAAGTTCTGTCCTGTGGTAAGAACAAGACTTATTAATAGGTTTTCAATAGGCTACTCAGGACAGTTCAAGAGTCACTGAAAAGCAATTCCAGAGACAGAGTTTTGTTTCAGAAAGAGACCAAGGCAGGGAAAACTCCAAGTTCTGATAAAAACCATAAGGACTGCAGATGCTGTAAATCAGGAACAAAAACAAAATTGCAGGAAAAGCTCAGCAGGTCTGGCAGCATCTATTAAGGAAAATACAGAGTTAACATTTCAGGTCTGGTGACCCTTCCCCAGAACAGTTCTGAGGAAGGGTCACCAGATCTGACACGTTAACTCTGTTTTTCCCTTCCAAGTTCCGATTGCTGATTACTAGCTCTGCTTCAGGGACTTTACAGATTCTGTAGGTGACAATCAGTGAGTTACATCGCAAGAGCAGTTCCATATTTCTGTTTTGTTGGACCTCAGGCCAAGTCCTAGGAGTTATTAGGCAGCTAAATCTTGCAGTCAGGGCTAAGGAGAAGTCCTAGAACTTGTGACTTGCAAAAGACTAGGTGTCACAAATAGGTCAATATAATTTTCCGCATAACTGGAAATGGAGGTCAAAAAGCCCATAAGCACTTCTTTCTTCATGTTTCCAAGCAAGATTAGACTTCCTTTGTCAGTGTTGGCTCAGTGAAGCTAACAGTCAGTGGAGAGCTGGACATGTAAATGAGAAACTGGTTTCTGAGTCCAGGGGAAACATAGACCCAGGGCAGGAGGAGTTATTGAGACAGTCCACAATGGAACATACCTTAAGAGATTGTTTCAAGACTAAGAACTACAGTCCCTGGTGAAGTCTATTAAGATTTCATGATCCATCATGTCGTCATCATCTGGGGGGAGTTACTGAGAGCTCCATGGGATCTGGATCTTGATCACATTTTGTTAATTGATGTGTACAGTGAGGTGTTCAGTCTCAATCTATTGCCATATTTACCACTTGCTAATTCTGTGTATTAAGGATAAGTTGTACAATTTTTGTACATTGTATTCCTGTTCTAACTTGTAATATGTTTATTGTTGGTTGTTCAAGACCATGGAACCATGTAGCTTTTTCCTCTTCGTAAATCCCTGGATCTCATCTTTTCATGGGGAGATGATTTTCCAGCATCTCATTTTCCACGTGGGGAACCTGTAGCCTCCCAGACTTAATATTGAGTTCAATTCTTTAAGGGCCTGAGCACCGTTTCCCTTATCCTTACCCCAACCCCCACACACCTGGTCTTGTCATCACAAGGACTGCTACCACAAACAACCCAATATCAACCACTGACAGTCCCTATTAGCAGCTATTGACTCCCCCAGGCTGACCTTGACCTATTCCTTTGTTTGCTTGGCTGTTGTTTTCTGTCTGTCTCGGCTCCATTTCCACCAGCCATTTACTCCTCCACCCTCCACCCACCTATTTTCAGCATATATACCAACCTTCTCCCAGCTAGAATCAGTTTCTGAAATAGGGTCACTGGACCTGAAATATTAACTCTGCTTTCTCATTTTAACGCTACCAGACCTGTTGAATTTTTCCAGCAATTTCTGTTTTCGTTCATTCAGTAATATAGCTGCACGACAATTTGCAGTTTTATTTATCAGAAGATTTCTTCAAACTGAAGAAAAACACAAACATATTTCAGGATCATTATTAATCTCCTTCAAATTGAAGAGAAAAAGGATTCCAGAAATTATGTGATAAAAACTAAAAAGACTGCAGATGCTGTAAATCAGAGGCAAACATAGAGGAAAGGTCTGAGAAAGGGTCACTTGACCGGAAACATTAACTTTGACTTCTCTCCACGGATGCTGCCAGACCTGCTGAGCTTTCCCAGTAATCTCTATGTTTGTCCAGAAATAATGTACTCAGGAAACAGGAAGGAAAGTTAAAATATATTGAATGATCAACAAAAGCACCCGTGATAATATTCTCTCAGCTCCTCGAAGATTTTGAAGATTAATTTTGTTTTCCCTGGTGTAAAAACTTTCTTTTCAGTGTCTTCGAGGGATGATGATGTCATGATTTAGAACCCGTGCCTATTGATCATCAAAAAGAAACAAATCTTGTAAAATCTGGAAGTTATAGTTTATAAAATGGCACGTAAAAGTACAAAACATTCAAAGGAAACACAAGCCCAATTGAGAGAAATTGTTGCAAAATTTCACTCCAGGGGATTTTATAAGCTCCATGTTCACATAAAAACTGACACAGGTTCTCAGCTGAGGAAAGGTTGTAGTTATAGCATCAGAGGTCTGAATTTTAAAATGTCCAGTTAATCCGCACCTTTGTTTAAAAAAAAACTTCAATACCATATCTGTAGTTTCTTTTATATTCTTCTCATATCCTTTATACTGATGTTACCTTCCCAGGCCAAGGCATAGGGTGAGTTTACTTGCTTCATGAACCTTGCCAACAGTTTCAAAGTTCATTTATCAGAATTTATGTTTCTGTAACAAAGTAATAAACCATCAGGTCCTGAACAATTCCTCATTTGATCTCTAAATGACTGCTTCTGAGATGGGAAACCTTGTAATGTAGGGATAATCCATGTGCAGTTTTCATTCGAGATTAAAATCCATTGTGAAATCTTCCGATAATAGCCAGTAGCTCACAGCTGAACATATGAGGTCAACCTCTTGAGATTAAAACCCATATATGGAAAGACTGCTTGGGAGTTTAGTATGTCATAGCACAAGGCACAGGATTGTCTCTGAAAACTAGAACTTGAACTCAGGAGCCCCAATTTGAAAGTGCAGTATAAAGCCTGAGATCAGCTAATTGGGCAGATTACTCATTGATTTTAGCACATTTTGAATGCTGAGAGCCCTGGATAGAGTGGACATGGACAATGCATCGCAGGTAGACAGGGTGGTTAAGAGGCCATTTATCATGCTTGCCTTCATTGCTCAGACTTCTGAGTGTAAGAGTTAGGATCATGTTGAGGTTATATGGGATATTGATGAAGCCTCTTCTAGAGTAGTGTGTGCAGCTCTGATCACCCTGCTGTGGGAAGGATATATTAAACTGAAGAGAATTCAGAAATGACATAGTAGAATGTTTCCAAGAATGGACGATTTGAATTATACGGAGAGGTTGGATAGGTTAGGATTCGTTTCACTGGAGCACAGGAGGTTGATGGGTGACCTTATAGAAGTTTATAAAATGATGAGGGAAATAGATAAGATGAATAACAAAGATTTTTTTCCCTAGGGTGGGAGACTTCAAAGTGAGGGACATATTTTTAAGCTGAGAGGAGAAAGATTTGAAAAGGACATGAGGGGCAAACTTTTTTACACAGAATGGTTAATATATGCAATGAACTGGCAGAGGAATTGGTGGATAAAGGTACAGGTACAATGTTTAAATATCATTTGGATTAGTACTTCAATAGAAAATATTTGGAAGGATATGGACCAAACACAGGCAGGTGGGACTAGTTTAGTTTGGGAATATAGTTGGCATGGACTGTTTGGACCAAAGAGTCTGTTTCTGTGCTGTATGACTCTATGGCTAAGATTTTTCCACTGGTGGGAGAGACAAGGACCCAAGGGCACAGCCTCAGGGTGAAGGGACAACCCTTTAGAGCTGAGATGAGGAGGAACTTCTTCAGCCAGATGGTGGTGAATCTGTGGAACTCATTGCTGCAAAAGGCTGTGGAGGCCAAGTGATTGTGTGTGTTTAAGATGGAGATGGATATGTTCTTGATTAGTAAGGGGATCAAGGTACGGGAGAAGGCAGGAGAATGGGATTGAGAAACATATCAGCCCTGATCAAATGGCAGAGCAGACTCGATGGGCTGAATGGTCTAATTCTGCTCCGATGTGTTATGATCTTATGGTCTATTCGATAGAACATAAACATAATTTTCAACTTTCCCATCTAGGCAGTAATCTGAGAACAGGCTCGCAGTAATTTTGAAACTTTCTCCCAGGAGCACTTACAATTTATTAGCTGATTGAGTCAGTAGTTCTCCAAAAAAAATGGCTGATTTATAATGGAAAGTGATATTGAGCAGAATTTAGTATTGGTCACAGAGTTCTGCTCACCGTTTGGAGAACCAGCGGAAACTGATATTGCTTTTCTCTGGGACACTGACACAGTTACCAGGTAATCAGGTAGTTATCTAGATTGGGCATCGGGCCCCTCATTGGATTATATCTCCAATTTGGTAGAAATCCTAGCTACTGGCCAATATGTTGGAGCCTTCACTGGTGATCAATGTCAATGATCACCAAATCAGATCATGGGATCCCCAGGGAGAGGAAAGTTAGAAGGAGTAGGAGTGGCAGGGAGGGGATAGGTGACATGCTTTCAGCAATTGTTCCTCTTGAATTTTTCTTCAACATTTGCATTGTAACATTTGAATACCAAATCTGAAAACAAAAATTATTTTCCAAACAGAGTTGGTTAAATGGTGCAGAAATTATTGAATTAACAATAGCATATGAACAATACATGACTTTATGAAAGCAAATATTGCCCGGCAATTTGTGGCAATGATTAAGTACGTTATAAATTGTGGATTTGTGAATAAGGTGTTCTGATTTACATTGAGACCCCTGTCGCTTTACAAAAACCACAACTCACACTTAAACTTCTCATAACTTTCATGAAAATGTTGAGTTTGCACATTAATTGTGCAGTTGACTCACCAGAGAACGTTAACTCTGGTAATTCATGGTGTAATAACACTTTAAAAGTGGAATTGTTAATGGGGACCAAACAACCTCTTTTGCCCAGAAGGTGAATAAATAAAAGTTTATCGATTCAATCCTTCATTCTTAAACTATTGTAGGAAATTTGGAAAGTCTCAAATGTTGGAGTAAACTTCTTAAAAACGTTTTATTTCTGTTTTTTTTCTTATTCTTAATCCAATCTCTCTTTACTTCTTTATCCTTACCAGATTTTGCATTGAATTCATCCACACTTAGTCACTACTTTTGTTTGCCTTGTCTCAGCGCATTTCATAATCCTTTAATCTCATGATTTAAGTAGATACACTGTTTTGTCCTATTGTCCATCAAAGTCCCAAATGCCCTTTACCTTTGCCCTTCCATTACGATCTCCTGAATCTATCAACTTGGGGCATGAACGTTTAAAATCTGAATACATCAAATGAACAGCACACATCACAAAATGCCCTCTCCAGCAGAATCTTGGCCATTGTATTAATTTGGCTCTTTTAGGCTAGGTGCCAAAATACTTTATTAGGAAGCTAGCATCTGGTTATTTTCTGCCTGTTTAGTGCCATTCTTTTGCGAATGCCCAGTGCATGGGAAGCCTTGCAATGTTATGAATTTAATACTATCTAATGAGATTCAGAAGCACATTGAAAGAAAATATTGCCTGAGCTTGTTTTATAGGCTTGTGTTTAATCATTTCTAAAAAAAAATTCTTCATGGAGTGCTGATTGGTATCAAAATAACACACAACCCTATGAAAAGTACATGCAGATAACATCATGTAGAGAACAAAGGCCTTCTTTCTCTGGCATATAATGCAATCTAGCCCAGAATGCCCTAGCATAAGCAGACATCTGGGCTGCTTGAGAGCCACTTATTTTTAATATTGCACCTTCCATCTGTGTTAAATGGAGAATCACCATCAAATCCTGTTGTTGCAAGCCAGCTTATTTTTCACAACTTTTTATTATTTGTAATCGTGCTTCAGAATCCTGCATCACTCCACGTCCAGTTCATAAAGGTCCACTTGAAAGATGGAAGTAGCATTTTGTAAAAGAAACAAATTGCCCCAAAACAGTCTTAATTGTGTGATAGGAGATAGTGTACAAATCAATCATGAGTTCTTTAAGAACCTTATCTGCTGCAGATTATTCTGACAAGGTGGCGACTGATGAAAAGTTGGATGCATACAGCTTCTGTCATCTCTTACAGAATAGAACTAGGAAAGTTTAGCTTCTTTTCACTATTTACTGGATGTAGTCCTGAGCAGATTATGGGTAAGTGTCTTTATGTTAATTGCCTTCTATTTGTGTTTCTCTTTCCCGAAGTATTTATATGAGTATTTATCTGTGTTTCCCACTCAGCTTCTTTGCTCGGTAATTATACCATTATTTGCCAAATGGGAAACCCACAGAATCAGATGCAATTATGATTTGATACGACTGTTAATTTCAGTAGTGGGTAAAATCGGGTGGATTGTAAATCCAGTGTTGGCTTCCATCCCATCAGTTTCCTGATGGGTGAGTTAGGTTAAAATTGACCCTTGTGTGAGAGAGTATGACTGCCCATGTCTTTGGCTCTGTCTGTGTTTATTGGGGGACTGAAAGAGGAACAGTACACAGACAAGCTCCAGTCCATTGTAACAAAAAAGCTGATTTGCTAAAAATATGACAGGATTTGTTCAAACACAATAGTGAGAAAGGAATGGTATCATGGCCTTGCTTGGGTGTAGTAACCATGATATCTATCACAAGCTTGATAAACGTTCTAAGGAAGTAATTTGGGAATACAATGTGTGGTTGTTTGTTTTCTTAGATGTCTAGAGATTTAGCACAAATTTTAATGTTGATTTTGTAAGGCCGTGATTAAACAAAGCAAGTATCTGCCTGCCTAAGTGGTAATATAGATAATTTAGGAACTACAGCATCATGTCATTTCATCAAAATCATCAAAAGCTCATCTTGTGTGCTTGGATCTTCATGTCCTTTGGTACAATTAGCGCAAAATGTTTGACCCGAATAATGTTTCACACCTTGTTCTATCAGCTGTTCAACAGTTTTTGACAGTGATAGGATTCCCAATTGTGATACAGTTTCACCTGTTGTCATAAAAACATGATAAAACCACACTGCCATTTCCGTTGTCCGTAAGTCATTTGCATTTTATGCTCAAGATGCTTTACAATACAGTAGTGTCAAAGTTGTAAATTATATAATTTCAGTTGTTTCTCTGTAATGTAGCATGAAATATTTTCTACAATTATTTCTAATCCAACCACGTCATGATTTTTGTCTGTCAACTTTCATTACTGTGACACATGCAATCAACAATGGACATCTTTCCAATAGATAATCAAATTATTCTTCACTATCTTTATCTGCACAACATGCATATTAACACAGACTAGAGGCAGTAAAATGCTTGGACTGTAAAATTTAGTTCCATAATACAGATGGTTTTGGTGCTCTGGGAGTCCAGAGATGGAATAAAGGTGGTGGGTCAGCTTTTGACAGCTTTGATGATGGCTCATGACAATCATTGGGTTAGGAGAGGTGTCCCAGTGGCCCTGGTGTCCTGTGTATGTACTGCAATCATGCAGAGTGAACTCATGGTAAAGTTGTTTAGTGCCTATTGCTAACTGGGTGCCAACTACCGTTTTGGACTTCACAAGATCCTGGTAAAACTCCCTATCAGTGACCTCCCAATCACTCTGGATGAAGGGATCAGCATACAACTTTCAAGTGAAGCACTTCCATCAGCTCTGACAGGATAAATGGAAATACTGTGTTATTAGAGCTCTTACAAAGTCCTTTTTCACTCAATGGGAAGGATGTTGCATTTTTGAAAGCAATATGGATTTGAATGGCCACTAAGCAGAAAACTCGCTGTCAGTCTTGGGAAATGGTTACAGTTTCTCTCTGAGGTCTTGAAAAATAAAAGATTAATGGCTGTGATGGAGGCCATTCAGAAACAAAATCAGCAGAGAGAAGGCATTGTGCAGAGGGCGGATGTGGACCCTAAACAAAGGGTCACTGAATTTGTGCCATCTCCTCAAATCAAATCTCCTCCTTCAGATCAGGTCCAAGACACTGCTGTCAGTTACTGTCAAAATTACCATGCCCTCAGTTTTTCTGGAACAGGAGCTTTCCAGGCTGGAGCCAGTGACAGTGGCAGCAGAGCAAAGGTCACTGTGCATGGCTGTAGCATTAATGTCACAAGGAGAAGACAGTTTATTCTGTCTCCTCTGTAAGCAGACAGAAGCATGAAGACTGGGATCATGGGTTTGTTAGGATAGCAGGGTAACCAAAGATGCAAGATGCCATTGATTGTGTATACGTAGCTCTGCAGGCACCAGAACTCAACAATAGTAAGTATCAGAACAAGACAGGCTCCCTGAACTACAGTTAATATGTGAACTCATACGGAGCATCATGTCAGTGATGGCCCTCTATATTCGTAGCATTTGTAATGTCATTATTCTGAGCAGACAGCCATATGTGCCATCTTTGAATGGCCTCATTAAATGAGAATGTGGCTGCTCAATGATAATACGTGATTAGTGACTTCCTGTATCACTTCCCTCAGAAGCTGGGTAATTGGGCTTCACAATCTGCCAATGGCTTAAGGGGTCTCACTGAATCATAGAGTACAGCAGAGGCCTTTGGGCCCATCGAGTTTGTACTGCCAAAGCTACTCTAAGAGGAGGTGATAGCCTAGTTGTATTATTACTAGCTTGTTAATCCAGAGACTCAGTAATGTTTTAGGAGCCTGGGTTCAAATCTTGCCTTCCCACATCTGGAATTAAGAGTCTGATGATGACCATGAAACCATTGTCAATTGTTGGGAAAAACCCATCTGGTTCTCTAATGTCCTTTTAGGGAAGGAAACTGGCATCCTTATCTGGTCTGGCCTACATTTGACACCAGACCTACAACAATCTGGTTGACCCTTCACTGCCCCCCAGGCAATTAGGGATGGGCAATAAATGCTGGCCTGGCCAGTGACACCCACATCTTATGAATGAATTTTTAAAATAAACTGCACTAATCCCACCTTCTAACACTAGGCCCATGTTTAAAGTAGGTATCAATCAAATGTTCTGAGGTGTATTCCATTGATTCAAGAAAATACATTAAGTAGTATTTATTTATTTACCAACTTTCACAGCAAAATGATGCACCAAAGTACTTCATAGTAAATGAGTTATTTTGAAGTATAATCAGTAATGACAACTGCAGCAGCCAGCTTCCAAATACAGAAGGGCCACAAATGGCCAATTAAAAGTTTTCGTAATGGTGGTTGGGGGTTAAATTCTGACAAGACACTAAATGTATGTCCTTGTTCTCTTTTGAAGAGTTCTATGAAATCTGTTACGTTCATCATGAAAGGGAAGGTATGACCTTAGTTTACTGCCTCATCTAAAACTGCAACATTGAAGTGCCAAGTTAAGGTGGGGGCTTAAATCCATGAATTTCTGACAAAACCACAACTGTTAAGCCAAGGCTGTTTTCTAAAAAAAAATGTTACATTGAATATTACTAGTTTCTTATTCTAGATTTTTAGTGAATTCAAGTTTGGATAAATGTTCCCAGACCATCAGCCTGAGATTCTGGATTGCTAATCTAGTGACAATCCCACTACACTATCGATTCTCTATCACAGATTTACAGCATTCAGGAGGACAATTATTCAACTGCAGCTGCCTAATTCCAATTTTTGTCTATAACTTCTAGGAAAGAAAATTTCTTGGTGTTTACAGATTAGATTGTGTCCAAATTGGACCTTGCTATATACCCCTGATGAGTGTGACTACAAGGCTACAAAACATTGACCCACTGTCCTCTTGAGGGTGGTATTGTAGTGAGCATAGGTGCATGCCATGACCTGACAGACAGTTGGCATTCATTGCAGAGGACTCAGTAAGGTCAGTCTGCTTGGAATATTCTTGCTCCTCTAGGATTCCCAGTAAACAACGTAAAATCTTTCAACTGGTAATGTTCAGCTGCTGAGTGCCTGAAGAAATTGCTACAGCTCACTGGAACGTGTTAGATGCCTTGTGGTCATCCCTGTTAATATGGCTTGTAGTGCATACTCAGAGTGGAGTGATTGTGTGCATGTTGTCCACTTTATTGAAATCTCAGGTGCCTGTTTTCCTGCTGCAGAAAGAGGCAGCATGATGGAATTTTTAGGCCTTGGCAGAAATAGATGCTCAAAGTTTGGCTCCATTTGCACAATGGAAGTTTTGTACTTTGCATAAGTAGACTTCTGAAAAAAAATACTCTAGCTGCACAAAGAAATGTGTGTGCCCACAAAACACATCAGAATAAGTTTAATCACACCACAAACATGATGCTGCAGAACATAAACTGCTAACCATTCAGCCCAACCTAGCACGTTTATATTCCAGGCAAATTGTAATCACAGGGTCCCTACTGTGCAGAAAGAGGCCATTCAGTCCATCGAGTCTACATCAGCACTCTGTATCAGCCCAGAGCCAGCCCCCTACTCTACTCTGTAACCACACATTTTGTATGGCTAATCCACCTAGCTACACAAACTGAACACTACAGACAACGTTTTTTAGCATGGACAATTCACCTAAACTGCACATTTTTGGAACTAATCCTAATCTCACGCACCCACAGTGGTCCTGTTTTCTTTTATTCTTTAATGTTATTTCCTAACATATTTTAATCCTGTTGATGAGACAAAGCATTTCATACCAGCACGCAGAATTAATTCATAGCAAAGAAACTATTTGTGACAATTAGTCAGTACAGGTGTTTATGCTCCAAATGATACTCCTCCCATTTGAACTCCTTTAGCCCTAACATCACATCTTTCTACCGCTCTCTCCCTAATATACTTCACTAGCTCCCTTTAAATACATCTATACTATTTGTTTCAACTGCTCTGTGTTATCAAACTGACAAATTGATAAAGCACCTGACAAATAATCATGACCCTGCCTAGGGCAAAGCTTTCAGAAATGTCCTGAAACAAAGATGGGAAGGGCTTGATGGGCTCAATGGATTTATGTTTGTTGTTTTTTTTAATTCCTTGGATTATGTGGTGAGCATTATAAAAATATTCTGAAAAGCGGTATTAAGTACTTCAGAAACAATATGGCTTCATGAATGGGAATTGTGTGAAAGTAAAATTACTCAGTAGGGACAGTCTTTAGTCAGATAATTGCAAATGTTGATATTTGTAGAAAACCAAATGACATGTGGATGCTAGAAATCAAAAACAAAAATAGAAATTGATGGAAAAACTCAGCAGGTCTGCAGCATCTGTGACAAGAAATCAGAGTTAATGCTTCAGGTCCAGTGACCCTTCCTCGGAACTTCAGAGTTCTGGAGTGGGACCTGAAACGTTAACTCTAATTTCTCTCCAAAAATGTTATCAGACCTGCTTGAGTTTTTCCAGCAATTTCTGTTTTACTAACATTTATAGATACATCTGCATAATATAGATAGTGTCAAGAGGCAGTGAAAAATGTTGTTGATAGAAAAGCTGTGAAAACTTACGAGACTGCAAAAATTAATTTAGGAAGAATGATTCCAGAGTCCTGTACAAATAAGCAAAGAAGTTTTAATGATCAGTGACAATGAAGTAAAACTAGACCACGCAATATACATAGAGTGAGCAAACTTTCTAAAATCATGGATGTTTTGCTGACAAATTTATTCTCCAATTTTCTTATGCCTGTGCTAAAAGGAAATTAAAGAAAAATCAAGGGATGCTGTGGAACTTTTCATCATACCTGAGCTAAACAGGTTTTAATGGCACCATAATTCCATGGTCCCAGCCTTACAGCTCTGAATGCAAATTCTCAAAATAGTCAGCAGAATGCCATTGGCATGCCTGTAATGGAATAGAACCAATCATACTAGAGATCAGAATCAGGCTCATTATGATGTACTTGCGCTATTCAATTTAAAACACAAAGAGACGGGTGAATTAAAAAATGAGAAACATTATCTCATAAAGTTGAAGGAAACACTAAAAGTAAAGGTATTTGGAATGAGTACAGGACACAGCTGGCAGTATTTCCCATATTTTGGCTGAATATCATTCAAAGCTGGTAAAGTGTCATTTCAACACATCCATTTGTTATCATTATTCCTTAGAAACCTTTCAAAAAATTATTTTGTTTAAAGTCCCATGAATCGTGATTAAATTCAAGATAGCAACTACAAGATTTATTCACTCTATTGAGGTTGGTGGAGCAGTAAGTCAAGAATAGAATGATGAAAGCTGGACATCTGTGATGTGGACTTGGTGGAGATGGTGCAGAGATAATGGGCTCATCTTATAGGGTTTATTTCGTGTTGACTTCAGTGATCATGATTAGTCTCATTCATGTGCATTCAGCACTAGCATCCATGCATGTTGTAAAATACAAGGCAGGCTTACACACGTCACTATATATTTCACACAAAAGCTAGACCTTGCTACAAACAAATTCCTAACAAAAATACAGCCCAATTAACAAGGATAAGGCAATTGACTGAAAAGAGATTCAGTGAATACCACACCTGTGCCTTCCAGTACTAGACTGACGATAACCACTTTTAGATTTGGGTGCAAGGCTTTGAAGCACAGCTTTTTTGCATGTTGAAAGGGATGTACTGATTTTATCTGATATTGGCAATGCCAATATAGTGATAAGAGATTCAGGAGGATGATCTTAATTCTGCATCATGTGGAACGTAAGCCACAGTTGCAGGTTGTTCCAGTCCTTTTGAACTTTAGTTACAGGATCTGTACCAATGTTTTTGTTTTAAACGACCAAGTTGTATTTTATGTAACCCAGATCAAAGGAGGAGTTCTATATTAAAATGGTGAAATGAAGAAGTCAAGTATCTAACTGGAAGAGTATGCAATAACCTAGTCTAAAGGTTTAGCTGACATTTTGAATTGTGGTACTGGGACAAAAGGTGTTAGAATCTTTTTCTGAATTATGTGACAGGACTTCTATCTGAAAAACACTCCCTAACATTCATTCGTTTTAATATAAAAACAAGGGAGCAGGCAGCTGCTTTGGAATTTAACTACACTGATCCCACTCTGTTCCCCAGATTTGCAATCCTCTTCTACTGAGCAGGGTAGAGGGACTCCCACTGGAGTTTGCTGCTTCCTTCTGTAATTATGCAGCTAGAGATGAGATGTACCGGACTTCAATTGGAAGAGGAGGATTATAACTCATATATTTCAGGCAAACCGACCGGAAGAGGATTTGGGACCGAAATAGATCCAACAAAGTTTACTTTTGTGTGAGCATCAATTATCAGTTACTCCAATGGGTGATGACCCTTCTACCACACAGGTATTAATTATCTCAGCATTGTTAGAAATTTAGACTGCAGAGATGGTTCAGAAACAACCATTGCCTTTCAGCTCCAGCATGTCCTTTCTCATGTTGCAGTGTTATAACAGAAAAATGTTTCTGATTTGCCAGCGAGATCTTAGTTTTTCCAGAAACATCAATACCTTTGTCCAAAATCTGTACTTTGCCAGTTTCCTAAAGCCACTTACATATTCTGCTTTATCTAGTTTCACAGTCTGACGCATACCCCTCCTGTCTCTTTTCCTTTTCTCCACATCCATCTCGTGCATTTTACACAGTGCAGACCGTGACGCATTAATTTATTTTACACATTACTGTAAAAGCAGATTGCACAATGCAGAACACAGCTCATAAAGTGATTTTCATGTTTTTGCATCAAATACTTAACAAACATTAAACTCAAAATATGTTACATTTGATTGGCAAGCAATGGATTTCGCTTTCCTCTCTCCTTTATGCACTGTACAATGGAAATGTATATCAATGTGCGAGGCATTCGAGGGAAGCTGACAGCCTTGGGGCAGAATGAAAGATTACACCACATTGACCCCTGTCACCCTTCTCTGACATGCAGGTTACCCCCAAAACTCTACAACTCAACAACGTTCACCAGCTTCTGTCACAACATGCTAAACTTCTGGGAAGGTTAATGGTGCTGTAAATTTAATCGGCTATGTTGGTGTTATTGTGTGGATATAAAAAGTCATGAGACATGACAGAAGATCAACTGTTGAGGAATTGGGTTTGATTGATAGCCTTGACGAAAACTGAACTTTAACACAAAATATCTGCCAACTTGGCTGGGGGTCCCATGAAAATGTGCAACAATATTTTTTAAAATATTTGTGAGGTTGGTGGTTGGTGCTTCTCCTTCATTAGCTTCACTAAAAGTGAATATTCTGCTTTCTGTAATATTTTCACATTTTTTCTGATTTGTAACTCTTTTCTGGCTTGTACCAAAACACTGGCATTGACAGACGTAACCACAATTGGAACAGTCTTGAAAGGTGGCTATGGCCTGGTATTTATGTCACCATTCTGCGTCCTGGCAAAGCTCAGCTTTGCCTTTTACTCAAAGCCCAGCTGTAGCTCTTTACAGACAGTGTTTGTGCTGTGAACTAGAGAGGAATTGTAACACCTCCACTCAGCCTGATTGGGAAGTGAATTCCTGTTGGTGTCAAAGACTGGAAAAGTGATCTGAGTGATGTCCTTTCAAAGTAGAACAGAGCAAAGTATTTATTTTTTTCTTACGGCACGGAAAGTGCATTTATCCCATGAAATAAAAACCTTGTGCACAATTCTTTTTCAGATTGTCCCAATTTTGATTTCCACTGGACTGAGGAGTTCAGATTTACCAGAAAAATACACACAACATAACAACAGAAAATACAGGCACTACACAGGAGATTGCCACTTTATACACAGATTTTTTAACAGTATAGCTCTGGTAAAGAGTTCCCATTCAAAACATTTACTGGACTTTTCTCCATACATTTAAGAGGCATCTGGATGGTTACATGAATAGGGAGGGAATAGATGGATATGGATTGAATAAGGGCAGAAGGTTTGCTTTTTAGTCAGGGCATGATGATCAGCACAGGCTTGGAGGGCCGAAGGGCCTGTTCCTGTGCTGTACTACTTTTGTTCCAAATGCTGATAGGCCTGTTGTGTATTCCGAGTATTTAGTCTCACATTTAATCTAAAGGCGATAATTAACAGGTTAATCCTGGAAGCAAACAATGCAATTATCACACACATTGAAGGAAAGTCTAGTTTAGCTCTCCTGTTTGAGCAGGGATTCCAGAAATACTTGCGTTCCTAATAATAGGAAACGATGCTGATAAAATATCATGTGTTCCAGGAGCAGACAATTGCACGTTTTGACTGAGTCATCCGACTACAATGGTTGTGAGCTGCTGATGAGCAGATGGCATTGAGGCTATTGTTTAGATCAGGAAGAATCAACCAGACGCAGTGTAAAGAAATTCCTTACATGGGTCTAAATCGGGAATCAGTTCCCTTCCAGCTGCAGGGCTTGGGAGCTGAATTCATCAGAATGCACCAAAGTGATGATCATGTCATATTTATAGGCTGCACAAAGACATCTGTATTTTATTTTTGACCTACTTTTCCGTGCATATTTCATTGTTTATTGTTTACCATTTGAGGTTTTTTTATACAGAAGAGAATATCTCAGTAGCTGAAGTGGAAACAATACGGCATATTGTCTGTCTGTAGCAACACCTGCACATCCTGTGCTTGGCTGTCATAGAATCATGGAGATCTACAGCAGAGAAAGAGACCTTTCAACCCATCAAGTCTGTGCCAGTCAAAATTGATCACCTAACTATTGTAATCGCACTCTCCAGCCTTGTATGCCTTATATGAGCCCCAGATTCCCACCCTACTGTGGGTGAAATTTTTGTCCTTACATCCCTTCTAAACCTCCTGCCCCTTACCTTAAGTCTATGCCCCTTGCCACTGAACCTTCCATCAAGGGTAAAGGTTTCTTCCTGTCTACCCTATGTTGTGTCCCTCATCAATCATGTTCCCCCCGCCCTTTCAGTCACCTCTGCTCTAAGGAAAACGATCCCAGTCTGTCCAAATTCTTTACACCACTGTAACTCTCCAGCCCTGACAACATCCTGGTGAATCTCCTCTGTCCCTTCTCCAATGCAATCGCATCCGTCCTATAATAATGATTTCAGAAGTGCATATAATACTCCAGCTGTTGCCTAACCTGCTGTTATGATCTACGTCTTGGCCAACAAAGGCAGATAGCCCCTTCTTCACTACCTTATCCACCTGTGCTGATACCTTAAGGGACCGGTGCACATGCACACCAAGGCTCCTCTGATCCTCGGTGCTTCCAGGGTCCTACTCTTCATCATGTATTCCCTTGTCTTGTTTGTTCTGTCCAAGTGCATCATCCCACACTTATCGATTGAATTCCATTTGTCACTGATCAGTCTATCTGACCATGAAGGGTTCTGATGAAGGGTTTAGGCCCGAAACGTCAAGTTTTCCTGCTCCTATGATGCTGCTTGACCTGCTGTGTTCATCCAGCCCCATGCTTGTTATCTCGGATTCTCCAGCATCTGCAGTACCTTTTATCTCTGAGTCCATCTGACCAGTCTGTCCCTATTCTCTCATAATCTAAAGTTATCCTACCCACTATTTACCACCCCAGCAATTTCATAAGGTCTTCAACTTTACTGACCAACCCTCCTACTCAAGTGTAAATCATCTTTAGAAACCATAAACAGCAATGGCCTCAACACTGACACCACTGGACACAGTAAAAAAAATGGATTAAAGGAAAGACATCCCTCAATCATCATCCTCTGCTTCCCCAGCCAATTGTGGATACAATTTGCCAAATTTGCTTGGATCTCATGGGCTCTTACCATTATTATCAGTCTCCCATTGGAATCTTGTCAAAAGCCTTGCAAAAGTCCAGGTAGACCACATTGAATGCATTGTCCTCATTGACACATTAGGATACCTCTTTAACTGGTGTGTAGTTTCCTGGCTTATCCCTTGCTCCCTTTTTGAATAATGGGACCACATTGGCTGTGCTCCCGTTGTCTAGTACCTCTCCTGTAGCCAGAAAGATGTTATAAATGATTACTGGCGCCCCTACTATTTCCTACCTTGCCTCACTCAACAACCTGAAATACCTTTCATTTAGCTCTGGAGATTTGTTCACTTTTAAACCTGGCAGACCACTCAGAACCTTCTCTAAGTCTATGCTAATTTCTCTAATTACACCACAGCCATTCTCCTTGGTTTCTATAACCACATCATTTCATTCATTAGTGAACGCCAACACAAAGCATTCATTTAGAACTCCCCATTCTCTAGCTCCACACATTAATTATCATTGTGGTCCTTAATGGCCCTACTCTTTGCATAGTTATTCTTTTTGCCTTTAGTGTACTTCTAAAATGATTCAGGATTTTTCTTTATTTTACCTGCCAGGATCCTTTCATGGTTCCCTTTCCTTTTTAGGTTTCCCCTTGCACATTCTGGACTCCTCCACAGTACCTGCTGTTTTCAGCCCTGTATATCTGCTGTGAGCCTCCCTTTTGCTCTTTACCTAGTTCTGTCTAACCCTTGATATCCAGGATTCATGGGATTTGTTGGTCCCACCCTTTGTCTTTATTGGAACATGTTGGTCCTGTACTCTCCCTATTCCAAGGAACAAAGAACAGCACAGCACAGGAACAAGCCCTTCAACTCACAAAGACTGCACCATCGCATGATACCTTTCTAAACAAAAAATCTTTTGTCTATGTGGTCTGTATCCTTCTATTCCTTGTCTATTCATGTATCTGTCCAGATGTCTCTTAAGTATTGCTGTTCTATCTGCCTTTACCGCCCCCTCTGGCAGTGCATTCCAGGAACTACCAGCCTTTGTGTAAAAAAACTTGTCTCTCACATCTCCTTTAAACTTACTCCCGTTTACCTCGAATCTATGTCTCCTAGTAATTGACATTCCCTCCCAAGGAAAAAGACTCTGACTATCTGTTCTATCTATGCCTCAGGTCTTCCCTCATCCTGCCAAGTTCAAGTGAAAACAAGCCAAGTTTGTCCAATCTCTCCTCTTAGCTAATCCCCTCCAAACCAGGCAACATCCTGGTAAACCATTATTTCTGTACCCTCTCCAAAGCCTTCACATCCGTCTGGTAGTGTGGCGACCAGAACTGGACTCAATATTCCAAATGTGGCCTAACTAAAGTTTGATACAGCTACAATATGACTTTCCAATTTCTATATCCAACTGCTGTAGGCAAGCAAGCCATATATCTTCTTGACTACCTTAACCACTTTTGTTACCACATTCAGAGAACTGAGTACCCGGTACGCTTAGATCCCTCTGTATGATGATGCTATTAAGGGTTTTTCCATTTACTGTATACTTCTCTCCTGCATTAGATCTCCCAAAATGGATCACCTCAGAATTATCTGGATTAAATTTCATCTGCTATTTCTCTATCCAAGTCTCCAGCCTATCTATATCCTCCTGTATCCTCTGGCAACCCTCCTCACTATCTGCAGCTCCCCCAATCTTAATGCTATCCAGGCATTTGCTAATCAGACTACCTACATTCTCCTCAAGATCATATATATATGTATGTGTTACAAACATCAAGGATCCCAGCACTGATCCCTGCAGAACACCACTGGCCACAGATATCCTGTCAGGAAAATGCCCTTCCACTGTTATTCTCTGTCTTCTATGACCAAGCCAGTTCTGTATCCATCTTCCTGGCTCAGGGCGGATCCCATGTGACTTCACCTTCTGTACTAGCCTGCCATAAGTGACCTTGTCAAAGGCCTTGCTAAAGTCCATACAGACAGCATCTACCACCTTGCCCTCATCAATCATCTTTGTTACTCCTCAAAAAACTCAATCATGTTTGTGAGACATGACCTTCCTCACACAAAGCCATACTGCCTATCACTAATAAGCCCACACTTTTCCAAATGAGAGTAAATCCTGTCCCAAAGAATCTTCTCCAATAATTTCCCTACCATTGATGTAAGGCTTTTCGGCCTGTAATTTCCTGGATTATCCCTGTTGCCCTCCTTAAAATAAGGAACAATATTAGCTATTCTCCAGTCTTCAGTGACCAAAGAGTTCGCAAAGATTTCGTACTAGACCCCAGCAATTTCCTCACTGTCTCCCTCAACATTCTGAGGTAGATCCCATCAAGTCCTGGGGACTTGTCTACCTTAAAGTTTTTCAAAACACCTAACACCTCCTCCTTTTTTATATTGACTTGGCCTGGAATATCAACATATCGCTCCTGAGCCTCACTATCCACCATGTTCTTCTGCTTTATGAATACCATTGCAAAGGGTATGTTATGGACCTCACCCACTTCCTCTGGCTCAATTCATAAATTCCCTCCTTTGTCCTTGGGTTGACCTACCCTTCCCCTCGCTACCCTTCTGCTCTTTATATATGCATAAAACATTTCGGAATTTTTCTTTTAATGCTGTCTGCCAAAAACATTTTAAGGTCCCTTTTAGCCCTCCTAATTCCTTGTTTCAGTTCTTTCCCGCTATTTTGTATTATTTGAGGGCTCTGTCTGTCTTCAGATTTCTAACCTTATGTTTACTTCTTTTAATTTGTTGACTAAGCTTTCAATTTCTCTTGTCATCCAATGTTCTGAATCTTGCCATTCTTATCCTTCATTTTCATAGGAACATGCTTGTTCTGAACTCTAATCAATTGGCCTTTGAATGATTCCCACATGTTAGATATGGATTTACCCTCAAACAGTTGCCCCACTGTAAATTCCCCAGTTCCTGCCTAATATTGTGGTAGTTAGCATTCCCTGAATTTCATACTTTCACCCAAGGACCAGTCTTATTCTTATCCATAAGTAACTTCAGACTTGCAGAATTATGGTCACTGTTCACGAAATGCTGCCCCCTCCCGCCCTGAAACTTTGATCATCTGGCTGGGTTTATTCCCCAATAGCAGTCTAGTATGACCCCTAACCTAGTTGCACTATTTACAAACTGTTTCAAAAAACTGTCCTGGACACACCTAATAAATTTCCCCCATCCAAGCCCCTGACACTAAGCGAGTCCCAGTCAGTATGGGTGACGTTAAAATCACCAACCACAATAACTCTGTTATTTTCACATTTTCCTTAATCTGTCCACATATCCATTTCTCTATCTCCCACTGGGTCTAGGGAAGCCTGTGATACAATCCCATCAAAGTTATTGCACCCTTCCTGTTCCTGAGCTTTACCCAAAATGCCTTGCTGGATGAACCCTCCAAGGTGCCCTCCCTCAGTACAACTGTGATATTCTCCCTAATCAGGAACAGCGCTCCCCCACCTCTTTTCATCCCTCCTTATCCCACCTGAAACATCTAAATCCTAGAACTAGTTAAACTGCCACACTTGTCGCTGTCTCAACCAAATCTCTGTAATGGCTACAACATCATAGTTATACATATTAATCCAAGCTCCACATTCATCTGCTTTACCTGTCATACTCCTCGCCTTAAAACGCATACACCTCAGACCATCAGTCCCACCATGTCCGTACTTCCTCATACCCTTACTGGCCTTAGTCTCTCACTCCTCCTCGGTCATTTCACTTGCTAACCTCCTGCTCTGGATCCCACTGCCCTGCCATACTAGTTTAAACCCTCCCACCTGGCACTAGCAAACATCCCTGCCAGGATATTGGTACCCCTCCAGTTTAGGTGCAACTCATCCTTCTTGTACAGGCCCCACCTGCCCCAGAGGACATCCCAATGATCAACATTCCTGAAGCCGTCCCTCCAAGACCAGCTCTCTAGCCCTGTATTTACCTGTACTATCTTCCTATTCCCAGCCTCACTGGCAAGTTGCAAAGGGTGTAATCCTGAATTTACAACCCTTGAGGTCTTGCTTCTCAGCTTCCTCCCTGACTCCCTGAACTCCATTTGCAGAACCTCATCTCTCTTCCTGCCTATGTTGTCGATACCAACGTGAACCACAATCTCTGACTTTTCACCCTCCCCATTCAGAATACCTTGTGCCCACCCAGAGACATCCTTGACCCTGGCACCAGGGAGACAACAGCCTATCGTGGAGTCTCACTTGCATCCACAGAAACGTCTATCTGTGCCCCAAATAGTAGAGTCCCCTATCACTACTGCTCGCCTACACTTTGACCCTCCCTGCTGTACAACACAGCCCGTCGTGGTACCACTGATCTGGCTGTTGCTGCTTTCCCCTGGGAGGCCATTCCCCCAACGGTATCCCCATCTGAGAGGGGAATGGCCACAGGGGACCCTTGCACTGCCCGACAATGCTTCCTCTTCCCGTGTCTGTGTTGCCCTTACTGGTGTGGTGTGACCAGCTCGCTAAACATGCTATCCACGACATTCTCAGTCTCATGGATGCTCCACAGTGAGTCTGTCTGCAGCTTCAGGAGCTTCATGTGGTCAATCAGGAGCTGAGCTGAACACACGTCCTGTGTATAAAAACAGAAGTTGCTGGAAAAGCTCAGCAGGCCTGGCAGCATCTGTGAAGAAAAAAATCAGAATTAACGTTTCAGGGCCAGTGACCCTTCCTCAGAACTCAAGAACACTTCATGTGTACGTAGTCACCATGGAGATTAGGAGTGTCCCTGATTTCCCACATACCACAGGAGGAGTATTTCATGGTGCTTTTCCTGCCATATTGAACTTTATTTCCTTCTGAAATATATCTCATTCCTCTGACTGTGGTGGTTACTGCTATCAGAGAGGGGCACCAAATCTGATCTGCTCCATAATCGACAACAGGAAAAAACTGAAGATAAATTTCAGTGGAAATATTTATTTTACAGTAGAATTTGGTGTAAAAGAAGATAATAATTACGGGAGCAAGTTACGTAACTGTGTCTGCTGCTAAAACTTATCCCCACACCATGATATACATAAATGTAAGGTTTCCCATTTTGATAGCAAAAACAAGAAGGCAGATTATTATCTGAATGGCTACAAACTGGGAGAGAGAAATGTGCAATGAGACCTGGGTATCCTCACAGACCATTCGCTGAAAGTAAGTGTGCTGGTGCATCAGGCGGTGAAGAAGACGAATGGTACAATGGCCTTCCTAGGGAGATGATTCAAGTACAGGAGCAGGGATGTCTTGCTGCACTTATAAAGGGCCTTGGTGTACTGTGTGCAGTTTTGGTCTCCTTATTTGAGGAAGGGTGTTCTGGCTTTTGTAAGAGTATGGTGAAGGTCTACAAGACTGATTCCTGGGATGACGGGACTGACATAAGAAGAACAATTGGATTCGTTAGGTGTATATTGACTGGAAACATGCTATGTTTCTCCAGCAATTTCTGTTTTTGTTTGATTCAGAACTCCAGCATCAGCAGTTCTTTGTTTTATTTGCAGTTAGGACTATATTCACTGAAATTTTGAAGAATGTGGGTGGATTCTGGAAAGATGGGTAAATAGCAGGGTTGTTGTAGTGGGTCAATTTTACTTCCCCCATATTTACTGGGATTCCTTAGTGCCGGGGGTTTTGTTTGGGAGCAATTTGTTTGGTGTGTCCAGGAGGGTTTTTTGAAACAGTATGCTGATAGTCCAACTAGGAAAGCGGCCATACTAGACCTGGTATTGGGAAATGAGCCTGGCCAGGTGATCAAAGTTTCAGTTAGGGAGCATTTTGGGAATAGTAACCATAATTCCGTAAATATTTGAATATTAATGGATAAGGACAAGATTGGACCTTGGATGAAAGTGTTAAACTGGGGGCAGGTCAATATAACACTGGGAGAATGTTTTGGAAAATGCAATCACAAGTCCTTAAGTTTTAAGATAGCTGTGCATAAGAATAAGTCAGGACCTTGTGGAAAGGTACTAAATTGAGGGAGGGAGAATTATGTCATTATTAGGAGGAGCAAGGGAGTGTTAATTGGGAGGAGCTGTTATCAGGCTAGTCCACATTTGACATGTGGGAATTGTTTAAAGACTGATGAAAATTCAAAATCAGACAGGAATATTAGGAAAGTACTCATGCAGGGAATTAGGAGACCAATATCCTTGGGGGGAAATTTGCTAATGCTCTTCGGGAGGGTTTAAACTAATTCAGCAGGGGGATGGGAACCTGACTTGTAGCTCCAGTGTACAGGAAGTTGAGAGTAGTGAGGTCATGAATAAGGTTTCAAGGTCGCAGGGGTGTACCGGCAGGCAGGAAGGTGGTTTGAAGTGTGTCTACTTCAACGCCAGGAGCATCCGGAAGAAAGTGGGTGAACTTGCAGCATGGGTTGGTACCTGGGACTTTGATGTTGTGGCCATTTCGGAGACATGGATAGAGCAGGGACAGGAATGGATGTTGCAGGTTCCGGGGTTTAGATGTTTCAGTAAGATCAGGGAAGGTGGTAAAAGAGGGGGAGGTGTGGCATTGTTAGTCAAGGACAGTATTACGGTGGTAGAAAGGACGTTTGATGAGGACTCGTCTACTGAGGTAGTATGGGCTGAGGTTAGAAATAGGAAAGGAGAGGTCACCCTGTTGGGAGTTTTCTACAGGCCTCCGAAGAGTTCCAGAGGTGTAGAGGAAAGGATAGCAAAGATGATTCTGGATAGGAGCGAAAGGAACAGGGTAGTTGTTATGGGAGACTTTAACTTTCCAAATATTGACTGGAAACGCTATAGTTCAAGTACTTTAGATGGGTCAGTTTTTGTCCAATGTGTGCAGGAGGGTGTCCTGACACAGTATGTAGATAGGCCAACAATAGGTGAGGCCACATTGGATTTGGTACTGGGTAATGAACCAGGCCAGGTGTTAGATTTGGAGGTAGGTGAGCACTTTGGTGAGAGTGACCACAATTCAGTTACATTTACTTTAGCCATGGAAAGGGATAGGTATATACCACAGGGCAAGAGTTAAAGCTGGGGGAAAGGCAATTATGAGGTGATTAGGCAAGATTTAGGATGGATAAGATGGGGAAGGAAATTGCAGGGGCTGGGCACAATTGAAATGTGGAGCTTGTTCAAAGAACAGCTGCTGTGTGTCCTTGATAAATATGGACCTGTCAGGCATGGAGAAAGTGGTCGGGCAAGGGAACCGTGGTTTACCAAAGAAGTTGAACCTCTTGTCAAGAGGAAGAAGGAGGCTTATGTAAAGATGAGGCGTGAAGGCTCAGTTAGGGCACTTGAGAGTTAAAAGTTAGCCAGGAAGGACCTAAAGAGAGAGCTAAGAAGAGCCAGGAGGGGACATGAGAAGTCTTTGGCAGGTAGGATCAAGGAAAACCCTAAAGCTTTCTACAGGTATGTCAGGAATAAAAGAATGACTAGAGTAAGATTAGGGCCAGTCAAGGACAGTAGCGGGATGTTGTGCGTGGAGTCCGAAGAGATAGGAGAGGCTCGAAATGAATATTTTTCATCAGTATTCACACATGAAAAAGACAATGTTGTCGAGGAGAATACTGAGATACAGGCTATTAGACTAGACAGGATTGAGGTTCAGAAGGAGGAGGTGTTAGCAATTGTGGAAAGTGTGAAAATAGATAAGTCCCCTGGGCCGGATGGGATCTATCCTAGGATTCTCTGGGAAGCTAGGGAGGAGATTGCAGAGCCTTTGGCTTTGATCTTTATGTCGTCATTGTCTACAGGAATAGTGCCAGAAGACTGGAGGATAGCAAATGTTGTCCCCTTGTTCAAGAAGGGGAGTAGAGACAACCCTGGTAATTATAGACCAGTGAGCCTTACTTCGGTTGTAGGTAAAGTGTTGGAAAGGATTATAAGACATAGGGATTATAATCATCTAGAAAGGCATAATTTGATTAGGGACAGCCAACACGGTTTTGTGAAGGGTAGGTCGTGCCTCACAAACCTTATTGAGTTCTTTGAGAAGGTGACCAAACAGGTGGATGAGGGTAAAGCGGTTGATGTGGTGTATATGGATTTCAGTAAAGTGTTTGATAAGGTTCCCCACAGTGGGCTATTGCAGAAAATTCGGAGGCATGGGATTGAGGGTGATTTAGCGGTTTGAATCAGAAATTGGCTAGCTGGAAGAAGACAGCGGGTGGTGGTTGATAGGAAATGTTCATCCTGGAGTTCAGTTACTAGTGGTGTACCACAAGGATCTGTTTTGGGGCCACTGCTGTTTGTCATTTTTCGAAATGACCTGGATGAGGGTGTAGAAGGATGGGTTAGTAAATTTGCGGATGATACTAAAGTCGGTGGAGTTGTGGATAGTGCGGAAGGATGTTGCAGGTTACAGAGGGACATAGATAAGCTGCAGAGCTGGGCTGAGAAGTGGCAAATGGAGTTTAATGCGGAAAAGTGTGAGGTGATTCACTTTGGAAGGAGTAACAGGAATACAGAGTACTGGGCTAATGGTAAAATTCTTGGTA
This sequence comes from Ginglymostoma cirratum, assembly GCA_024137785.1. Taxonomy (NCBI): domain Eukaryota; kingdom Metazoa; phylum Chordata; class Chondrichthyes; order Orectolobiformes; family Ginglymostomatidae; genus Ginglymostoma; species Ginglymostoma cirratum. The sequence continues at coordinate 53,684,664 of JAHRHZ010000017.1, forward strand.
GTGTGGACGAGCAGAGAGATCTTGGTGTCCATGTGCATAGATCCCTGAAAGTTGCCACCCAGGTTGATAGGGTTGTTAAGAAGGCATACGGTGTATTAGGTTTTATTGGTAGAGGGATTGAGTTTCAGAGCCGTGAGGTCATGTTGCAGCTGTACAAAACTCTGGTGCCGCCGCACTTGGAGTATTGCGTACAGTTCTGGTCACTGCATTATAGGAAGGATGTGGAAGCATTGGAAAGGGTGCAGAGGAGATTTACCAGGATGTTGCCTGGTATGGAGGGAAGGTCTTATGAGGAAAGGCTGAGGGACTTGAGGCTGTTTTCGTTAGAGAGAAGAAGGTTAAGAGGTGAATTAATAGAGACATAAAAGATGATCAGAGGATTAGATAGGGTGGACAGTGAGGGCCTTTTTCCTCGGATGGTGACGGCTAGCATGAGGGGGCAAAGCTTTAAATTGAGGGGTGATAGATATAGGACGGATGTCAGAGGTAGATTCCTTACTCAGAGAGTAGTCAGGGCATGGAATGCCTTGCTTGCAGCAGTTGTGGACTCGCCAACTTTAAAGGCATTTAAATGGTCATTGGATAAACATAAAGATGATAATGGAATAGTGTAGGTTAGATGGGCTTCAGATTGGTTTCACAGGTCGGCGCAACATCGAGGGCCGGAGGGCCTGTACTGCACCGTAATGTTCCGTGTTCTATTCTATGTTCTATAAGAAGGGGCCATGAAATGTCTGTGGCAAGTCAGGTTAAAGAGAATCCCAAGGCATTCTATAGATATATTAAAAACAAGAGGATATCTCAGGAAAGGTTAGGATAACTCAAGGATAAGAGAGGGAACTTGTGCTTGGAGGTAGACGATGTTGGTAGGATCCTAAATGAGCACTGAGTATTCACCCAGGAGAAGGATATAGAGGATAGTAAGATTTTTGTGGAGCATACGAGTATGCTGCTACATTTTGAGATCAAGAAAGAAGTAGTGGTGGATCTGTTGAAGAGCATTAAGGTGGATAAGTCTCCAGGGCCCGATGGTTTGTGCCCCATGTTATTGAGAGAGGCAAGAGAGAGATTGCTGGTGCTTTGACCAAGATCTTTGTATCCTCACCAGCCACTGGAAAGGTCCCGCAGGACTAGGGGGTAGCTAATATTGTTCCTCTGTTCAATAAGGTAAGTAGGGATAATCCAGGAACCGAGAGACCAGTGAGTCTCACATTGGTGGTTGGGAAGCTATTGGAGAGAATTCTTTGGGATAGGATTTACACCTTTGGAAAAGCATGGCCTAATTAGGGACAGCCAGCATCTCTCTGTGCAGGGCAGGTCATGTCTTACTTACTTGGTTGAATTTTTTAAGGAGGTGACAAAGGTTTTCAATGAGGGTAGAGTAGTAGATGTTGTCTAAATTGATTTTAGTAAGGCTTTCAACAAGGTCCCTTATGGTAGGCTCTTCCAGAAGACTAAGATACATAGGATCAATGGTGATAACAAGCATGGGGCTGGATGAACACAGCAGGTCAAGCAGCATCTCAGGAGCAGGAAAACTTGACATTTCGGGCCTAAACCCTTCATCAGAAATGGGGGAGGGGAAGAGGGTTCTGAAATAAATAGGGAGAGAGGGGGA